>CM076584.1:1120563847-1121038925 GCA_034641835.2 Pinus albicaulis
TTTTCGTTGTTGCTTTATTACAGCCTTGTGTTTGGGGCTATAGAAAACATCCCATGGAGGAATATCTTCTACCTGCAAAATAATTTGATCTGAGGGATCTTTGGGAATTATTTCTAATCCTGTAGGGGGTAGACCGCTGGTTTCTTTGCTTGAAACCCTTTTTGATATTGTATCCTGTGTATTGGCCGCTTTGGATGTATCGGCATTCTTCGAGCTCTCAAGATTGCTTATAATTGAATCGAATTGCTGCCATTCCTGGAGCAATTTTGGGTCAATCTGAGTGTCAACATTCACCTTCTTGCTGCTCTGCTCTTGTTCCTGATCACGTATTCTCTGTGCTTCCTCTTGTTCTTTCCTTTTTGTCTCTTCCCGTTCTTTCCTCTGGAGTTCCTCCTGCTCTCTTCTTTCAACTTCTTCAGAGATTTTGGATGTATTAGGATGTTTGCTGGTAAGCTGCTGCTCAGACTCGCTTGATTGTATCATCAAGGCAGTGGCTAACAAATCTAGAGGCAGAGTTTGCAACCTCTGCTCTCTAAGTTTGTTAAATTCAACTAACCCGTCATCATGGTATCTAATCTTAGCTATCTCTTGAACCTGAAATATTGACTCCGCCGAGGAGAAAAGGTCATCAAACTCATCTTCCTTATGTTCAAATTTAGTGAGTTTGGCCTGATCTAGAACATTATAGACGACCTTTTTCAGATCAAAGCATCTATTAGGCAGAGTGGCGAGTTTTAACATATTAATCTTTTTTGCTTCTTTCTCTGCGTGTTTATAATCACGCAGAGTATAGACGCCACACCTTAGAGGGAAAGGAGGCCAGACTTGCTTCTTTGAATTCCTGAGAGTCTTTGTAGCCGATGCAGATGTAAGCTGATATGCTATCTCTCGAGCTAAAAGTTTGTCTGGCATATACAAGGGGAGGACATGAGGTCGGGCCTGGCTGCCGAAAACTCTTACATAAGAGAATTTTTCCTCTCCGAACCAGGTTCCTACGGCTGTCAAGTCAATCTCTGCTTGAGAGGAGATCTTAGGAATAGGTCTAGCAAAAATTGCATAGTAAATAGGTAGCATGAGTCCATTGCAGAGTTGATATAGGTGGTGTTTATACTAGGCTTTCCATAATTTCTAGTGATATATATGAATGGGCATAGGGTCCTGTGGAGTCCATCTCCACCCTAACATAGGAAACTCAGAATTAAAACAGAGGGTATCTAAAATGTAGGCACTAAAGTAAAATGGAGGGATGATTCTATCAGTAACACGGGATTTGTGTCTGAAGTCAAGAATAGCAGTTGCTAACTTATCCGATAATATATTCCCCCAATCCATGATTTCACTATTGCATGCTGCTTCCATCAAAGGTACCATCTCTATGGAAAATTTTGAAGAATCATGCAATCCCCACATTCGACACATCATAGCTCCAGCATAACAATAAGGAGAACATAAGGAACTGACGGAGTACTTACCCGAAGAATCATGTTTGTGTTTTGCTGGGTTTTGTCTCCATTCTCGAATAGGTTCTGAATCAATTTCATTGTCATCTCTAAACTTCTCCAGGAATGCTTTATTATACTTCTTCTCTGGTTCGGGCAAATGATACATTTTCCTCAAATCATCAGGCTGAAACGAACCAAAAACTCTCCCATCAATAGTGCAGAATATTCTGTTCGTAATTGGAATTTCTTCAATGGCCCATCTTACTACATCTGTATATGGAAGAATTTGCTCCCGAGCCGCTATTCTGTGCAGGTAGGAATCAGCCAAATCTTTCAGAGTAGCGTCAGATTTCTGGCTTGCGTCTGCTGAAGCTTCTACTGTTGTTTACTGAGGTTCCTCGGCTTCAACCAGGTTGTAAATGCTCTGCCAAGTAGTATTTCCAAGACCAAGACATGTAGTATCTGAGATCAATCCTTTTTTGCTTGGTCCTGGATCGGCGGCATGTTGTTCTGTTACTATAGAAGCTGCAGCTGTGCTTGGTTTCTTAGATTTCTTCCCCATTTGGTCTGAACTTGTTTCTGCGGAGAAGCTCTGCACTAAAGATAAAATGAACGTAATGCGGAGAATAGAAGGCGAAAAACTGGTACAGAAGTCTTATGTCAATCAATAAATAATGGAAAATAATCATAAGAATCTCGCGTATGTAATCTCTGAAGGGATTTTAGGCGTAACTGCTCCATTAATTGGCCGTTTGAACCTGCCAATCTATTAAATGCTCATCCTGTCCTTTATTTTCCCGAATAGCCTCATTAAACGTGGATTTGATTTTTATTTGGCGGTTGGGCTTAAGTCAATTACCATTGTATAGTGAGAAGGCTTTTTAACAATAATTAACATAATATTCTGAGCCGCCATAACAATCCTTTTTGAAAGTCGCGCTTATCTTTATCGCTATCGGCGATCGGAGGAGAACTTAAGCAGTTTTTTGAGTTTTCGAACAATCCCCGATCGCCGATAGCGATATCGCTTAACTCACATCGGGAGATTTTAAGTCAAAGTTCTATTGCATTCATATCACAATCCCCGATTGCCAATAGTGATATCGCATCAGAGTAAGGAGAGGGGACTTCATTGGTGATTGTTTTATTTCCGATTTAGATGTCTATAAACCCAAAGGTTTATAATAATTTTGTTTATTTTCAAAGTTCAAGAATAGTAGAGTTAATACCAATTAAATCTTAAAAGGGACTGACTATCTTCTAATTTTCTAAAGTAAATTTTTATGAAATGGGGGAGTTGATAGGACTGCTATGATTGAATTATTGGAAAAAGCAGTTATCTAAGAAATATTTGAATATTTAAACTTTCTTTATATAGAAACTTTAAAAGAAAGGAAGATTCTAATATAACAAATCACCATTACAATCCCTCTTAAGGATAATTTACTAGCTATCACTTGTTAAAATTAAATACATTCTAAGTTTTAAATTGGCCTCTATTGGTTGATAATGATAAAACAAAATACCTTTCCAACTTAGCCTTTTTGATTAACTCCTTTGTCATAGGTAGAGCCTCTACTGCCAGCAAACGTTCATAGTTTTGACAGGGATACCTTTTAACCATTTGATTATCCATGATCCCTCCTATCTCAGAGTATGATTAAAAGGATGAATTCAAAATATGTTTTCATATTTTGTATTTATTTTCTTTTACACTATTTTGTAAGATAAAAAGCCATTGTCCTGGTTTGGTTGCCAGTTTTTTGACAATGCCATTCACTGGTTGTAATCTAATTGAACAAGCTGGCTCGTGATGAGACCCCTTGTCTTATGCTTATAAACCATTACCCTGTTTTGGTATGCAGTGTTGGTAATGTCGATTAAACTATTTTCCAATGATCATGGTAAGCAGGCTTGTGATAAGACCCCTTATCTTTATATCAGATATATATATATATATATTTTTTTAGAATTACACTCTGAGTAATCATAAACTTGGATAAATGGGATGGACAACTTCCTCCTTAAGAGAAAATGGATGACAAGAAAAGAGTTGAAGATACTAAGATTGAATCAGTTTCTGTTTTGATATTGATAACCTTTTTGTGGCTAGTTTAAAACATTAAAATGATTTACAGTACTTCTAAATCTTGAGGAGATTTCACAAAAATAAAATGAGTTTTTCAGAAATGTGAATATAACTAATTTTATAGAAATTGTCTTCCCTTTTTCTCTTTAAAGGCTTCTATTTTCAAAAGTCAATATTAAAAGAACTTCTTAAGAGCAACTTTTTAATGAATCAAAGGCCAATAGAAGCTATTTTACAACTTTATTTCCTAATGGTCCTAAAAACATAAATCCTACTAAAACTAAAGGAGAAGGGGTTACCTTCTCAATTGAAGAATTTCTTTAAGATGAGGCCATTAACAGGAAGAGAGTCCCTCTTTCCTGATAGATCTTGTAACATGAATGTTGAATGGCCTATCTTCTCGCTGATCTGAAATGGTCCAAGCCACATCTTTTGGAACTTGGTGTGTTTACCTTTATCTTCATGGGCTTTATCCCATTTCAGAACCAGATCACCAACCTGCAACTATTTAGAACTAGATGAAGCTGAATCAAATGATTTTTTGATTATCTGCTGATGTTTCGTATGAGTAATTTTGGCCTTTTCTCTTTCTTCTTCTAATTTTAAAATTTGATCATGTCTAAGTTGGATAGAAGAAGAGGGTCTTTCTTCAATAAACTGAACTAGGGCTAGAGAAGGAAGTGCTAGATTGGTTGGCAGTATTGCTTCTTTCCCATATACAAGATTGAATGGAGAAGTACCTATGGAGGCCTTCTGCGTTATTCTATCAGCCCATAGTGCGAATATTAAAGATTTGTGCCAGTTTTTATGATTCTGTTCAATAGTTCGCTTAATGATTTTAAGGAGTTTTTTATTGGTAGACTCTGCTAGACCATTACCCCGGGGATAATAATTTGCAGAATATCTCAGTTTAAATCCTCTTTTAATAGCGAACTCAAACATAGCATTACCAGAAAAATAAGATTCATTATAAAAAACAACAGCATTTGGGACACCAAACCTGGTAATGATGAATTGATCTATAAATTCTATAATTCCTTCAGAGTTTGTTGTCTTTAACGAAATTGCTTCAACCCACTTGGTAAAGTAATCAGTAGCAGTAAGAATATACTTATGTTGTTTGGAGGACTGTGGAGTTATTTCCCCAACAATATCCAATCCCCATTGTTCAAAAGGTTGCTCAATGTTGACTGGTTGCAAAGGGAAAGCTGATTTTCTTTGTCTTCCACTGGAGGTTTGACAACTTTGGCATTTCCTTACATATTCGTGAGTATCTATGAATAAAGTGGGCCAATAATACCCAGCATGAATGATTTTGTGAGCTGTTGTGTCAGCTCCAAAATGTCCTCCGGCTGGTCCATCATGTAGCTCCTGCAAAACCTTTTGTGCTTCAGGTTTTTCTAGGCATCTTAATAAAACTGAATCATAGTTTTGTCTAAAAAGTACATCATCAATGATTATGAAGTTTTTTGCTTTTAATCTAATGGCCCGTTTGTTTTTATAAGAAAGATTAGGAGGTGCATAACCATTTTTTAAATAAAAGATTAAATCCGCGTATTGAGATTCAGAATTGGTAATACTTATCTGATTGATTTCTTCCATATGTTCTGTATCACCTGATTCCGGAATGTTGGATGCTCCTGCTAACAACCTGCAAAAACCTTGACCCCTAACAATCTTTGCTGGCTTGATTTCTAAGTCATATTCTTGAAGTGTTGTAACCCAATTTTCCCTTTTCTCACCTAATTCCCTTTGGATCAGTAATTGCCTTACTGCAGAAAAAGGAACTATAACTTTTGTATGAGTTTTTAAAAGGAAGGGCCTGTAGTGTTTAATGGCTTTATATACGGCAAAGGCTTGTTTTTCAACTTCGGAGTAATTTAGTTCTGCACCCTGGAAATTTGAACTAAAAAATGAAATCGGTGCTTCCAGGTCATGATCATTAATCTGAGTGAGTACTGCTGCATAAGATGAATCGGATGCGATAGTATACAATGTGAAATGATTAGAAAAATTGGGATTGTTTAAAGTAGGGGCATTGATTATTGATTGTTTGATTAAATCAAATGCTTCCTTTTCCACAGATCCCCATCTAAACACTGAATTTTTCTTAATCATGGTTTGTAATGGTAAAATGATCTGAGAAAAATCAGGAACAAATCTTTTGACAAAGTTGATCTGACCTAAAAATGACTGCATGGATTTTTTGTTATGAGGAAATGGGATTTCAGAAATTTCTTTAATCCTATCAGGATCAATATAAATACCATCTTTGGAAACAATAAAGCCCAAGAGCTTTCCTTGATTTAGAGCAAAGAAGGATTTTTTGGGATTGAGTGAAATACCATATTTTCTACAACGTTCAAAAATTTGATTCAAATCATGTAAATGGTTGGACCTCTTTTTAGAAAACACAGTAATGTCATCTAAATAGACGACCACAGTTTTGTTGATCAATCCTTTGAAGGCTATATCCATTGCTCTTTGGAATGTAGCTCCTGCGTTAATAAGTCCAAAAGGCATTTTCTGATAGGCGTAAGTTCCCCATTTTGTTCTGAAAGTAGTTTTGAGTCTGTCATCAGGATGGACCAGGATTTGGTTGTATCCTGAAAAACCGTCTAGAAAGGACATTAGCTCAGAACCTGCTACTGAATGGAGTATCTGCTCCATGGTAGGTAATGGAAAATTATCTTTTTGGCTTGCTTTATTCAGATTTCTAAAATCTATACAAATCCTGATGTCACCATTTTTCTTCCTAACAGGCACCATATTGGAGACCCAGTTTGAATGCCGGACTGGAAAAATAATCTTTGCTTTCAAGAGTTTATTGAGTTCTGATTTTATCTGACTCTCTAAGTTTGGATGTATTTTCCTCAATTTTTGTTGAACTGGTTTTTGTTCAGAGAGCATTGGAATGGTATGCTGGATGATTGATGTATCATAAGTTTTTAAGTCATCATACTTCCAAGTGAAGACATGTTTATTTTTTCTCAATAATCTAATGAATGCTAACCTTTCTTCGATAGAAAGCCCTAGTCCTAAATTGACATTTTGAGGATTCTGCTCAGTACCGAGATTTATCAATTCAAATCTTAAAGTAGAACTTTGGAGTTTTGAATTGGTTACCTGTTTAAACCTATCTTTAATGTCATAGAGATCTTCCAGTTTGACCACAGGTTTTGGTATTGAGTTTTCCTCATGTTTTTCTTTCATCTGAAGATCATGATCATTTTCATCAATGATCTGATCATTGTAGGACTCATCGGAAGTTAAGAAATGTAAGATGTCTTCATCGTGATTAAACACTCGCCAATTGGTGATATTGTCAGGAATTGATGGCCTAAAAATCAACTCTACTGAAAATCTATCTGGGCTATAATCTACGAAAGGTAGGAGCTTAGAAGCAACATTGGCTAACAAGTCAGCTGCTGCATTCTGGGATCTGGGAATAGGCGAAATATTGAATGCTAAGAAATGAGATATAAGTTCCTGGACTAAAGACTGATAGTGTTTGAGGTGATTAGAAAGACAATGGATTGTATTTCGAACTTGTTTTATAACAATCTTAGAATCACCAAACACTTTCAAATATTGGACTTTCAGGCCAATAGCTTTATATAGTCCTTGTACCAAGGCCTCATACTCAGTTGTATTATTCGTGCATTCAAATTCTAACCTGCAAGAAAGCATTGTTTTTTCTCCCTCAGGGCTGACTAGAATACACCCTGCTCCTGATCCTTCACTGGATTTAGAACCGTCAAAATATAAAGACCAAAATAAAGAATTATCAACAATTTTATTTACAGAATTCTCAGTAACATTAACACATCTTGAACTGTCAGTTTGTGAAAAATTTTCAATTTGGGATGTGAAATTGTTTACTAAGAACGGAGATGGTTGGGCAATATAATTGCCGAAGAATGATTCAGAAGAATAATTTCCCAATATGTTATTATTAAATGCAATTGGTTGATTTTCTTGTTCAAACTCTGTGACAGTATGGGTCATGTGTTTCTCCCGATTGATTTTTATTTGATTTGGCTTTCCCCTGTAGGGAAGCCACATATGAGACCAATCGGTAGAAATATATCCATGGAGCTTCTCAGACCAATCCCTGCTCAAAATTAAACCATAAAACTCAGGTATATCAGCGATTAAGATATCAATTCTTTGAACTACTCGTGGATCAGATGCTAACCTGATAGTAACAGAATTTATTTCCCCTACGACTTGGACTTTGGTTCTATCTAACTGCACAATGTGAATTGAAGACTTCTGGGGTTCTATGTTCAGTTTAGAACAAACTAAAGCTGGCATTATATTAGATGATGCCCCTGAGTCAATTAAACAGTTGTGTAGATTTCGATTGTAAATTTCAAAGGTTAAGAGGAAAGGTGGGGTATGGGAATTTGATCTGTCTCCGATTAGAATCGTATCAGTGGCCTCAATTCTATCAGAAGGTGGTTGTCCTGAATCATTTGCAGCTTTAGCACTAGGAAGAGGCGAGGAAGGTACTGCATTTAGTTCCTTAAGAAGCAATTTCTGTTGATGTTTTAACTTACTGAGTTCAAACATGGTGATGTTTGCCTTAGTCTTCTTCATGTCATCAATAATATTGTAATCCATTGAATCCGATACTACCAACGTCTTTGATGTTGAAGGTATATTTGAATACGATGGTTGGTTTTGAGAGACTGTTGCAGTCGGCTTCCTTGTAGGTGCCTTTTCCTTTGCAGTATTAGTACCTGCACTCCTTTTCTTGGAACTTGCTTGGACAGGTTCAGGGGTACCTTTACTCCTAGTAGTCACAGGAAAAGCTTCTTGTTCAGTCTCGGTGTCGGATTTTGGCAATATGAAGTCCCACATTCCATGGCATTCAACGACTTTCTCTTCTTCAATTTCATCGGATGATGTAATTGTTTCATCTTCTTCTTCTTCCTCAGGGTCTGAATCTGCATTGGATATAACATTTGGTGGTTTTGACTCAGTCTTCTTAAAATTCCTAAATGGTTTCTTTGTTGAAGTTTCTGCTACTTGCTTTTTTATTTCAACCATTTCATTTGACATTGTTTTGAGGACCTTTTGAAGACCCTCCATATCGTATGGATCTTTGGTGTTTTTCTTCTTTGAATCGTCCTTGAAAGACACTTTCTTGGATTTCCTATCTTCGAGAGCAGCTTTCTTTTTCAAAGCAGTTATACGTTTTTCCACAGCGATGGCTTCTTTCATGTTTTCGGGTAGAGTTGGTTTCGCAGCCCTATCAACAAAAATGGCTATATTTGAAGGTAAGGCTGTGATATACCATTCGCTTCTAACTTGTTCACTTGGCTTGGAATCGATGGGAATTTTATTCAAGAGCTTATTGAATCGGGAGTTAAACTCCTTAATTGGTTCTCTTGACTCAATTCTTAGATTTGAAAGATCATTAATGAGCGTGGCCAAGGATCTATCGTCGCCATATTTGGTAAGAAACTGTTCCTGAAAGATATTCCAATTGGTAATGGATCCAGACGGTAAGGAAAAATACCAAGACCTAGCTGATCCTTGTAACGTGTAGGGGAAAAGTATTACTACAACATCTTCTTGTGTTACTCCTTTTAGATTAACTGACAACATGAAATTATTTATGTGTTCCTCAGCTAATGTTCCAGCATCTGGATTAAACTTTGGTAACCATTTCTCAGGATAATCTGGTAATGGATGTAATGGTGCAGGCATAGTGACTGCACCAGGACTATTCCATGGGTTTTGAGCCATCTTAGAAGTACCAACGTTCGAATGTGATGGTCTAGGTGATTTGGGAGGAGGTAATAATAAAGACTGTAAAGGTTGTGATGTTGAAGGTGGTGACCCCTGGTGAACAGTAATATGTAATGGGGAAGTGGGTGTTTGACTTCGCACTGGAGATGATGAGATGGAAGATGATGGAGAAAAGGTCTCACTATCAGAACCTTCAGTGTTCTTTTTTGCCTTTTTCCTTTGGGGTAATGGTAACTCAGTTGGTTCAACGCCAAGTTTTTCGCTTTGAAGTCTGGTGAGATGATGAGGTAGGTGAAATTGTGAAGTCTGACTGCCTTGAGATACTTCAGATCTTTGAGGTGATATGGAGAAGCCTTGAAGTTTCTGAATGATAGACTGAACATCAGGGGACTCCGGACTTAAATGTTCTGAAGTATGGTGTGATTGAGCAGTGATAGTTGATTCCTCTTCTTCTCGTTTGGACACTGGTAATTCAGAATGCAAACGGGAGGTCTGAGGTGAGGTGGAGGGTGATTTACTCTGAGAATGGTCTGTAGGTTTTGATTTACTCGCCATTCATAGTTGACGGCCCTCCTTCTAGCACCAAAAATGTTGATGCCCCAAAAATCGTTACATCAAAATTGGGGGATAACCACCCGGTCCGGACCTTAAACAACTCCTTTTCCGTTTGGCATGGTGGCTCCGACTGGATATAATGGGACCAGTTTCCCGATAAAGAATAGAAAGGGGTGAATGAGTGATTGGTTTAATAATAAGTGATAATAAATGGAGTACTTAATCTACAAGTGAAAACTTAAATGACTATTTTATCCCGGGAAGCTTCTATTCTTAAGTGCAACGTTTGATGATCTGTGTTTGTCAATAGGCATATAGATGACACTATTCAATAAACAAAGATATTCATTTAAATAATAATTACTTTGTTCAATTAGTTGAACGAAGTAATTGATAAAACATTGTTACACTTATCCTTTTTATATTACTAACATATGAATGACTAAAAGAATAGCAAACTGTAAACATCCAGTAGTGGAAAGTATAAAGACTGCTGTTAAAACACACTCATATATTCAATAATAGCAAGAGTAATCAAACAAAAATTTACATAAAAAGAATGAATTCAGACATAGATAATAGTACCATATGAGCTGCAAATCTTTCCCAATGTCAATCGCAATTTGAATTCCTTCTTCCGACTCAGAAATACTTTTAAATAAAGGCAGTAGTGCACATCCACATAAAAGCTTCATTATCAAAATTTGGAAAAATTGGTCCAGTTTTCATAAAAAAATATGCCTGAAGTACAGTAGTGCAACTTCAGGTTTCAGTCATATACAAAAACTTACGACCCTTTCTAAATACATGAAAGGGTCTATAAATACTAAATTAAACTAACAAACTACAAAATTAAAAGGCTACCAAATTGGTATAACCCGATCTTGAATATATCCTTTTCAGCAATCTGGTAATCGACAGCATGACTCATCATTCTGACTCTTTGCTTTTTGTCCTGAGTTGGCATATCGCTATCATTGGTTCCACTTCTTGAGGGCGGCTGAGACGAGAATTGATTTGAGCAGCATAGGTGGCATCATGTATTTCGGGAATGATACACCCGATTGCATCTGTTAAGCATTTGAGGGTGGCTTTCTAGCTGTATGGTTTTACTAGGAACAACCAATAGGTGTCCCAAGTTAAACTTGTAATTCCTGTAATCAATTTCCCATTCTTTTCTAGCTCTTGACAACATGATTGTTCCAATGTCTTGGGTGATAATAATTTACCTGGAGTACATTGAGAGATCATGTTAGACAAATAGAGAGTATTATTAATTAAGTCAATTAAATTGTTCGTAGATAATCTGCATCTAGAAACTTCTCTCTCTGCTTTCATCAACTGGGACTGCCATTCCATGAACAGAATTTCTTTATGGGATTCTAAGATTTTAGGCAAATTTGCTGTCTGTACCTCATTAGTGTTCTGCCAAGTAAGAAAATCTGTTAAAGTCTCATCGGCTTGTTCAAAGTCCTGCCTGGCATCAACTGATTTGTTTATTAAAGATGTTGTTATTTCACACAGAGGTTCAACTTGGGCAATTTGATGACACAACAATCTTATTTGTGTTATGATTGCCTTATTAATCTGAATTGCTTCTTCTCTGAAACTATCAGGCTGGGGAAGATTCTTGAACTTTTCTATTTGAGCTGTTAATTGAGCAATTTTCTCATCTTTTGTTTTTACCATTTGTTCATTCATTGTTTTCAATTTTTCTAATGCCTCCGATGATTCTTTCTGCTTCTGAATGGCTGCTGAATTTGCTTTCTGTTGTGCTTCCAATAGTTGTGTTTGTAGTGAAGCGATTAGTTGATCCTTTTCTGTCAACAAATTACTCACCTCCGATGCCTTGTCCATGGTGGCCGCTGAATAGGCACCAGCATATTGAGACAACTTTGTCAGGTCATCAGAGGGGTTGCATTCTTCCTTCCAAACTACATTGGATGTTACTATTTGTTCAGGAAACAGGGAAGGTTGATCAATCCTTCTCCTTTTTCGTTGTTGCTTTATTACAGCCTTGTGTTTTGGGCTATAGAAAACATCCCATGGAGGAATATCTTCTACCTGCAAAATAATTTGATCTGAGGGATCTTTGGGAATTATTTCTAATCCTGTAGGGGGTAGACCGCTAGTTTCTTTGCTTGAAACCCTTTTTGATATTGTATCCTATGTATTGGCCGCTTTGGATGTATCGGCCTTTTTCGAGCTCTCAAGATTGCTTATAATTGAATCGAATTGCTGCCATTCCTGGAGCAATCTTGGGTCAATCTGAGTGTCAACATTCACCTTCTTGCTGCTCTGCTCTTGCTGCCTTTCCTGTTCCTGATCACGTATTCTCTGTGCTTCCTCTTGTTCTTTCCTCTTTGCCTCTTCCTGTTCTTTCCTCTGGAGTTCCTCCTGCTCTCTTCTTTTGACTTCTTCAGAGATTTTGGATGTAGCAGGATGTTTGCTAGTAAGCTGCTGCTCAGGCTCGCTTGATTGTATCATCGGGGCAGTGGCTAACAAATCTAGAGGCAGAGTTTGCAACCTCTGCTCTCTAAGTTTATTAAATTCAACTAACCCTTCATCATGGTATCTAATCTTAGCTATCTCTTGAACCTGAAATATTGACTCTGCCGAGGAGAAAAGGTCATCAAACTCATCTTCCTTATGTTCAAATTTAGTGAGTTTGGCCTGATCTAGAACATTATAGACGACCTTTTTCGGATCAAAGCATCTATTAGGCAGAGTGGTGAGTTTTAACATATTAATCTTTTCTGCTTCTTTCTCTGCATGTTTATAATCACGCAGAGTATAGACGCCGCACCTTATAGGGAAAGGAGGCCAGACTTGTTTCTTTGAATTCCTGAGAGTTTTTGAAGCTGATGCGGATGTAAGTTGATAAGCTATCTCTCAAGCTAAAAGCTTGTCTGGTATATACAAGGGGAGGACATGAGGTCTAGCATGGCTGCCAAAAACTCTTATATAAGTGAATTTCTGCTCTCCGAACCAGGTCCTAGGGCTGTCAAGTCAATCTCTGCTTGAGAGGAGATCTTAGGAGTAGGTCTAGCAAAAATTGCATAATAAATAGGTATCATGAGTCCATTACAGAGTTGATATAGGTGGTGTTTATAATGGGCTTTCCATAATTTCTGATGATATATATGAATGGGCATGGGGTCTTGTGGAGTCCATCTCCAACCCAACACAGGAAATTCGGAATTAAAATAGAGGGTATCTAAAATGAAGGCACTATAGTAAAATGGAGGGATAATTCTGTCAGTAGTGCGGGATTTGCCTCTGAAGTCAAGAATAGCATTTGCTAACTTATCCGATAATATACTTCCCCAGTCCATAATTTCACTATTACATGCTGCTTCCATTAAAGGTACCATCTCTATGGAAAATTTTGAAGAATCATGCAATCCCCACATTCGACACATCATAACTCCTGCATAACAATAAGGAGAACATAAGGAACTTACGAAGTACTTACCCGAAGACTCATGTTTGTGTTTTGCTGGGTTTTGTCTCCATTCTCGTATAGGTTCTGAATCAATTTCATTTTCATCTCTAAACTTCTCCAGGAATGCTTTGTTATATTTCTTCTCTGGTTCGGGCAAATGGTACGTTTTCCTCAAATCATCAGGCTGAAACGAACCAAAAACTCTCGCATCAATAGTGCAGAATATTCTGTTCGTAATTGGAATTTCTTCAATGGCCCATCTTACTACATCTGTATATGGAAGAATTTGCTCCCAAGCCGCTATTCTGTGCAGGTAGGAATCAGCCAAATCTTTCAGAGTAGTGTCAGATTTCTGGCTTGCATCTGCTGAAGCTTCTACCGTTGTTTTCTGAGGTTCCTCGGCTTCAACCAGGTTGTAAATGCTCTTCCAAGTAGTATATCCGAGACCAAGACATGTGGTATCTGAGATTAATCCTTTTTTGCTTGATCCTGGATCGGCGGCATGTTGTTCTGTTACTACAGAAGCTGCAGTTGTGCCTGGTTTCTTAGATTTCTTCCCCATTTGGTCTGAACTTGTTTCTGCGGAGAAGCTCTGCACAAAAGATAAAATGAACGTAATGCGGAGAATAGACGACGAAAAACTGATACAGAAGATTTATGTCAATCAATTAAATAATGGAAAATAATCATAAGACTCTTGCGTATGTAATCTCTGAAGGGATTTTAGGCGTAACTGCTCCATTAATTGGCCGTTTGAACCTGCCAATCTATTAAATGCTCATCATTTCCTTTATTTCCCGAATAGCCTCATTAAACGTGGATTTGATTTTTATTTGGCGGTTGGGCTTAAATCAATTACCATTGTATAGTGAAAAGGTTTTTTAATAATAATTAACATAATATGCTGAGCCGCCATAACAATCCTTTTTGAAAGTCGCGCTTAGCTTTATCGCCATCGGCGATCGGAGGAGAACTTAAGCAGTTTTTTGAGTTTTCGAACAATCCCCGATCGCCGATAGCGATATCGCTTAACTCGCATCGGGAGATTTTAAGTCAAAGTTCTATTGCATTCATATAACAATCCCCGATTGCCGATAGTGATATCGCATCGGAATAAGGAGAGGGGACTTCATTGGTGATTTTTTTATTTCCGATTTCCGATGTTTTATAAACCCAAAAGGTTTTATAATGATTTTTTGTTTGTTTTCAGATTTTAAGAGGAATGATGAGTTAATACCAATTAAATCTTAAAAAGGGACCCATTTCATATTATAATTTTCTAAAGTAATTTTTTATGAAATGGGGGGTTGTTGTATAGCACAACACAACCGAAGCTTTCCATTTCTTGAAAGTATCAAATACATCAGATTTATTTTGAATACAATAAATCCAATTTTTTCTAGTTGCATCATCAATAAACGTAACATAATGGCGAGAGCCACTAACAGATGATACCTGAGCAGGTACCCATACATTTGTATGCACAAGCTCCAATTTTTCGCTCTTCTTTTCTTTCCCAACTCTGAGAAATCTGACTCTCTTTTGTTTTCCATAAATGCAATTTTCACAGAAATCCAAATCAACATTCTTCAAACCTGGAACAAATTTTTTGAGTGAAGAATCTTCATCCCCTTCTCACTCATGTGTCTGAGCCTATGATGCCAAAATGTTGCATCTTCTCTTTTGGAAGTTAAAGCATTAATAGAGTTAGAAATACCATTGCATAAATACAATGTACCAACCTTTTCACCTTTTTCTATTACCAGGGCTCCTTTGGTGACCTTCCAAGCTTTTTTTGTGAAATTTGTCACACAACCTTCACTGCCTAACTGCCCTGTTGAAATCAGATTTTTCTTTAGATCTAGAACATGCCTTACCTCCTTTAATAGCCATTGGTTTCCATTCTGCTATTTTACAATAACCTTACCCATTCCAACAATTTTACATGGTTTATCATCACCCAAATGAACTTGTCCAAAATCTCCTTGAACATAGTCATGAAAATATTTCTTATCAGGTGTGGCATGGAATGAAGCCCCTGAATCTATAACCCAAGAATCAGTAACATTTTCGAAAGAAAGAATCAAAGCATCTTGTAACACATCACCTGTCCCATTTGCTTCATGATAGTTTTCTTGTTGTGTGTCTCCTTCTTTTCCCTTCCGAGATCTACAGTCTTTGTTTAGGTGTCCTTTCTTTCCGCATTTCCAGCACACTATCCCCGATCTGGACTTGGATCTGCCTTTCCTTGATTTACTGCGATATTCCGAGCTCTTTCCTCTTTCCATTCTTCTTCCCCTAGACTCTGCACTCAAAGCATTACCCAAAGTCTCACTGGAGCTTTTTTGTCGCATTTACTCGCTAAGGATAGCACCAACAACATCATCAAACTTTAAAGTACTAGATCCAAAGACAGAGTTACTAATGGTCATTACTAAACCATTCCAACTCTCTGGCAATGAGCACAGAAATAATAGAGCTCTAACTTTATCATCAAAGTTTACCCCTACAGAACTTAACTGACTGGTAACTATATTAAAATCATTTAAATGGTCTGCAACAGATCCACCTTCCGACATCTTCATATTAAATAGTCGTTTCATAAGAAATACTTGTTTGAGGCCAACGGTTTTTCATATAGTTTTTCCAATGTCTGCATCAAACCCTCTGTTGTTGTTTCCTTCGAAATATTGAAGGCAACTGACGCCACAAGGCACAACCGTACTATTTTGAGTGCCTTTCTATCGAGAATGTTCCATTCCACATCTGTCATGGCTACTGGCTTCTTTGTTTTTCCGCTCAATGGTAGGTACAGATCTTTCTGATACAGATAATCTTCCATATGCATCTTCCACAGCGGGAAGTTTTGGCCGTTAAATTTCTCGACCCTAAACTTACCTTCTTCCACCATTGCTCCCACTCGAACCAGGAACCCTTCTTTCCTGCGAGTTTATCAGCCAAATATACCTTCAGCTCTGATACCAATTGTTAGAACATTATATATTATGGAGCAATGAAACACATTAAATATGCAAAAAATACAAGCGCACAAAACACATAAAACCAGAGAGACATAGATATATGTGGTTCACCCAGTTTGGGCTACGTCCACCCCGAACAGCCAGTCTTTCCTTTCTATTATCCAACAAAATGAAGAGACAAAACCTACAGCAGATCCACTGTAATATCCTTTGTTCTCTCTCACAGTCTCCCTCTCTGTTTCTCGCTCCGAGAACACACATACCATACACAGCCGCAATACAATACCCTCATAAAAGTGAGGGGTTTCCTTCTAGGGAAAAAAAACCCTAAACTAAACATAACTTCTACCATCAAATCATTTGCCTAATGAATGGCCCAGATTGACTAGAAATTACTATACTTTTACAAGGAAATTTTACATCTATTTTTAGCTTCGGAGGTGCTGCCCCCAAAACCCCTCTCCAGGGGGGGGGTTCCATAAAATCATTGCCGCCCCCCCCCCCCCTGGACCCCCCACGGCAGCGATTAATTTACGGGCGGCGTTGCAGTCCCATTTAAGGTACAGTGGTCCAATGCTGTGATACAAAGTAAACAAGATAATCAGGCTCCACACCCAACATTACTCTATAAAATTGATAGGTGCAGAGATAGCTATAGATAGAAAGGAAAATAAAAATAAAGTTGATAATGAATAGTGTCAAGAAATCCTGACAGCTCTAACCTTACAGGAATTTTCAGAAGCAGCAGAAGCTTGAAGAATAGAGTTATAATCCTTTATTCCATAGAATTGATAGCTACAGAGATAGCTGGAGATAGAAAGGAAAATAAAAATAAAGCTGATAATGAATAGTGTCAAGAAATCCCGGCAGCTCTAAAACCTAACAGGAATTTTTAGAAGTAGCAGAAGCTTTAAGAATAGAGTTATAATTCTTTACTCTATAGAATTGATAGGTTTAGAGATATCTGGAGATAGAAAGGAAAATAAAAATAAAGCTGATAATGAATAGTGTTAAGAAATATCGGCAACTCGGAAACCTTACAGGAATTTTCAGAAGCAGCAGAAGCTTGAATAATAGAGTTATAATTATTTACTCTATAGAATTGATAGGTGCAGAGATAGCTAGATATAGAAAGGAAAATAAAAATAAAGTTGATAATGAATAGTGTCAAGAAATCCCGGCAGCTCTGAAACCTTACAGGAATTTTCAGAAGCAGCAAAAGCTTGAAGAATAGAGTTATAATTCTTAACTCTATAGAATTTATAGGTGTAGAGATAGCTGGATATAGAAAGGAAAATAAAAATAAAGCTGATAATGAATAGTGTCAAGAAATCCCAATAGCTCTGACACCTTACGGGAATTTTCAGAAGCTTGAAGAGAATGATTCACCGGGGCCATTTTCGAAGGGAAGTTTTATGCTCCCCAATATTTTAAGGCCTTAGAAACCATGCCTACAAGGGCATAAATCTATGCCAAGATCTTGGGCTTACTGCAGAATTTAATTCAAAAATACCAAAATTGATAGCCTAACAATAATTGTGCTAATCTTAATAAATTTTATAATACATATTAAATACAACGACCACAACAGTGATAACCACAAGCCAAAATAATGATAAAAAATTCCCCTCAAGAAAGCTATTAGAAAGGATGAGAGACTAGGCCAACAACCATAGAATCCCAATACTGCAAATATAATCAGATATCCCAACAAACAGAATTGGCAAATATCAGACCCAAAGTCAAACCAGACACCTTTAGCGACATCACAGAATCCTTCAAAACAGACAATAGGGATGGAATGGAGCAGCGAGAAAGAAGATTCAGTTCTTAATCCGTGGAACTCAATCTATTTCGTTTGGAAGTCAATGTGTTGATCAATAAGCTATACGGCTATGCCTATTTCTGTATTATTGTAAGGCTACGACTATTGCTTATAAATATTTAATAATAGTAAATATATCTTCACTTTCAAAATGTTAAATTTAAATTTACAACCATTTTAAATAAGGTGTCTTTTCACTTTCAAAATGTCTGTAAATTCTCTCTTAATTTTCCATGCCATCAAATCAATCAAAGCAATCCCTCTTAACTGTATTGGCAAACACCTCAACTAATTAATTTCATGGTTTTAGATTACCTGGAAATTCGCTCGGTGCAAATCCTGAGCAGCAATTCGTGGGTGCCAATTCACTCGGCGCAACTCCTAGGCAGCAATTTTTGGGTGCCAAATCAGAAACAGAGCAACAAAAATGCCACAGAAATGAATAGAAATAAAAATCAGAGAAAAATCCCGCGAAAAATAGAATATGCGAACAAAGACGCGTGAAAATGATACAATTCGCGGGTGATATAATTATAAAATATGAGTTCGGCCAAACTATTGTTGCTAGTTTTCCCATCTCTGGCCAAAAATATGTTTTCCTGTGCCGTCAGTATGCCATCAATCTAAACAGTAGAATGAGTTCGGCCGAACTTTCTCAAAATTTTAGTCAAACTATTGCGGAAAAATGTTTTCCGCCCTCGATTCTCACAAAAGTGTAACCCAACTTCACATTTTCACCCATAGGTTCACATCCGCTTCACTCTTTGTGAAGCCCAACCCGATGAAATAACTGTCAATCCTGGTGTACCAAGCACGAGGTGCTTTCTTCATCCCATACAATTCTCTCTTGAGTCTGCACATATGTGACTCCCTGTCAAAGGTATGAAAACCTTCTAGCTACTCAATGTACACTTCTTCCTCAATAAATACATTGAGAAATGTAGTCTTCTCATCCATCTGATGTACATGCCAACCCATATGTGCTAAGAGTGCAAGGATAGATCTAATCGATGAGTACCGTGCAACTGGTGCAAAATTATCCTCATAGTCAATCCCCTCAATCTGTGAGAATCCCCGAGCTACAAATCTAGACTTGTACTTCTCCACACTCCCATTTGTTGTCTGCTTCACCTTATAGATCCATCTAGATCCAACCACTGACTTCCCGACTAGTCTTGGGACAACATCCCATGCATTGTTCATCGTGATGGAGTCATACTCCTTAACCATGGTGTCAACCCAAGTTGGTTGTTGTACTGCTTCCTCAAAAGAGGATGATTCTGTCAAAATACACTTGCTCATAAGAGCCATGTATCCAATATACTTTTCTAGTGACTAGCTCTGTCTGCGCTGTGATGTAGGCTCTCCTACATGTTCTACCACATCAAGTCTCAATCTCTCAGCCCCTCTGGTGTGCCTCCTACCATGGCTGGTGGATGGCTCTGCATGAGTGGTTTCTGCCACTCCATGATCCTCCTCATGTGGCTACTCCACATCTTTAGATTCATCCTTTGGAACCAAGATTTCGTCATCTGCATGAAAATCAAGCTCCCTCTCAAGGGAAAATCACATGGCTTTCTCCTCATCAAATTTTACATCCTGTTTGACAACTGTCATCCTGCTATTCGGAAAATATACCCTATATTTGTGGGGAGTATCAATGTACCCAAAAAATATCTCAATATATGTTTTTGGTTCTAACTTCTTTCTGGAATCTTTGGTCACATGAAAATAGACAGATGAGCCAAAAATTTTAAAATATGAAACATCAGGTTTCTTACAAGAAAAATCCTCCTCTTGTGTACTCATGCCAAGTATCCGATGAGGACTAAGGTTCTGCAAAAATATCGTTGTGTTTCATACCTCTACCCATGGACGCAACAGTAGGCCCTGATCATGTAACATAGCTCGTGTCGCACACAATTGTTTTTCTCTTTCTTTTTTCAACCCCATTCTATTGTGGGTTATGAGGCACAATCAACTCTCTCCAAATTTCTTATTTGGCACATAATTTCTTGAATTCATTGGATATGTACTCACCACCATTTTCGCTCCTTAGAGCCTTCACCTGCTTCCCTGTATCGTTCTCAACCAGTGCTTTGAACTCACAAAAGAACGTCTGATATTTCTTCTGCATGAAGTAGATCCAACATTTTCTAGAAAAATCATCAACAAAAATCACATAATACCTATGCTTTGCTGTAGAATTTGTAGAGAATGGTCCACACACATCTAGGTGAACTCTCTCAAGGATTTCTACTACTCAGTTCTCCTTCTCATGAAAAATTGGCCTTTGTATACTTCCCTATGGTACATCCCTTGCATGTGTCTATCTACGCAAGAGTACCCTTTGGAAGCCCCGTAGAAATCTGTTACATGATCTTCAAAGTACTGTGGTGTAGATGGCCCAATATCATGTTCCATAACTCACCCTCATCCCGACTCACCACTCTGTTTGCTTTACTCATCAATGCTACCTAGCCATCTACATCAAGTTTGTAGAGGTTTTTCACACGAACCCCAATCTTCTTAACCTGTTCTATGGCTTTGTTACAAAGGAATGTTTTCCCTTCACTGAAAAACACATCATATCCTCTATCCTCCAACATAGAAACTGTAACTAAATTATTTTTCAAGCCTAGTACATGCATGACATATTTTAATAAGAAATATTTACTTGACTGTATCTGGAAAGTAACTATACCAATCTCGGTAATGCTATACCTCCTGTCATCACCCATCTCAATGTGCATCTAAATGTCCTTCTCCTCCAAGCTACTAAAGATTTCTTTGTCTCTCGTCATGTGGAAAGATGCACCACAATCCAAGTACCACACTAATCCCATCACACTAGACACCATGCATGCGATGAGTGAGAAGTCCAACTCAAACTGTGAAGCCAAAGCATCACCTACTGCAGATCTTGAAGCCTTATTATTTTTCTTCTTCTTTTGTGCACAATTAGTGGCATAATGTCCATGCTCGTGACAATGAAAATATTTCACTCTGGAAATTTCACGCTTCTTGCCTTCTTCACCGATCTCGAATTTGGAATAGGATTTATTTCCCTTCCCCTTCTTTTCCTTACCAGCCAAGGAACAATTTTCCTCATCATATGTCTTGGATGAGGATCCATTCCTGGTATTCTACCTGAATTCTTCTTGTACCAAATCCAACCAAATTTTCTCCCAATATGGTAGCTTCTCCCTCCCATTGATAGAGTCCTAATAACTATGCTAGCTCTTAGGAAGGCCTAGAAGTGTTAGGCTCACCAATTCATCATCCACTACAGTAATCTTGACACTTCCAAGCTCATCTCGAAATTGGATGAAATTGGTCAACTATTTTGAAATAGTGTCGCCTTTCTCCATTTTGATTATCTTGAGCTTGTCCTTCAGTGTCAATTTTTTTTTGTCACTGATATTCTGAAGCCGATCTGTCAAGGCCTTCCACATTGCATATGGAGACGCCTTTCCATGGATACTCGAGACAATGTGATCTCAAACTCCCTCTAATAAGATCCTCCTCACCTTTGCAACCATCTTTTGCCAAGCATCAAGAAGAGTGGTGTCTGCTGCTGTGGGCCTTGGAATATCAGTGTCGATAAATTATTTCAACCCGTTGTCCTCCAGAACTGCCTCCATTATTTCTTTCCATGCAATATAATTAGAACTTCCCTCGAGTGCATATTCCAATCTTAATCCATTGAAAGGCATCTTGATCCTCCTGTAGCACCAAATAATATTTTTGCAAATTCGAATGTTGTTTAGCACAAACTCAATTTCTTCTCCATTATAGTGATTTATGGCACTCTGATACTGTGTAGAAATTATACAAAAATTATATATGCCAATGGATTCAATCCAATCCTGCAATATTCTAGAGAAAGATATTGAATCCTTCTACAATTAATTTGCGAGAATTAAACATGATCGCACAATTACACCAAGTAAGAGAAAGAATCAAATACACAACACATGAAATTTTCATGGGAAATAAATCTGCTCAAAACCCCTCTATTTTTATTGTATAAAACCAAGGAATCATGAAAAAATTACAATGCACTCTTCTCAGAAGAGTTTGTTGCACTCTACCAACTATCTCACACTGATTCAGAAAAAATTGACCAAAATTTAGCCAATTTCCTACCTCTGCTAAGCTTCCTTGATTCCACAATTCTAAGAACAATTGATCCCTATTAATTAGGAAATTCAACCTTCCAAAATTGTGCAATGCATCATGGGAAATATTATGGTTATCTATTTGCGCGCCATCAATTTACTAATAATACAACTGATAGATAACATCCCTTTAACCTCTAACTCAACTAGGTCTTCATCAGAACTGACATGCATGCAACTATTAATAGTAAATCATCAGTCACTTGACAACTCACTACATGTGAATTAAATATGACTTTTCTCACTAGTACAACAATCAGTTACAACTAGTTAGATTGAATTTAACTCACTTAATTGAGTTAAATGATTTCTCGGCATTAAACTAATACACTAACTACAACTTGGACTCTAAAGAAAATAGAATCACTCTACATGCCTCACCAACCACACTCAACTAAAATTTCATGAGATAACTGAGTCTATCACACTTAGTTAACTATTACAAGGGATTATGAGATAAGATTAAAATTTACTATCCAATTTAATTAAGGGAAAATTAAATTAGACACACATTTCTTGTTGACTTTTCAACACCCTTTACATCTAAACATCAACCTATTGAATCAGAATATGATCTGCAAATACTCCAAAGCTTTGAAAAATTATAGGATCTAGTATTATAACTTGATCAAGTTGTGCATGCAGCTTACATTCAACAATTTGCTGAACTCTCTGTATTGACAATATCAACATCTTCTGCTTCCTGTCAATCTTTTCATCCTACATCAACTAGTCCCACTTCCTCTATAATCTCCACTACTTCTCGAATAACATCTTAAACAATGTTTTAACCTATAGTAGGAACTCCTACACCTACATCCCTCATATCCTCATCTATTTTTCACCCCCAAATACCAACCATAGCTGCAAGGTACACTCCCCTGGTTTTGGCTGCTTTGCATAATATTCCCCAATAATATCAAACTAGAATCCCTCAGTTCTATGGTACTTGACCCATCACTGCTCAGCAACATGTTGATAGAATGAACGATTATTATGATCTTCAAGAAGTTGATGAGGAAGATGTAAAAATGAGACTTTTTTCTCAAAGTCTAACTGGGGAAGTTAGAAAATGGTTCAAATCTTTACCAGTGGCCAGTATAAATGATCTCACTGCTTTTCACCAATAATTCCTCAATAGACGGGAGATTAAGAAAAAACCCCTTCAGGTCCATCTGAATATGAGAACATTAGAGGGGCCTCCAGAGAGAGTGTGGAAGATTATTGCACCATATTTAATAAAGTTTACAATGAAATTCCATAAATCATTAATCCCCCTCAAGGTTTAACCTTGATTAATGGTTCCCAGATGGTTTCGATGCTGACATGTCTTACCAATTAAGAGAAATAAATCCTGCAACCTTGGAAGAGATGTAGAGAGATGTTGTCAGAGTAGAGACCAATTTTTAGCCAATAGAGCTAAGATTAGGACTGAGAGAATAGTAACCATAAAAGAGGAAACATAAACCTCCCCTGCTAATGCTAAGATAGATTCCCTAGTTAGAACTATGGAAATAATGATGGAGAGAATGAATATTACTGATAGGGCTCCTCCTAGAGAAAACCAACCTAGTCCTCAAATCATAAATCACAATTTTAGGAGGAATGTAGAGATTATACAAACAATATGTATTCTAATGGATTCAATTTGATCATGCAATATACTAGAGCACAATACAAAATCCTTCTACAATTAATTATGCGGAAATTAAACATGATCACACAATCACACCAAGTAAGAAAGAAGAAAATAAATCCACAACACAGATATTTTTCCTGGGGAAAGCTTGTTGCTCAAAACCCCTCTATCTCTATTATATAATGAACCAAGGAACCATGAAACAATACAATGCACTCTTCTCACAAGATTCTGTTGCACTCTACCAATTGTCTCACACTAATCCAGACAAAATTGACCAACACTTAGCCAATTTTCAGCCTCTGCTCATCCTGCCTTGCTTGCACAATTCATGTGGAATGAAATCCCTATCCTTTAGGAATTTTGGCCTTCCAAAAATGTGCAATTCTCATGGGAAATCCTATGGGTGTTTTACTGCAGTTGGGCAGTTTGCTAAAAATAAAATTGATAGTTAACTTCCCTTTAACCTTTGTCTCAATTGGGTACTGATCAGAACTGACATGCATGCAACTATTAATAGTAAATCATCAGCCACTTGACAAATTACTCCATCTGAATTAAATCTAATTTAATTCACTTGACCTCTCACTAGTGCAACGATCAATTACAACTGGTTAAACTGATTTTAACTTAATTAATTGAGTTAAATGATTTCTCATGAATTAAACTAATTAACTAACTACAGCTTGGACTCAATAACTAATACATGCCTCACCAACCATCCTTAACTTAAATTCCATGAGCTAACTGAGTCTATCACACTTAGTTAAATATTACAAGTGTTTATGAGATAATATTACAATTTATTGTCCAATTTATTTAAGGGATAAATAAATTTGACACACATTTCTTCTAATTTAATTAAGAAATAATTAAATCAAAAGCCTCCATGGTAGATGTTTATGGATGCCAATTTCATTTTTTCTTGATGTAAATTTCAACACTCCCTCTCAACAAGAAAGGAATCAATTTGTCCTGATCTGGTACCTTTGGAATGTTCTTTCATGCAACACTTCTATAGTGTTTTTCGCACATGCAACACTTCTCTAGTGTTGTTTGCACATGCAACTCTTGCATGCAACACTTCTCACACTGAATAGCCTCCAAAAAAGTGAATCTGTATAATGCATATGTCATCAGAATCTTCTGACTGTTGGTACCTAATGCACATATCTACTGGATCTCTGCGTTGTTGACATCTGCATCCATGCACTCTGCACTGCTTCCAACTCTGATCTGCGCTCTAATATCTGACACCTGTCACTCTAATTTTTATCTTCCTGACATCTAACTCCATCAATTTAACTGATCCTTCCTATGACTATTGTACTATGGGCTCCTCGTATCCATGTTCAATCCATAAGACACACCATCTCAATGAATCTTGCCCAAATTTCTTCTTGGGATTAATTACGCACATCGCCCCTCCTCATACCTGGAGGTATAGTTGCATGTACTCCCTCTACCCTTTTGGCTCCAAATTTCCCCCTCTTGGAGGTCTATTATTGAGTGGAAACTTCCACTTGGTCTCCTCTCTTCTTCTCCAATTGTGGCTTCTCCACAACCTTCTCAGACTACTTTTGAGGCTGCATGTTGAGATATAATTTCTCCCTCTCAACCACCAAGTCATTAACCATTGCTTTGATCCTCAAATCCTTGCATGCATCCTCAACCTCGAGAGCGTACATGTTCTTGACTCTTACACCGATCTGCTTCACTTGTCCCATGGCTATGTGTTTAAGGAAAACTTTTCCTTTTCTAAACATGACTTCATAACCATGTTCTTTCAATACCACTACAGAGACAATATTCTTCTTTAGGTCTGGAACATGCAAAACAACTGCTAGTCTGGGATGGGAGCCATTCTCCCTTTGAAAGGAAACTGTACCTATCCTGATAGCACTATACCTCTCGTCATATCCAAAATATATGCTTCGTTGGAGGTCCTTCTCCTTCAATTCAGTTAAGAGATCTATATTCCCCATCATATGGAACAAGTCACCACTGTCTAAATACCACATGCATCCCATTATAGTGTTGGCCATGCATGAAATAAGTGTAAAATCAAGCTTGAATTGTGAATCCAATGCTTCACCCGCTGCAACTGCAGGCTCCTTCTTGCTTTTCTTCTGTGGACAATTTGTAGCATAGTGCCCATGCTCGTGACAGTGAAAGCATCTAATCTTGGACAAGTATTTCTTGCTCTCTTCACCTTGGAATTTCTTTCCCTTGGCCTTCTTTTCCTTACTTTCCAAGGCACAATATTCCTTGTCATTAGTCTTATATGAGGATCCATCCCTGGTATTCCGCCTGAATTCTTATTATACCAAATCTGACCAAAGTTGCTCCCAATCTGGTAACTTCTCCCTCCCATTGACAGAGTCCTGATATCTATGCCAGCTCTTTGGAAGGCCTACAAGTGCTAGGCTCACCAATTCATCATCTGCTACGGTCACACCAACACTTCCAAGCTCATCTCAACATTGCGTGAGCTTTTCCAAGTATGTTGGTACCGTCTCGCCCCCCTCCTTCTTGATTTTCTTGAGTGTAGAAAATAATATAACTGATATTTTATGCATCCGAGATTCTCCTGATCACACACTATTTTAGCTTCATGCACAATACAGAATCTCTTCTACCATTGATCATTACTTGCGGAAATAAAATCAATTGCACGCACACATTAAAACCATAAACATTCACACATATGAATATAGTAATTTATGGGAAAGCTTAACACTGAAAAACCCCAACTATATATATAATATATGTCATAGAGATCATGTAACAATCATCATACAAAGCTCCTCAGTACAATCTCCAATTTCTACACACTAATCAGGTCCCGATCTAGAAAATCCATGCACTGATCTCTGCCACCTGCTAGCCTGCCTCTACTACGCAATCACTGCTAAAGAATGGCTCTAGATGAACTCGAATTGGTCCAGCCTTGCTCACGCAATCTTCATAGGCATATCCGATCACTGGGTGTTGCAAATCATGCAACACTATAGTCACAACTGATAGTCAACCTGCTCTTTCACTTATCTCTCCACTGGTCTCCACTGAAACTGTCCATGCACTGTAGTTAACTGATGTATTCTTCAGTTGATTAATGATTTAATATTTAGTGAATTAATTAATCATTAATTCACACCACTCTCACTAGTGTATCAATCAGTTAGACTAGATACAACTAGCTCAACTATGTCTAACTGAGTTAAACTGAGCACAACTCCACCAACTACTTCTCTAACTCCACCAAACTCTGTCACATGAGTTCTAACTAAATTCTCCATGCAATAGCTCCACTTAACCCTCAAGAATAGTGTAATTCCTTTTTTCATATCCTGTGCCACATCTTTGCACTTAACTGAAGTGCTCCAAGAGAATAAGATAATGTTTAGAGTCCAAATATTATTAAGAGCTAATAATATTCGACATATCTATTTTTAGACTGGCAATCTAAAAATAGATTCCGCCCAATATGTCTAAAAATAGAAATCCATCTATTTTTCCAACTTGACCAACCATCCATAAATAACATCCCGCAACTTATAGAACATGATCCATATGTATAAAAATAGACATAGTCTAAAAATAGACTTTGCGACAAAAATCACCTGTGTGGCCCCCACCTAGTTTTGGTGATCACTTTCCAACTAGGATCAGGAATGATGTTTCAGGATGCCTCCTTCATTGTTTCTTGTTGCAATCTTCAACACTCCCTCTCAACAAGAAAGGACTGCCTTTGCATGCGACATGCAACTCCATGCATTCGCCCTGCAACCTTCACAAGCGCCATGCAACTCCATGCATCTGCTCTGCAACTCCTCTGAAACTGAATAGGCTCCAAACAACTCAATCAATCTGATGCATCTATCATCAAAGTCTTTGACTTCTGTTGGGCCCAATTGCACATGTCATCAGGAACCACTGTGTTGTTGAACTCTTGCACTTGTTGTCAACTCTGATTCGCGCTCCAGTATCCGACACTGTCACTTTGATCTGCCTGTATCAATCCAACTGATCATGCTACTGCTGCGCTGTGGGCACCTCGTAGCCAGGTTCAATTCATGAGATCCACACCATCTCATGAATCCTGCCCAGAAATCTCCTCTTGGGATTAATCATGCATGTTGCCCCACCTCTCACCTGGTGGTATAGTTGCATGCACTCCCTCTGCCCATCTGGCACGAAATTTCTCTGCATGAGTGGTTTCTCCCACTCCATGATCCTCATCTTGTGGCTGCTCCACATCTCGAGGTTCACTCTTACCTGCATGCAAAACTTGCTCCCTCTCAAGCATCAATTGCATGTCTTTCTTGCACTTCCCAACAGTAGGAAGCTCCGTAGAAATCCCATCTACTTCAAGTCTGTAGAGATTCTTAGCTCGAATCCCAACCTTCTTGACTTGTCCTGTTGCTTTGTACCAAAGGAAAAATTTTCCTTCACTAAAGACAACATCATACCCTTTATCCTCTAACATTGCGACTGAGATTAAATTCTTCTTTAAACCTGGAACATGCACTACATCTTGTAAAAGAATGAGTTTACCTGACTCCCTCTGAAAGGTTATGGTACCAATGTCGGTCACATTGTATCATCCATTGTCGCCCAACTCAACATGCAACTGGAGATATTTCTCCACCAAGTCACTGAAAATATTCACATCTCCCGTCATGTGAAAGGAAGCGCCACTATCAAAATACCACCCCGATCCCAATGCACTAGACACCATGCATGCGATCAATGAGAAGTCCAACTCAAATTGCGAGGCAAGATCCTCACCAGCTGCAGCTCCAACAACCTACTTGTTCTTCTTCTTCTATGGACAATGCGTGGTGAAATGCCCATGCTCGTGACAGTGAAAACACTTCACTTTGGACATGTCAAGCTCTTTACCATATGCACCAGATTGAGAAGCATTGTTCTTGCCCTTCCCCTTCCTTGCTTTGGCAGCCAAAGCGCAATCCTCTTCATCATCATTCTTTGATGAAGATCCATCCCTGGTATCCCGCCTTATCTCCTCCTGCACAAGATCCGACCAAAGTCGCTCCCATCCTGGCAATTTCTCCTGACCATTGACAGAGTCCTGATAGGAATTCCAACTCTTCGGAAGCCCAAGGAGGGCCAAGCTCACCAATTCCTCATCATCGACACTAACTCCTACACTCCCAAGCTCATCCCTACAGTGGAAAAACTTTGTCAAGTATACCAGAATAGTGTCATTCTTCTCCATTTTTATTTTCCTGAGTTTATCCTTGAGCGCCAACTTCCTCTGGTCGCTCTTGCTTTGGAAAAAATCTGTCAAAGCTTTCCACATCAAGAATGGAGAAGCTTTACCATGAAGGCTGGACACTATGTGATCCTTCACACCTTCCAACAGAATCCTTCGACATTTTTCTGTCTTCTTTTTCCATGCATCAAGTGTGGCAACATCGCTAGAAACAAGTTTTTGAATTTCTGCATCTATGAACTCCTTCAACCCATTGTCATCCAACATTGCCTCCATCCTGTCCTTCCATGTAATATAATTCGAGCTGCCCTCAAGGGCATACTCCAATCACAATCCGTTGAAAGACATCTCAACTTCGACACCAAGAAAACACTGCTACAAATTCGAATTCCACCAGCACAAAACTCAACCGCTTCAATGTTTTGCAATTGCTCCAATGATCAATATCGCTCTGATACCATGTAGAAATTTATATAACTGATATTTTATACATCCGAGATTCTCCTGATCACACACTATTTGACTTCATGCACAATACAGAATCTCTTCTACCATTGATCATTAATTGCGGAAATAAAATCAACTGCATGCACACATTAAAACCGTAAAAATTCACACATATGAACACAGTAATTTATGGGAAAGCTTAAAGCTAAAAACCCCCAACTATATGTATATTATATTTCATAGAGATCATGTAACAATAATCATACAAAGCTCCTCACAAGACAATCTCCAATTGGTACACACTAATCGTGTCCCAATCTAGCAAATCCATGCACCGATCTTCGCCACCGCTAGCTCATTTTACTGCGCAATCAACGCTAAAGAATGCCTCTTTATGAGAATGAATTACCCTAGCCTTGCTCAAAAAGTATTTATAGGCATCTCTACTGAGTGTTGGATGCAAATCATGCATCACTTATAGTCACAACTGATAGTCACACTTGCCCTTTCACCTATTTCTGCACTGGTCTCCACTGAAACTGTCCATGCACTAAAGTTAAATGATGTATTCTTTCATTGATTAATGAGTTTATAATTAGTGAATTAATTAATAATTAATTCACAACACTCTCACTAATTGTATCAATCAGTTAAACTAGATACAAATAGCTCAACTATGTTTATATTAGTTAAACTGAACACAACTCCATTAACTCCCTCAATCAACTCCACCAAACTTTGTCACATGAGTTCTAACTGAAGTATCCATGCAATAGCTCCACTTAACCCTCAGGAATAGCGTAATTCCTTCTGTCAGCTCTTGTGCCACATCTTTGCACTTAACTGAAGTGCTCCAAGAGAATAAGATAATGTTTATAGTCCAAATATTATTAAGAGCTAATAATATTCGACATACCTATTTTTAGACTAGAAATCTAAAAATAGATTCCGCCCAGTATGTCTAAAAATATAATTCCATATATTTTTCCAACTTGACCAACCATCCACAAATAGCATCCTGCAACTCATAGAATATGATCGACATGTCTAAAAATAGACATAGTCTAAAAATAGAATTGCGCCAAAAATATCCTATGTGGGCCCCACCTAGTTTAGGTGATTATTTTCCAACTAGGATCAAGGATGATATTTTAGGATGCCTCCTTCACTCTTTCTTGTTGAAATCTTCAACACTAAGATTTTCCTTCAACGCCAACTTCCTTTGGTTGCTACTGTTCTGAAATAGATATGTCAAGGCCTTCCACATTGCATATGGAGTCGCCTTTCCATGGAGACTCGAGAAAATTTGATCTCAAACTCCCTCTAGTAAGATCCTCCTCGCCCTTGCTACCTTATTTTTCCAAGCATCAAGAAGAGCGGCGTTTGTTGCTACGGGCTTGGGAATATCATTATCAATGAATTCTTTCAACCCATTGTCCTCCAACATTGCCTCCATTCTATCTTTCCACGAAATATAATTAGAAATTCCCTCGAGTGGATATTCCAATCTTAAGCCATTTAAATCCATCTTGATCTGCTTGTAGCACCAATGAAAGTATCTGCAAGTTTGAATATTGTTGAACACAAACTCAATTTATTCTCCACTATTCTGATTTCTAGCACTCTGATACCATGTAGAAATGATACAAACAAAATGTATTCCAATGGATACAATATGATCATGCAATATACTAGAGCACAATACTGAATCCTTATACAATTAATTCTGTGGAAATTAAACACGATCGCACAATCACACCAAGTAAGAAAGAAGCAAATCAATCCACAACACAGATATGTTTCCTAGGAAAATATTTCTACTCAAAATCCCTCTATCTCTATTGTATAATCACCAAGGAATCATGAAACAATAAAACGCACTCTTCTCACAAGAGTCTGCTATACTCTACCAATTGTCTCACACTGATCTGAACAAAATTGACCAAAATTTAGCCAATTTTCAGCCTCTTCTCAGCCTGCCTTGCTTGCATAATTTATGTGGAATTAAATCCCTATACTTTAGGAATTTCAACCTTCCAAAACTGTCATTAGGGGAATTTTGAGGTCTAAAATGGGCCTCCTAAGAAAAATGTACAACCAAAATAAAATTTATAAGAACTAATATGATTCAAGATGATGATGTCAACCATGGGGGATGATTCAACATTTTTTAAATAAAAGGGTAAAAATATTAAAAAATAATAAAATAATAAAACTACTTTTTCAACTCGTATTTTCAACTTATCTCCCAAAATTTTTACTCAAATTTCGAGTGGGAGTACTCGTTGGATGCAAAATTTAAGTCCTCATCCAAGGAGTACCCATGTTGCATACTTTCGATGAACTCTACTACACGAAAAATGAGAAATACATAAAAAACGTGATTGTAATCACATTTTTTTATGTATTTCTCATTTTTTGTGTAGTAGGACCCATCGAAAGTATGCAACATGGGTACTCCTTGGATGGGGAATTAAATTCCACATCCAACGAGTACTCCCGCTCGAAATTTGAGTAAAAACATTGGGAGATAAGTTGAAAATATGAATTGAAAAAGTAGTTTTTTCATTTTTCCCTCTAAAATTTGATGATGTCATCAAATCTTATTAGATTTTTTCCACTATTATTTTATAATTTCCTTAGGAGGCCCATTTTAGACCTCAAAATTACCCTAATAGCAATGTTCATGGGAAATCCTATGGGTTTTTTACTGCATCTGGGTAGTTTTATAAACATACAACTAATAGTTAACTTCCCTTTAACCTTTGTCTCTACTGGGTCTCCACTGGAACTGACATGAATGCAAAAATTAATAGAAAATCATCAGTTGCATGGTAGATCAATACATGTGAATTAAATCATATTTAATTCACTTGATCTCTCACTAGTGCAACAAACAATTACAAATAGTTCAACTGACTTTAACTCACTTAATTCAGTTAATTGATTTCTCATGCATTAAACTAATGCACTAACTACAAATTGGACTCAATAACTAATAGAATCACTCTACATGCCTCACCAACCACCCTCAACTCAAAATTCATGTGCTAACTGAGTCTATTAGACTCAGTTAACTATTACAAGTGTTTATGAGATAAGATTACAATTTATTGTCCAATTTATTTAAGGGATAAATAAATTTGACATACATTTCTTCTAATTTAATTAAGAAATAATTAAATCAAAATCCTCCATGGTAGCCATTTCTGGATGCCATTTTCTAGATGTTGTTTATGGATGCCAATTTCACTGTTTCTTGTTGCAAATTTCAATAAGGAACCCACCACGAATCAAACAAAGGGAACAAAAGGAACTAGACAAGTAGGTCAGGCCTCCATTTCAAGAGAAGTATGTTGATGAAGAGGGAAAAATAGTTGAATACCTAGATGACAGTCAAATCAGCTTAATGGGGATAAATAATTATGATTATGTGTTTATTAATCAAGAAGAACAAAATTTTTTTCTACTTTCACAAACTGAAGTTGATTATGAGGAATCAGATGACTATAAAAAAGGTTTCGAAAATGCCATCATGGAAGTTCATAGGCAGTATAACCTTAGAAGTAAGAAAACCACTGGAAATCCTGCTAAGAAATCTACTCAAACTCAAAGTAAAAAGACAACAGATCCCCCAACAAATAAATTTTTTGAGATTCCTCCTAAAAATACTGTAGAAAATCCAACTAAAATGATGTTTGATACTACTTCAAGAACAACTAAAACAAATGTTCCATTCACCAGCCAACAGATAGACACGACCCAAAGGGATGTTGCTAGAAAGCAAGATGTCCTACACCCAAACAAAATTCAAATAACATTCAACATCGAACATGAATAAGCAAAGATTAAAATACCCATTCCATTAAGAGTGCTTACAAATATGAATGTATATAAGTCCTAGGTAATGAAAGCTCTGAATATAGGGGAAGGTGAAAATACAGTCAATGTGGCTGATGATCGACTTGGACTTTTGTTTGGGATTTAAGTAGATGTATAACCTCAAGAAGGAGGTGTTCCTCCATTCTATATTAGTCTAAACATTCATGATTTTTTTTCCTCACAATGCCATTCTTGTCTCAGGAGCCTCACACAACCTTATGACTAAGGCTGTCATGGAAAAACTAGGACTTGAAATCACTATACTGTACAAAGATTTGTACTCTTTTGATTCAAGTATTGTAAAGTGCTTAGGTCTCATTAAGGACCTGTGTGTCACTTTGGCATAGATTCCAGCCAAGAGCTTGGTGATGGACATAGTTCTTGCATACATACGCCTTAGGTATGGCATGTTATTGTCTCACTCATGGGGAGCTAAGTTGCAAGGAACCCTTCAGATGGACATGCATTATGCTACCATTCCAGTGTTTGGTCAACAAAAGAGATTATATAGGGAGACACTAATGAAGTTCATCGTCAGTAGTCAGGAGAAACCACATAATTAAACCTTATATTTTGTCCACTTAGATCTTGACTTATTCATTCTGTACAATGATGGGGACATGGACAAATAAATTGCTAACATAGAAACTGATCTTTGTGAAATTGAAGGAGACAAAAAAACTATAGTGGAACATGATAAACAAGATGAATCTCTTTGGAACATGACCCTTTTGATGGAGTTGTTAGTAAAGAAGGACCAGGATGTGGAGTATGGGTTTCAAATTCACGAACCAACCATTCATATGGGTATTCATATAAGCTAAAATTTCAGTGTACAAACAATATAGGTGAATATGAAGCTTTAATTCTAGGTTTACAATTGTTAAATAGACTTGGTTATAAAATAATTTCCATTCATGGAGATTCTGAGCTGATAATAAAACAAATCAAGGGAGAATATTCTGCTAAACACCCTAGATTAAGATCCTACAAGAATTCCGTCCCAGATTTTTTGGAATATTTTTTGGAATTTGACTTATAAGTGATCCCTAGAGGTCAAAACATCTTGGTTGATGGTCTGGCCACTTCCACTAGTACCTGCAAAATTCCTTACCGACCAGGTCATCAATACACAGTGGAGGTAAAAAATAGGCTAGTGGTCCCAGAAAACATTAGATATTGGCAAGTTGTAGGAAACAATCAACAAATTGATTTCTTTTTACAATTCAAGGATGAATTTGAATGTGAAAACATAGATGTAAATTTTGAATAAGAAAACAATTTAGATGTAGATTTTGAGTTAGAAAACAATGTAGATGTAGATTTTGAATTAGAAAACCAATTAGGAAACCATGTGAATACAAATGTAAATAAGGTAGAATTACAAGAAATAAAACAAGAAACATAGGAATCAGAAATGCTGCAATTGAATGACAATGTTTTGCCTAGAGGTTAGTTCCCTTAGACGAATTGTTTGACTTTAAATATGTAGCCAAAAATCCCAAAATTGAGCCTAGTGGAGCTGAAGTGGAATACTAAAACATAGGAATGAACAAGACCCAAAAATGGTGAAGTTGTGTAAATCATTACCTCCTGCTAAAAATAAGAAATATATTCAAAAAATTTATAGATGTATTTGCATGGAGTTATGAAGATTTAAAATCTTATGAAACTAGCATTATACAACACAAAATTCCTATTAAAGAAGACCATAAACCTTTTGAGTAAAAAATTAGAAGGATCAACCTAATGCTGGTGATTTTAATTGAAAAAGAGGTTAAGAAAATGTATCATGCCATGATCATTGTACCTTTAAGGTACTCTAAGTGGGTTTCCAACTTAGTCCCAACCAGAAATAAGACATGAGAAATTATACTTTGTGTAGATTTTAGGAATTTTAATAAAGTATCACTGAAAGATAACTACCCTTTACCTGAGATGGATCATATTTTACAAAAGGTAGTTGGGTGCAAAAAAAATTCTCTTTTAGATGGTTTTTCTGGTTATAACCAAATTTTAGTCCACCCTGAAGACCAACAAAATACTGCATTTAATACTCCATGGGGTACCTTCATGTATGAGAAGATGCCTTTTGGATTAATGAATGATGGAGCTACATTTCAGAGAGAAATGTAAATTGTTTTTGCTGATGAAATATGCAGATTCATAGTCATATATCTTGATGACATCACTATTTTCTCAAAATAATATGAACGACATTTGCTACATTTGAGGAGAGTATTTGAGAAATGTAGGAAATTTGGAATTTCACTCAACCCAAAGAAAACATTATTTGGCTTAGAAGAAGGCAAAATATTGGGACATATTATTTTGAAAAATGGAATCAGAATTGATCCCAGCAGGATTGAGGCCATTTTAAATATAAGTCATCCTAGAAATGTGAAAGATCTTCAATCATTCATTGGTAAAATAAAATTTCTAAGAATATTTATCCCTAACTTGGCAGAACGTCTGAGGAACATAATAAACATGTTGATAAAATACACAGAACTAAATTGGAATATTGAGGCAAAACAATCATTTGACCAAGTAAAAAAATCCCTAACACAAGCACTTGTGTTAATCAGCCCTGATTTCACAAAATAATTCCTAATATTTTCATTTGCATCTAAACATACTGTTGTAGTAGTTCCCATATAGAAAAACAATGAAGGACATGAGAAACCCCACAATTATACCTTATACTCTGTCCATTCAAAGCTTGACTCATTCATTTCTTACAATGATGGGGACATGTAAAAATGGATTGCCAACTTATAAACTTCTCTTTGTGAAATCGAAGGAGAAAAAACAATAATAGTGGAACATTATACAAAAGATGAACCTATTTGGAATATGTACTTTGATGGAGCTATCAGTAAAGAAGGATCAGGAGCAGGAGTATGGGTTTCAAATTTTCGAATCCACCACCCAAAGGGACATTCATATAAGCTAAAATTTCAATGTACAAACAACATAGTTGAATATGAAGCGTTAATTCTAGGGTTAAAATTGTTAAAAAGGCTTGGTGCCAAAATAATTTCCATTCATGGAGATTTTTAGCTGATAATAAAATAGATCAAGGGAGAATATTCTACTAAACACCCTATATTAAGAGCCTACAAGAACCTTATCTTGTATTTTTTGTAATTTTTTGTGGAATATGACTTGTCAGTGATCCCTAGATGACAAAACATCTTGACTGATGGTCTGGCCACTTCTTCCAGTACCTGCAAAATTCCTTACCGACCAAGTCATCAATACATAGTGGAGGTAAAAAATAGGCCAACAGTCCCAGACAACCTTAGATATTGGCAAGTTTTTGGAAAAGATGAACAAATTGAAAAATTTTACAATCCAAGGATGAATTTGAAGGTGCTAACATAGATGTAAATTTTGGGTTAGAAAACCAGTTAGGAAACCATGTGAATAAAGATGTAAATAAGGTAGAATTACAAGAAATATATCAAGAAACAAAGGAATTAGAAATACTCCAATTGAAAGACAATGTTTTTCCTAAAGGATTAGTTCCCTTAGAATAATTGTTTGACTTTAAAGATGTAGCCAAAAATACCAAAATTGAGCCCACTGGAGCTGAAGTAGAAGACTGAAACATAGGAAATGGACAAGATCCAAAGATGGTGATGTTGTCTAAATCATTACCTCCTGCTGAAAAGCATAAATATATCATTTTGTTCAAAAAATTTATAGATGTGTTTGAATGGAGTTATGAATATTTAAAGTCTTATGACACCATCATTAAACAACACAAAATTCCTATTAAATAAGACCATAAACCTTTTAAGAAAAAAATTAGAAGGATCAACCTAGTGCTAATGCCTTTAATTGAAAAAGGGGTTAAGAAAATGTATGATGCCAAGATCATTGTACCTTTAAGGTACTCTAAGTGGGTGTCCAACTTAGTCCCAACCAAAAAGAACATAGGAGAAATCAGACTTTGTGTAGATTTCAGGAATCTTAATAAATTCTCACCAAAAGATAACTACCATTTACCGAAGATGGATCATATTTTACAAAAGGTAGTTGGGTCCAACAAGATTTCTATTTTAGATAGTTTTTCTAGTTATAACCAAGTTTTAGTCCACCCTGAAGACCAGGAAAAAATAACATTTACTACTCCATGGGGTACCTTCATGTGTGTGAAGATGCCTTTTGGATTAATGAATGTTGGAGCTACATTTCAGAGAGCAATGGACATTGATTTTGCTGATGAAATAGGCATAGTCATAGTCATATATATTGATGATATCAATGTTTTCTCAAAAACTGATGAAGAGCATTTGCTACATTTGAGGAGAGTATTTGAGAAATGTAGGAAATTTGGAATCTCCCTCAACCCAAAGAAAACATTATTTGGCTTAGAAGAAGGAAAATTGTTGGGGTATATTATTTCGAAAAATGGAATCAGAATTGATCCTAGCAGGATTGAGGCCATTTTAAAGATAAGTCATCCTAAAAATGTGAAAGAGCTAAAATCATTCATTGGTAAATAAACTTTCTAAGAATATTTATCCCTGTTACACCATTTTTTGGTCATCTAACCTATTATCATTAGATGGACACAAGTACACAATGTAAGACCAATTTTACCCTAAGTAAAATTGCCTTCACTATGTTAAATAACTTAATAAACCACATTTATTAGGTTATTTATGGTCTAAACAGGAAACCCCAAAAGGAAATATTAAAAAAACCTATATTTGTTTGATTTTCCTCATGGAATAATTAATTAAACCATAATTTAATTATTATTCCCAGTCATGTTTAACCCAAAAACAAAGAAATTAATTAAATAAACCTTTATTTATCTTATTATTTTCTAGGAATAATTATTTAAATCTTATTTAGATAATATTCCTTGTTAAATATGACCAAATCACCCACAAATAATTAAATAAATCATTATTTATTTGATTATCTTATAACCGCTTCCTTAAAAAGATAAATAAATCATTTATTTATTTATTTTTGACAAATAAAGGGATTTGACCCAAGTCAAATACTTTTTCCCTCCAACAAATATAATAAAATATTCCATAAAAGGTGGATCTAGATTTGGTTAACATTATTTTAATCATGCACTAAGATCTAGAATGACCCAATATTTTGTTATAAATAGGAGGGTTTTTCCTACCATTCTTCACCTTTTGTTGCCTATTAGATCACTCTGGATCTATACACTTGGTCACATTTTTTCATCATTTGCTGTGTGAGCTCCCATTGAGCTCCTTTCTTTGCATTGGGTTTTCTACACCAACAAGAGAGAGAAATCTTAGATCTGAAGTGCTGAGGACTTCCAAGAACCCATCCCACTGAGGAGAATTGGATATGCCTTCTTGTTTTCCTCCCAGGTGCCCAATTAATATAAAAATTCTTTCAAAAATTGTTCTTGTCTTGTCTATTGGATATGGAGTAAACCCTTGTTTTTACTGCTTAATGTCTTTCCATGCATAGATCTGGTTTTTTGCAGCTCTTTTCTTGTTCAACTAACCGCAGATCTGAAGATATTGGCAGCCACTTTTGTTGTTAGGGCTATTAGTTATGTGTACCTAAAGTGGTCCTTTTTCGTACACTTCGACAAAGGATTCATACTAACAAATGGCGACTCCACACGGGTTTTAAATTACGACCGCTGTTGTTTTTCATATTCCTGCATATCCAACTACTTCAGACCCTAGGGTTTCTTTTCAGCTGTTTATTTTCCTGTTTTTATGTTGTTTTTTCTGCAAACCTAACATTAAAATTTTGCTTAAGCGTGTTTTTGGCCCTGTTAACAGCGAACTGAGACATGTTGTTAGCAACTAAGGCAATAACTTTTAGAAAATGCTATGGCAAAGGACAATAGGAGCGGGGATACCTTCCAGCCAAAAAGCACCTTTGGACCTTGGGTGCCCTTGCCCATTTTAGACATAAACGAAGTCCAATTTCAATGACCTGAGTTTTTGTTGGATTATAATTTCTGAGTTTCAGAAGCTTAATGGGGTTTTTCTGACATCTATCTCAATGGTTTCGACCTGTTCCTGATCTTTTTTGCTCATCTAAGTGGGAACCTAGCCCCCTAGGGCTTCAGTACCCTCCACTTTTGGTGGAAGAGTTTTAGCTGCTTCAGGCGTCTGTTTTTCAGAGTTTCAGCCTCCCCTTTTCCAGATCTGATCCCTCCTTTTCAGATCCCTTTAAATCAGCCTTTCTTCCTTTCAAATCACCTCTTGTCGTTTTGTTTGGACCTCCCTTTAGGACCTCTCCCCTGTCCTTTCCGCTTTTTGCTGATTTCCTCCCTTTTTTCCAGCCACCTTGCCTCTGTCTCTTGGCTGTGATCTGCACCTCTTTTCAGTAGCTTTATCCTTTAGATCCCTGTCCCTTTTGACCTTAGATCTATTAGCCTCTTTTCCGTGTGTTTTGCCTAGATTTTTTCCCCTTTTTTAGACTAGTTTTGAGGGACCCGCCTTCTTGGGTTAGATAGATGCAAAAGTAGCTGTTAATTTTCTGTTATTTCAGCATTATATACTGTTCTCTGCAGATTTATTTTCAGTTACGCAACACACTTTTTTCTTGCTCTCAAAACGGAAAGGGTTTAAAAATTAAAATTAACGCACGCCACACACTGACCCTAAGTGAAGAAGCGCCTGGTTAACACCGCCTGGCAAAGACTCTAAAATCAATTGTCACTGCACATTTTCTACCCTTGACCTCACTTGATTCTGTCCCTTTCTTCCCTTGTCGGTTTCCTTCTTCCCGTCATCATTGCGCCCCCAAGGTGCCTTTCCCGGAGACTTCTTGGCCTTCACCCTCAGTTTCCGGTCGATCGACCTGCTCCGTCCCGCCGTCGTCGAGCCAGTCCCCCCCGAGTCTGCACTCCGACTCCTCTTCTGATTTATTGGGTTCTCCTTCTCCTCCTGGTTCTCCCCCTGTCACCTTCACCATGTCTGGTCCAGGGCCTAATGCTAGCGGTGCTCCAGGCCCTAATGCCAGAGTCACTATTAGCGGAACCGCCACAGGAACTACCTCGGCCATACCCTTGCTGCCGTACATTGTATGCCTCAGCCTCCCTGATTTCAATCAGTTGATTAATGACCCTATCTGCCACGATGTTGGTTGGCCTGCTATGCCAACCAAGCTCCCCTCCGACATCCCTAAGTTCGAAGGCCTTGCTGGAGAAGATCCAACCAATCATGTCCGATCTTTCCACATGTGGTGTTCCTCCAATTCCATTATCGATGACTCCATCCGTCTTCGTTTGTTCCAACACACGCTTACCGGCGAAGCTTCTAAATGGTATGTTGACCAAGCCACCTCTTCCCATACCACCTTTGTGACCATTGCGAAAGCCTTTTTATCCTACTTCCAGCTCCCTCTCCGATATGATACCGGTACGGAGCTCTTGACTTCCTTTAAGCAAACATCTTCGACCCGCCTTTCTACCCATGTTCAGGAATGGCGACGAAGACGCAGCTTATGTCGAGCTCCCCCCTTCGAAGATCGGATCTATATGGACTGGTTCCTTCGCTCTCTCTTAGCTCCCATTGGCAAATATGTCGCCTCCCATTTCCCTCAAACCGAAGAATTCGCCCTCCAAATTGCTTTGAAATATGACCTGATCTACGCCCAGTCTGGTTATGTTTATACCGTCCTTCCTGACCTCCCCAAGCCCGGTGGCACTAATGCCCCGGGGGCATCTCATTCCGCCGACGGTATCATTGGAGCCCTTTCCCATCCGTATGCTCAACCTCCTATGGGCTACGGTCTCCCTCACGGAGGGACCAGCACCTCTAACACTCTTCCCCCTCCCGGTAGCATGTACCCAGGATACGGCATGCCTCCTCCTTTTGCCCAACCTCCTGCTTACCTCAATTTTTCCCAACCTAACCATTACCCTTACTTGTAGCCTGGTGTGCCAGCTCCTCCAGCATATGCGCTTCCTCCTCCCTTGCCTCCTCAACCCCAGCAACAGCACCTACAGCCCCCTTCAGGGCAAGTATTTGCACAGCAGGGTGTGACTAATCCCCATTCTTCTCAAAGAAGGCAGAGAGGCAATCCAAATCAATCTACCCCTGGTACTCGTGGACCCAATCCTCAAGGTTTTGACCCTAACACTGCTAACCAGCAACAGGGCACTCATCCCAAGCCGGACAGGCCTCTTCATACCAACAAGCCTTGTTCGTGTTGCGGTGTTTACGGTCATTACACCCACGATTGTCCCCTTTTACCACAGATGCGGCAAATGTGGGAGTGTCAAGCCACATTGCGAGGACAACATGCCTCCCCTCATGCTCCCCTGTGTTGTGGCCTTACTCTTGGTGTGTTCTTGATCCTTTCCCTCGTGATACGTAGCTACCCAAACCACACGACCAGGCTAGTCTCCCTCCACCTTCAGCTAAAGTTCTTGGGTCACGGATCCTCATGATGAACTCGATCCATTCCCAGCAGTCGACCTTCCTTCAAACCTGATCTGCACTTGAGTACCTAAGCCTCTGCTGATGCACTTGAGCCTCCTTCTTCAGGTTCTCCAGAGCCTCTTTCGTCACCCAGTGGCCCCTTACATATCCCTCAACCAAAAGGTGAGGTTCATACCAAGATACCTAAGGGCCCACTACGTCGAAACGCTGCTCCCAGTCGAGCTGCCCATTCATATAGCATAGTAGATGATTTGGCGCAATCTCCTACCGCCATTTCCACACTGGAGCTCCTCCAGTCGTGCCCTTCCCAAAAGAAGGCTCTACTATCTGCCATGGGTGCTGTAGATCCTGCTGATGACCAAATGATTGTTTTCGATGCCACTCAATCGGACCATCCTCCTCTCCCTCCTTCCGTCGCCTTCCAAATCCCAGTCAAAATCCGGAACGCCAACGTTTCCCGGTGTATAATTGATGAGGGGGCATCCACCTGCGTGATGTCCGCTTCGGTTTGGAAGAAACTCGGATCTCCTGAGCTGGCCCCTTCCACGATCACCCTTAGAGCGTGGGACGGTCATGCCTCCCAGCCCATTGGCCTGTTTCGTAATTGTCCTATCACCCTTGCCGGTAAGACTGTTTGCGTTGATGTCGAAGTCATAGACGCCCCGCTAGACTACAACATTCTATTGGGGCGAAGCTACACCTATGCTATGTCTGCTGTCCCATCCGCGGTTTTCCGCAAGATGTCTTTCCCCCATAATGGAAAGATAGTCACCATTGACCAGTTGACATATCATGAGCCAAAATCTTAGACCTCACCTGAGACGACCATCTCTTCAGTAGCCAACAAGCAAACCATCGATTCCTTGACTAGTGTCTCCCTCGGCGTTTACAAGGATTCCTCCCTGCTTGGAACTTTTCCTAGTCTCCCCCCTCCTCCTATCACTGATCCTAGCTTATCGAATGTTTTCATGATGCAATCATCTCAGGCTGCCCTTAAGCGGCCTGCTTCGGCTAGTCAGCAACCTCCCCCTCGCCCTCCGCAACCCGCTCCTAGCCATTCATCTCAGCCAGCCGGACCTCCTCCTTCTGGCCCTCCCCCTACAGCTGGTATCCCTGAACCCCTTTATCCTCCTGGATCGGTTCCCCCAGGCCTTAACCATCTCGGAGCCGTCCCTCCTGGTCATTACCCTGCTGGGCAGATACCTTTCCTGGCTCTCCCTCCCAGAGTATATTCTGTCCCCGTCATGGCCACCCTCTCTCTCCCTAACCTGACCCTAGGCATACCGGTCTGGTACCTTGATCCTCCCACCGCTACCCCTCCTGGTTACCCCAAACCCTACATGGCTTTGACACCGGTTCAACCTATCCCCCTCGCTTCCTCCGTTGCCACTGTGCCCCCAGCACCTCCACAGGACCCTTCTCCTGTCATGACGGCTCCCGGGAAGAAAGGAAAAGCCCACAAGGGGGCACCCAAAGACAAGACCACCATGACTGACCCGGCCCCTCTTCCGCCCGTAAAGCCTTGTGCCTTGTGTGATGTCGCTGGTCATGCCACCCATGTTTGTCCCAAGTTGCCCCGTATTCAACCCATGGTTAAAGTTGTGTTCCCCGAGTCTATGGTCCCTGAAGCCTCTATTCCTTCTTCGGCCGTAACCAAGAACCCCAAGACTCTCCGCACCAAAAAAACATGTGCTTTATGCGGTGTTCATGGCCATTACTCCCACCATTGTCCTCACCTGACGCATTACCGCGCCTCTTTAGAGGTAGTCCGAGAGTATGAGGTTGAAAAAAATCAATCCGCCTCTCCCATACTCGTGCAGTATGCTTCGGGCCAGCCTGAGGATCCCCCCGCTCCCATCGACATTCCCCCCCCCTGATGTTCAGATGACGGAGTCTACCACGACCATTCTTTACCTATCCTCCTCTGTGAGACACTTGGAGCCCAGTCCCCCTGCATCCTCCCCTGTTGTTTCGCCTGACCACCTCTTTTCTACCCATACACAAGATCACTCCACCCGTTTGACCTCCGCAGCCTGAGTCCTCGCCATACTTCCGATAGCCCTCATATACCACCCTCTAGTTTGTATATGAGTCATATTCAGCCTGCTCCTTGCACTCCCTCCCGCAATTGCTGCTCGATGTCTTCTGTACACTCACGCTGCCATCATTGTCTCTCCTCCCCTCATTTGTTGTCTTGTAACACCATTCCGCAGGACCACCCGTCCACACCCTTTATCGGTTACGCCGATGGTGCAAGTCATTACTCCCGGAATCTAGCCTCGGCAGGTTGGGCCATCTTCACCCCCTTGCATGCCCTTGTTCTCTCCAACGGGGTCTACATTGGTCCTGCCACCAACAATCAGGCCGAATATGATACAGTGCGTGGTCTCTTAGCCGATGCCCTCTTCCATCGCATCCTCCATCTGCACGTTCGTTTGGATTCCCTACTTATTGTCATGCAACTAAATGGTGTTTATCGTGTGCATAACCCTGTGCTGTTTAGACGCTATTTACGAGTGAAACTCTTGATCCGTGCATTTGAAACCATAACTTTCAACCATGTACCTCGAGAACAGAATCACTATGTAGATAGTATTACAAACCATGTTCTAGATTGGCATTTATCACACGCATTTCATACAAGACAATAACATTCATAATCATTAAAAAATGATGCATATCCATAATATGTGTCGCAAAAACATGTGTTTAGAGTCCATCTACTCTGATACATATGACATGCCCATAGCATGTTACAAAAAACTCAAAACTGGGGGCACCACCTGCCCCTACATACACACTAGGGGGAACCACATGCCCCACACCTAATCACTATCTGGCGGATCCCGAGCCAATGGCTCTGCCCCTGCAGCCTGTAGATCACGCATCCCCTGACCGGCCATCGCCATGCGCCGCATGACACCTCGCCATTCCGAGGGTAGACCAATACATGGCTCTATGTACTGGTCGTCTAAGTCCTACAACCCGCACTCTGATACTCCGGTCAGCAACCTTTCACATCTACGGCAGATGTCCTCCAGAAGGGCGGCCGCATCCTCATTATGCGCTGCTCTCGATCCACTCGGACCTGTAGCTCCAGATGCTGCCGATCGTCCCATATATCCGGCCGGTTTTACCGGAGCTATATCTGCATACCAAAAGTACATGAATCAGTACCCTAGCTACTATTCAAAAAATTTAACATGCCCATATAAGAATAGCAATCTGTCACTTACCATCGGGCCCCCATACTTGACCAGGAGGAAGTGGCAGGTCCGGATCTCCACAATAACTCATCCTACTGTAGGGATAGTCGTCTATGTATAACGGAATCTGATCCCAATGGGCAAAAAACTCAGGTCGAAACACTCGCCCGACCGCCCCTCCTCCTCCTCTGCACAGTAGCCGCCCCCACCGGCGCATCTTGGGCTCTCTCGGGCCCCCATCTGGAAGCTGTATACGAGGCCGCAAGGTCGGGATCTTCTCAAAGAAGAAGGTGCACAATAAAGTCCCATACGAGCAATCGTGGTTCACTTGCCGCTTGCAGAGCGACAACTGTCGTTTTAGCGACACCAGCATCATTTGGGCCCACCCATAGTAGGTCCCACTCAACACACTCTCCACAATCATCATCTGCCCCCTAGTGATGTGATGGAGCGCCTGGTTGCCCAGGATACGCAGCACAATTGTGGCCACTGCACGGGTTTCTAGTCTCTCTAGATCCCTGATCGGTATCCGAGTCCCCTTGACTTGGAGACCTGGTCGACAATGTCGCTCCACAAAATCCATGATATGCCACCCCCACGGTAATACTGGCTGCGTGTTTCCCACCATCCCCAGTGGCGGGAGACCCGTCAGGAAATACACATCCTGGACTGTCAGTTCGATCCTGTGCCCCTGCACTACAAAGACCTCATGCTCTGGATCCCAGTAACTGATAATCTAGGCCAACAAAGGCTCTCCTGCTCTCATCAAAGGGTTCTCCAAGAACTTTAGAACCCCAAACCTGGCCAACACATGACGGACACCCTGATCCGCCTGGATCTCTGCCTGTAATGTACCCAGGTCTCTCTCTCTCCAGTTAACCCGTAAATCTGCCATACCTGCACAAAAACATCATCTTTGTCAACATACAGATCGGGAATACCATAACCAAACACAAAAACCCAACTCTCAGCCATTAAACAGCACCAAAACCCCCTCATCTCCCAGGTCGCAGTTTTCTTGCTTCAGTTACGGGACGAGTTACCGATTTTGCCACGAAACACCTTCCCGGAGTCGCAATTTTTGGCCCAAAAAGTGCGACCTGGCCGTAGAGATGAAGGAGGGTCTGTTTCTGAGATTTTGGGCCCTAAACTGAACTTTCAATCCATCGAAATGAAAGAGTAAGGTTAGGCCTCTTACCTGCCACTAACAGATCTCGATTCCAACGGTTGGTTTGTCCGCTACGCTCGCCGCAAGATTTAGGGCCTTCTCTCCTCTCTACATTCACGACAACAACAATAGCAAATGAGTGAATTTGGAGGGAAAATTGCCTTATTAAAAGAGAACCCCTGTTTCTTCTTTCGACTGCTGCGACCATACCATAGCCCCGTTTGACAAACCGTACCTTTGGTGGAAAAGCTCTCACCAAGCCCTCAAATGGGTATCTGTTAGTTTTTAGTGATTTGATACTTCACTGGGACACATTTTGTCCAAGAAGGGTCACTTCACCTCTCCTTAAAATCGAATTTCCTCACTTACGACACTTGTACTTGGGGCACCATTTTGCCTCCTTACTTGTCTTTGTTTGTGTTGATTTTCGTCATGAGTTACCATCTTGTACTCATGTTTTCATGGTCCCCCATTGGGCCTTTCCTGTGTGGCAGCACCATCGAGTCGCCCTTGTTTAGAGCATCCAATTTGAGTCATCATCGCATTCATGGAGTCTATCCCGAGTCCCTTTGTACCCCGCTATAGCCCTCCATCCTTCATTGCTTGGTCTCTCTCTTGTGTCGCACATTATGACCTTCAGTCCCACTGTCCCCCATCCCTTATGATGTTATGTCAGTCGCTGCCATGTCATTCATGCCCTTTATTCTCTAACAAGGGAAGTCGTCCATTCGCTACTCAGTCCTTTCCATTTCACCATCATCATTAGTGTCAGTCTGTCTGTCGCTCTACTATTGTCTCTCGTGCCTTAGGTGAGGATCTCTCATTGCCTCACTTATGGCGGGCCTCCTTCTGTCGACATCAGCTCATTCATTCCAGAAGCCGGGTCTAGAGGGCGGTGTACCTTGGTTCCAGCTTCCACTCTTGTTCGGTGCCTCGGATCAGGCAAAGGGATCTCTCGTTTCCCTTTGACTTGATTGTTTCTCCATCTCCTTTTAGCATGATCGAGATCCGTATACTTGATGGTCCAGTGCTCCAGCAGCAGCTCTTGATGATTCCCGAGTGTGTGTGAGATGTCTCAACCCTCATGAGGGGGTGGCCCTGCAGGTATCCCCCCACATGCCCGGATGACCTCTTCCTTGCAGCCTTCGATGCAGCTCCAGATATTTGATGATGTTGGCCGTAGCCACTTGCAGTGCCTCTTTGATTTGCATGTATCAGTCAGATTTTGTGAGCCCTTCCCCATTTACAGGGGGCATTTGGGTTGTATTTGTATCTCATGTACTCAGATATTATTGTATCAATCCTGGCTGTTATCCCAGGCACAACATGTATGTGGGATTCCTCATTGTATTTTTATCTGGCTCATGATTATGCCGGTTGTACTTTGTGGTTCGGTCCCTTGTTTACTGGACACACTATTCTTTTGTACTTTGTCTCAGCAGGCATAGGTATGCCTCCCCCGCCGCCTTCAGCACAGGTACCGTTTCATAAAAAGAGACTTGTTGCACCTGCGAGTCTTGTCTCCTCAGGGTCTAGTTCTTCAGAACACTATCTACCTTGCTTTTCTCTCTCTGACTTCCCTTTTGTTGTCTGGTGATTGAGTTCTTACAAAGTACTTCAGTCATACGATTTGCTCCTGACACTCGCACGCTGGGGGGCAATCTGTTACACCATTTTTTGGTCATCTAACCTATTATCATTAGATGGACCCAAGTACACCATGTAAGACCAATTTTACCCTAAGTAAAATTGCCTTCACTATGTTAAAATAACTTAATAAACCACATTTATTAGGTTGTTTATGGTCTAAACAGGAAACCCCAAAAGGAAATATTAAACAAACCTATATTTGTTTGGTTTTCCTCATGGAATAATTAATTAAACCATAATTTAATTATTATTCCTAGTCATGTTTAACCCAAAACAAAGAAATTAATTAGATAAACCTTTATTTATCTTATTATTTTCTAGGAATAATTATTTAAATCCTATTTAGATAATATTCCTTGTTAAATATGACCAAATCACCCACAAATAATTAAATAAATCATTATTTATTTGATTATCTTCTAACCGCTTCCTTAAAAAGATAAATAAATCATTTATTTATTTATTTTTTACAAATCAAGGGATTTGACCCAAGTCAAATACCTTTTCCCTCCAACAAATATAATAAAATATTCCATAAAAGGTGGATCTAGATTTGGTTAACATTATTTTAATCATGCACCAAGATCTAGAATGACCCAATATTTTGTTATAAATAGGAGGGTTTTTCCTATCATTCTTCATGTTTTTTTGCCTATTAGATCACTCTGGATCTATACGCTTGGTCACATTTTCCCATCATTTGCTGTGTGAGCTCCCATTGAGCTCTATTCTTTGCATTGGGTTTTCTACACCAACAAGAGAGAGAAATCTTAGATATGAAGTGTTGAGGACTTCCAAGAACCCATCCCACTGAGGAGAATTGGATACGCCTTCTCGTTTTCCTCCCAGGTGCCCAATTAATACAAAAATTCTTTCAAAAATTGTTCTTGTCTTGTCTATTGGTATATGGAGCAAACCCTTTTTTTTACTGCTTAATGTCTTTCCATGCATAGATCTGGTTTTTTGCAGCTCTTTTCTTGTTCAACTAACCGCAGATCTGAAGATATTGGCAACCACTTTTGTTGTTAGGGCTATTAGTTATGCGTAGCTAAAGTGGTCCTTTTTCGTACACTTCGACAAAGGGTTCATACTAACAGAAAATACTGGCTCCCTCTGCTTGAAACATTCAAGCTCAAACTCCAGGCTTGGGGGTTCTCTTGGCTCAACATCGTAGGTAAGTTTGTCCTTATCAAAGCTGTTCTTTTTCAGCCTACCTTTATTTCAATTCTCTGTTATGCTTTCTCCCTCATGTATCATCAGAAGAATGGAGGAACTTATTCGAAATTTTTTCTGGAAAGGTGGGAAAAATAATGAAAAAAGAATCCCTTTGGTAAGCTGGGACAAAGTCATCATGCCTTTGATGGAAGGAGGCTTGAGTTTAAAATATCCAAGCACCCAAAACGTGGCTATGGGAGCCAAATCCATTTGGCGTCTCATTGCTCCAAAGCCTGGCTGGGCTCAAAAGGCATTGTGGAGGAAATACTTTCATGGACCCAGAAAACATTGTCTCGACAATCCATGCATAAAGATAGGTTCACAACTTACCAAGCTATGGGCTAAAGCCACTCCTCTAATTAATCTGAATGCATTATGGATCCCGGGCAATGGCAAGCATATTAAAATTTGGGAGGATCGTATCATGGATAATCCGCCCCTGACAGAGTCCCTCTCCCTTCAGGTGTTGAAGACTTGGATGACTAACACAGGCCTCTCAACTCTCTCGGACATCTCGAGTTCAAAGGACCATCACTGGCTCGGTTGGAAGCAAATCCAAGTTCCACTGGAGCTAAAAAGTGTTTGGGAGCACTTGCTGAAGATGCTCAATGGAATGGCACCGATTCACGTTAAGAGAGCTGACAAGCATGGCTGGGGTCACCACTCGGGCTCATTCTCTGTGGCACTGGGATATAGAAAATTGTAGGAAATTCCCTACATCCCTCCAAACCCAGCAACATGGAAGGGGCTCTGGCGATGAAAATCCATCCCAAAAATTGATCTATTATGTTGGCTTTCTTTCCACAGCATAATTCTGACAGAGGATAGGCTGAAGATCAGAGGTTTTCATGGGCCTTCAATTTGCCGCTTATGTAGTGAGAAAGAGGAAAACGCAAGCCATCTTCTATTGAGCTGCAAATTTGCAGAGGAAATCTGGTAGAGCATGCTGGGCTCGTGGAAAAACATAATGAATTTCACCATCTCCATCAGCGAATTATTTTCCAATTGGCTGCAAATGTATCCAAGAGATTTTCCTAAGAATGAAAGCTTCAAAACTGCCTAGCTCACCTTGCCCAAGATAATATGCTGGCAAATTTGGTTGGAGAGAAACCAAATAATTTTTAGAGATAAAAGGTAGAATATAAAGATTACCATAGTCAAGGTTAAATGTCAACTGAAAGAGAGTTTGGGGGACTAGCTTGAAGATTCTAATTTAAATCAGCAAGAGTTGGATTGGGGTGCCAGGATGGGCCTCAAATTTTCAGAAAGTGTTAGGCAAAGAAAGCCTCCATTAGAATGGAAAATTAGAAGCAATGATAAGGACTTCACAATTTGGTCCAGCAAGTAATCGAGACCTGCTATTCTCTTTAACGGGGCTTCCAAAGGCAATCCTAGTCTAGCTGGTGCTGGAGGAGCTATCAAGAACATTGAAGGAAGAGTTGACTACAATTTTTCCTGGGACTGGGACACAACACAAGCATGCAAGAAAAATCATTATCCCTGCTCCAAGGCCTCAAGAAAACCAAGGAATTAGGCATCAAAGAAGTAACTGTAATAGGTGATTCACAGACCATAATAAAAACAATGGTGGGAAAATCAATACCTACAGATTTCAGACTTGCTAGAGTGGTGGCTAGAATTAAAACTCTGGCCAAGTCCTTTTAGAGAATAAAATTCTTTCACGTGTTGAGGGAAAACAATAAGGATGCAGACTCGGAAGCAAATAAAGTTGTCCACCTCCCAGCAGGCTCTCTTTCAAGAGACCGGATCGAAGACTGGGACCCCATCCCCTAAATCCAAGTAATCATGTTTTATTGAATTTTTTTGAACCAATTTGTATGTATCCACAAGTTAGAGAAGATTGCAGATATTGATTCAATTGCAAATTGTAAGAATCCCCGACTCTTAACCTTTTGGGAAATAGAGTTCCAGGCAAGAGAAGAATGTTGGGATTTGAAGCTGAATTTTGTAATCTATTTTGTGGCAATTTTGTCCAAGGTATCAATGTAAAACCACTACCTGTTCCTGTAAATAAAATAAAATAAAAAATCCACATCCTCTCTTACCCCACTTTCATACCTTTTAGGCTATTCTCATCCTCTGCCCTCTCTTAATGTTAAACTAGTAAACATTTCCAATGTTGAGCTTAATGGTCCTTCCTTAAACCTTTTAGAATAATATTTTAATTTTTCTTTTTTTCTCTTAACCATTCCCTATGGATATTATTTGTTCCATTGAATCCATCTCCCACTGCCTTCCCTCCCATGTTTGGAAAGAGCTTCAGCAAGAATGTGGGCGCATTTAGTCAACAAGTGCTACGGGTGCTTAACTCGAGTAGTAGGGATGATGGTTTGCCATCCCATCCACCCGAGTTCATGTCCTTGGAGACATGGCCCATAATAGTAAGGCTGGAAGGATAGGCATCCCATTGGAGTCTAAAATATTGGCTCCAGTTCCGGTGGTCTCTCGATGTCTCAGTCCTAAGCTAAACTATTAGTTCCTGGTATATGTGACTTGAGAGTTGTTGCATATATCTAGGGAGATTGTTACTTCCTTATCAAAATTGCTAGTTCCTTAGTAATCAATATCCATGTATTATGAGACGAAGGGAAGTTGAGGAAGAGGTGATATATATCTTCAAATTTTTCTTTACATAGTGCACACCGAGAGGGGCCATGTATAGATCTCTTAGCCATATTCTCCTCTGTCGGCACACAGTTGGTAAGAATACACGACATAAAAAGACGAGTTTTGGGGGGGTGCTCTTAACCTCCAAAGAGGTTTCCACCACCAGCTCTGATATGGGGGTTGAAGTGCACTAGTTAGGGCAAAATAGCCATCTTTGGGAGTGTAATTACCTTTGGGCGTGATGGCCCAGATCAATTCATCATCGGTGTCAGAGATCCTCATATGAGAAGTCTTGAGGGCCCTGATATATCTATTCCAAACCCCCCACCGACACTCAGGAATATTAAGGTTAGTTAGTGTTTTCCATGGTTGTGTGATCCAATCAGAGTTATCCATGTCCGCAACTTGTTTGAGCCGAGAGATCCCAATCTTGCATAAGAAGAGTTTGATGTCCCGAGGAACAAATGTTCAATGTCGCAACCTGACCAAGGATCCAAACCAATTCGGACTTGTGGGATCGCACCAATATGCTAGGCAAGACCCTGTTTGATGAGGGCTATAGATTTCATAATAGCGAGCCAAACGACAGATGAACAGGTTCAGGGGCAATGAGGGCTTCTAATCCATTCAAGTGTAGGGACTAGAGTAATTTATTTAGAGTAGGTGACTTCCTACCACAGACTGTTGGAGGTCAAGAGATGCCAACCCATTTTGGCAACCAGTGCATTTGCGAAGAGATTAAGATCCTTGAGCGCCCAAACCCCCCAATGTTTGGGCTTGGCGATTTTCTCCCATCTCACCCAAGCAACGGTGTGACCTTCCTCCTTGCCCCGCTAGATAAAACGCCTGCAAATTTGTTGTATTATGTTGGTGAGACCTTTAGGAATCTAGGCCAGCGCCATCCAATACACTGGTATCGCCTCCAACACAGATTTGATCAAGACAAGTTGATGTAGTGTGAACTTAAACATAAGCAACATTTCATCACATAACTCATACATGCATTCATGAAGAGCAAAAAAAAGGATTTTGTGATGAATTTTACCCCTCGACTACATCTTCGGGCCTGCTAACATCGCTAGATTTCTCCAAGCAAGTTTTAACTAAATCCAATAAAAAACAAAAAAATAAATAAAAATTGAAATTTTGGCGACACTTAACCATATTTAAGTCTGCGGGAGGGGTTCATAAAAACCATTTATTTTTAATAATGTTGAGCTCTTTTGGGACAGGTTGGAAGAGGATTGTCTTTGCCTCCCGCTCCAGTGGAAACAATTCCCTGGGTATGGGAAAAATAGCCATCTTTGGGAGTGTGATTACCTTTGCGTGCGATGGCCCAGATCAATTCATCCTCGGTGTCAGAGATCCTGATATGAGAAGTCTTGAGGGCCCTGATATATCTATTCCAAACCCCCCACCAATGCTCAGGGATATTAAGGTCAGTTGGTGTTTTCCACGCTTGTGTGATCCAATCAGAGTTATCCATGTCCGCAACCTGACTGAGCCGAGAGATCCCAATCTTGCATAAGAAGAGTTTGATGTCATGAGGAACAGATGTTCAATGCCGCAACCTGACCAAGGATCCAAACCAATTCGGACTTGTGTGCTCGCACCAATATGCTAGGCAATACCTTGTTTGATGAGGGCTATAGATTTCATAATAGCGAGCCAAACGATAGATGAACAGGTTCATGGGCAATGAGGGCTTCTGATCCATTCAAGTGTAGGGACTAGAGCAATTTATTTAGAGGTCAAGAGATACCAAACCATTTTGGCAACTAGTGCATTTGCGAAGATATTAAGATCCTTGAGCCCCCAAACCCCCCAACGTTTGGGCTTGGTGATTTTCTCCCATCTCACCCAAGAAATGGTGTGACCTTCCTCCTTGCCCCACTAGAGAAAACACCTGCAAATTTGTTGTATTATGTTGGTGACACCTTTAGGAATCTAGGCCAGCGCCATCCAATACACTGGTATCTCCTCCAACACAGATTTGATCAAGACAAGTCAATCTAGTGTGAACTTAAACATAAGCAACATTTCATCACATAACTCATACATGCATTCATGAAGAGCAACAACAAAGGATTTTGTGATGAATTTTACCCCTCCCCGCCTACACTCGAGCCCTCGCTAACATCGCTAGATTGCTCTCCATATAGACTACTGAAAAGGAGGTACGTAATTTTAGTTGATAGCACACGTTATTTCCCCTGCAAGGCACGCTCTCCATCACCCTCCTCCCGATCTCCGCACAGGTTTTAGACACCAGAATTCATTCACCCCAACCAACAGCAAAGCCCCGCAGACTAAGAACATATGGTTAAAACAATGACACTTCCGAGAAGCATCCAGAGATAATAATCTACAACTGCGCTCTTTTCTTCCCAGTGAACACACTCACTGCCCTACACTTATTTTTCCTTTTTATATAAACATTGTTAGAGAAAGAGACGAGGTAAATTTCACTTTGACAATGCCTCTTTGGGTGTCGATGGATAAAATCTGAGGAGTATGAAAATGGAAAGCACATGACAGAGTTGAATGGCTTAAGATTCGTGCAAACCGACACAGCACTTTGACCCTCCTCTTGACAAATTAATCACAAGATATAGGGTTTTGGATTTGGCATTGACAGCACTACCGCACATTACTGAAATTGCATGCATCAGTCAGAGTCCAAATCATGTGTGTTTTCACCACAGAGCAGCATGGAGCACACGTACCTTGCGCACATCTTTTCCAACTTCATTCCATATAGACACCCCACAGCGAGGGCATTGAGCACACCCTAATGGCGATGAAGCCAAGACTTCCACGATTTCTTTTCCAATCGCCAGAGCGTATGCAGTATGGTTTGTCTTAGGAAGCTAAAGCTTTTTCTTTAGCTGACAAAGTTAATCTATGTTTTCGTGAATATCATGAAGCAACGACAATATGCATCTAGGATATGTTTGTACTTTAAAATGAGGGGATTTGAGCTTGCCGTAGTAATAAGTGTCGTCCACAAGCACACTCTCCTCGATCCGGAAAACCGCTAATGATATGCTCCGGGAGGCATGAAATATATAGTAGTTGTTATTTTAAAAATATTGAAATATATGTGATAACCACCGTGACAAAGCATTTGGTGGACACATGCAGATTTGATAACTTTAGAGAGGATAAATAACGCTGAAATGTGTCCGATATGCAAAAATCCTTGTAATTAAAAATAGAGATTAGAGTCTACATTAACATCCAATTGCTAAACAAAATATCATATCTATGTATTTGGTTTGTAATCAAATTATATTTGTAATATTCAATGTGTGACAAACACCATGGAATATCCTATTTTTGGTTGTATTTGCAGAGAAAGGATTCACCATCATATGTTTGTTGTTATATATATGCACATTAGCTAGTTGCTTCAAATGCTAGTAGTTATCGCATTTTTTTTAGGATCACTAAGAAGTCTTGGAGTTAAAAGTAACTTAGTAAACCTTCTAAACCCATGAGTTTTTCAATTAATTATGTTTTTTTAAGCGTCAAAAAGATGAAAGGGTTGATTAGTTTCTTATACGAATTAATTGTTCAATTTGATGGGCCTCGAGTGTTGTACTTTGATGAGTTTTGAGGCGCTTTCCCTATCAAAACAGCAAAGGAAGGATCGATTAGTAAAACATTACAAACTGTTTAACTGTTTTATGAGGTAGTGATTATTGCTTTCCACCCATCTTTCAGAGTCTACCTATTAGGTACTAGATAATTTTTGTATTTCTATATTGTACAAACTTGTTTTTCAAAGTTTATGATTATAATATTAATAATAACTTTATTTTTAAGGTTGTTGTCAAGATAAACACCACTTTTTTGTATGACAACCCTTTTCTGTGTACTATCATACGTGAGGTGTAGACCCAACTCGTTTGGAGAGTTTAGTCCCCAAATGGTCTAATGTTCGAAACCTTGTGGGAAGCGTGGATGGAAGCCACTCATGGGGGAATTAAACTATTCCGAAAGAGCACCGATAGTCAAAAGAGCTTTCACACAATCCTCTTGAAAGAACGCAGGTTAATCCTATCTTACTTTTATGTCCATTTTAGAGTCTCGCCTACTTGCATTTTAGATTCCTTTGACAGGAAGATTTCAATCTTCTTTATTCAATATTGCAGGTGGTCCTCCATTGATAAGGATGAAATGACAGAGAGAGATTTCAGTCTCATAAGGTGCCTAAACCATTGCTAAGGATGAAATGAGAGAAAGGAAAAAAGGAGTTAGTGGGCGCTCGCACTCCCACCTCCATGATGGGAGGCACCTATGACATGCCATGGCAAGCAATGGAGCCAACAATGCCATGCAACATATGCGCATAGCCTCCATGAGCCCTGCACATACTTTGTAAAATGGTGATAGAAAATTGATACAGCCCAGACTCTTTGAAAAATAAAGGGCGTGCCCTCGACAATAATGCAAAGGTTTATAAGTTTTTATATATATATAAATAATAAATGTAAAACGACATATTGAGATGTAGAGAAGTCTGAAGAGGACAAGACACCATTTTCACTTTAGACACATATATTTTACCTTCGTGTCTCCATGATAGTGTCTACCATAAAGAGGAAAGAACCATTCGTATCGAACCTCGAAAACCAGATAGAGCACATACACATGAATTAATAACAATGCACTCAAGAATAAAAGAAATCAAGGGTGAATGTGAAAAGTACAATTATCTAGAAGAATACTAGTAAATGCACTAAACTTAAGCATCGGTTTACATTTGGGTTCATCTGCTAGAACTCTCGTGCGAATCTATGGATTCATGTAGTATGTTTTGAAATTTCTTAGTAACTTTTATTTGATATTGGTATTTTAATTCTCTTCCAAAAACCCTGATACTTTCAAACATTGTTTTAATTTTAGATTATCACTGAGATCACAGTAAGGCTGTAAAGACATGACACCATGATTGAGTTAGATTATTGATTAGTTTTTATTTTTTTAAACATAAAAATATAGATTAATTATTAAAGCATGTAAATATTCTTTATTCCGCCAAGCAAGTTTTAACTCAACCCAATACAAATAAATAAATAAAAATTGAAAATTTTATGCGTATCGCAACCATATTTAAGTCTACTTTCGGAGGGGTTTATACAAAACCATTTTAATAATAAGTTGAGCTCTTTTGGGACAGAGTTGAAGAGGACTCAACCTTTTCCCTTCCACCTGTGCTGGAAACACCCCTAGCATGAAAAATTTGAAATGTCGCCTTGCTTCCGAAAGTTGTCTTCCACTGCATTCTTGAGAGCAAGGGTGCAGAGAATACAACAACGAAAAACACCGTGTCTGCATATTGGTTGACGCGATGATTGAATCAAGCTTTTGGCTCCGTGTGAGGGCATCCTCCTTCTTTACTACTGTAATTGCGCGGACATGTGAGACTTCATCCATTCCATTCTGATGATCCCGACATCATGGTAACCGTTAGCCTCTCGTGAGGGTGATGCCACACCATTTTGTTGGCCAGTAGTTCAGCCTTCACTCCACACCTCCACCCAGTGCCTTATTGTGTTAGTGATTTAAGGTGTTGTTTTAAATCTCAAAGCCAGTGGAACTTAAGTGATTGCTTAATTCTCACTAGACTTTAATATTTTGCATACAGTAAAAGAACACCTGAAACTTATTTTTTTTTATCTACCTACATAAGCTATTTTTCATTCAATATATACAATGTTGATATGTTAGTCTATACTCATTAAAATTATATCTTCCATATATATGACTACTGTGTATTAAAATTAAATTTTTTTATCACTATGATGTTTCATCGTGATTTTTGCCATGCATTGAGAATGCTTTAGCTCATTTTCTGCCTTCACTAACACTATTGAATGGGAAAGAGAACTGTTGCACTAAAAGGGGAGCCATGCCCCACAGAGAGCCACATTTATATGTATTAAATGCACACACAATGTGTGCTGTTTATGTATTTTACACTAGGTGAGCCACCACCCAAAGCAATGAGTGTTCATAGATGGACTATAAAAGATTGATCTATCAGCCATGGAGTGAATCTCTGACACCGTAGTGAATTTTATGGACAAGGGACAGTGACATAAAACAGTGTGATTAACTTAACAGTGTTTATTGATCACTGAACCAACCTACCACCCAGACGGTGAGAGGTCACAAAGGGTCAGGAGTCCCCATGCTAAGATGCTTTCTGCCATTATAAAACCACACCATCCCAGAAATGCTTCCCCGCAATATAATAGAGGTGCCTAAAAGATTTCCCTCAAGGAAGCTTTCCAAATTAAAGAAATAAGAAAAATATAGATTTGTCTTAATAACTTGATCTATTAAGCTCAAGAAGTTTAAACACTGCATTTTTTAACTTCATATTAATAGATTCCATGTTAAGATGGACTTATGCTGTTGTAAAGTTTTAGTGGTGGTGGAAATTCTGCTGAATCAATGAGTTTTACTGAATTGAAATACCATGAAGTGCTTTTATTCAGTTTTCCACTTAATGAGAAAGGAATTATAAGAGAAATATTATTCAAAATTAAAATTGAACATTGGTGATCATGGTATTCAACAGAAAAACCATCAAATAAATTATGAGTTCAAGTTTTATATGGTTTAAGTATTAAAAATCCCGCTTAGCAATGTGTATATTTTTAATCCGTGTCGCAATACAGATTTCGATCTAACAAAGATTTGTTAAGTTATCGAATGGATATATTAGAGGGGCCGTGTTCAAAGTGGCAAGAGAACAAAACTCACGAGTCTCAACAAGAGAACGAAAGCCAGCAGACCACAATTAATTCTCGAACATTTTTGTTTGCCTTCTGTTAGGTGTATTGACCCAACCTTCAGGCAGGGTTTGCCAGCTTTCATAAGGAGTCCGCTGACCTCTCTGAATCCAAAATTCATTGGCACCAATGTATTATAAATGGCATCATGGTACAAAGAACAACTCGTTAACACTTATCTTTTTTCTCCTTAGCATATTTTGTTACTGCGTGTGTTTTAACAGCGTGTATCAAAGCAGAATTTACCGCCCAAGTGAGTCACTGATCCCATGGCTTTGTAAACTTGGTGTCTTAGCTCTTTAAGTGTATAAGTTTTGCCCATATTTAGCATCTTTGCAGTTTGTTGCACATCTCGCTCTAGTTTTAACGCCCCACCCCGCTTTCTAAAATCGCTCGCTTCATTTTAGATTGTCACCTTGTCCTCCTGATATTGCGTAATCGTCACTATCCCACCGTAAAATATGTGCATTACTTTCCTTTCACTATCGGGCAATTTCCGTTACCTTGCGTTTCCATGTTCCTTTACATTCGTCGTATTATCTATGGCCTTGCATTTAAGGGAGTGAATGTAGGACGGCACGCTTGGGCATCTCGGTTCGTGCTCACTCTTAAGTCCCACAATGGCACAGCCTTGTAATAAGAGATGTGAGGTTAATATCTTCGACGCCCACGCATTTGATTCCAAATGATTTGTCGTAAGTCCATCCAGATTTGGAGTGAAAGGTAGGGCAGATCCTAGTTTATGCAGAAAGGTCACCAGTATGTTGCGTACAGGCCGTGACACCCTCGAAGGGCCCTCAGCTAATTTTCACAATCCGAAAAACATTCATGATAGATCCCAGTTGCTGTTATGAAGCCACAACATTATCTTCGACGCTCATTCACATATATCTTAAACTCCTAAATATCCTTCGATCACATTTATCCGTAAGTTCATGTTTAAATCGGTCTTCCTTTTTGTATCTACCAACCTCCCATCATCTTTCACCACCTTCATCAATACTCACAATGTTACCACCATATTACGCGTTGACTCGTGTTTCCCGATTCCCGTTGTTTTTGTTAAATATCAAGCCTTGGGAGGAGCCATGGCTCGCTGATTTTTTGGCAATGGAAACCTTAAGGCGGGGGAGAGGATTCAGCCTTATGGGGCGGCGGGATAATTCCGCCCAGACCTTCCTCGAATCTCTCTTTGTTGCACCGCTCAAAAACAGGCAAGAAGATATCTATGTCGCTTCTCCCACCTCGAAGTCCCTCTTCCTCGAATCCGATTTGGTCTTTCTTTTCACTTCTCCATTTTCCAATGAAGAAGCTTGTTCCGCATGTCGTGGCACCACTCCACCCTTGCTGGATTCTGGAGCCAGTCTTTTCTTCTCGTCCACCTAGGTTCACATTATTTCTTAAATAAGCTCTAATTTCGCACCGATTTGTTGTTGTTTTAGGGCCCTCTCTTGAAAGATCTGGTTGTTTCTTTCTCAATCCAAATCTTCCGGGTAAAACGAGCTTAGGGATAATCATCCACCGGATGGCCAGCCTCTTCCTGAGGAAGAAGACTTAGGAAATGTATCTCCCAATTAGATACAGTATATTTAGATGTTGAGAGGAGCGAAGCAGTTGTCTCAAATCAACAAGATTTCATATCTTTCCAAATGTGATGGAGGTAGATATTCAGAAAGATGGGACCTAATTTTCTCATGCTGTTGACAGAGGCACCGAGAGGGGCCTTGGAAGCCGCTGTTGTGGGTTTTCAAATCAGAGGATACTGCGGTGCCTCAGCTACCAGAACATGTCAATCTTTAGAATGCTTTTAACCCCACAAACTTTTCTGTAAACTGTAGTATTGTGGGGTACAATGGGCAATGTGGCTTTAAGACACTCGTATCTTTCTCACAGTGAATAACATCCCTTCGAGGGACCCCAACTCTCAGTGGTATTTTTCTCAGATGGTGCCTTCTCACCAAAGACTACCATGGTCACTCATATTGCCTCGAGAGTGACAGAATTTATCTTCCGCCACCCCGCCCGCTGTTATCCCGTCTCAATGTCCTGATCGCAGCACTCCACCTCTCGCAACCGATTCCATGAGCTCCGCAAATCGTGATCCTCCCACCACTTCGAAGATTCAAGTATCTTATTCTCCTACGTACTGGCGATGCTTCCCATTGCTTTCAATCCAATATGGTCACACAACAATGGAGAGCACCGCCATGCTCAGTGGATTGGGAGCCATGTCGATTAGATCAAGTTCGAGCTCATAAAGACGAAAAGTCACCATTTTTTCCACAAAGAAACCGTGGCCCATCCCGGTATTCTCGCCACTGGCCGCCATGACTCGGCCCCAGAGTGATATTATGCCTCCTAGATCTTTATGTGAAGGCTACCTTCAGTAGTGGTATAGAGACCCGATTCCAACCCATCAACATAATTCTCTTAGTGTTACTCTTCCCTCCTTCCGGGGGCAGCGTTGACCTAATGGATTGCTCCATTCGCGTGTACATACCTGGAGCCAACAACATAACAAACATCTAAAATTGGAATACTATTATTAACACTAATGAGAACAATATTACTTTCAAGCGTACTTGAGCCACGGCGGCCCGTGTCAGCCTTGAGTCAATTTGTCCAAACATGGGCACGTTAAATTTAATAATCAGAAGGCCCTCGTGAAATATCAAGTAGCCCAAGATATTAAAAATAATTTCATTTCAGGAACCTTGGAACCAAACTGCAGATCTATTATAGCTCAAGTCATGAGGCATTCCAAGCATAAATGAAGCATTTTTATACATGTTAATTTCACTCCCAATTTAAGAAAGAGGCTTATCCATCGCGCCTGAACCCAAGAGGCCAAAGACAGTAAAGCGCCTTAGGAGATGGAGTCACCAAGAAATTACGATGATTATGTCTCCACCTACCCCCGGAGACCCTAAGACCCGATAAGTCGTGTTCACATTTGTTCTTTTCAACCAACATACAAACCATATTGTACCTTGAATGACAAAGAGAAGAGGAAGGAGGGGATTCGTCATACCATCCCATGACCGCCACAAGTCGAACACGCCTATTGGTGTGCGGTTAACCATGCCGTAATGCGATGCCTTGACCTAGCAGAAAGTGGTATTCAAACCCAAATTGATGTATAACCCAAAGAGAAACTTTCTAAGCTTAACTTTTTCAAATGCACCAGCAGGTCCAGGCTTGAACAACCATGCCTTTTCTTGCCTTTTTTGTTGCTTGAATGTATCATTCCAAACAAGAACAAAGTTACCAAGTATTCCGCCTACCCTCGTCAGCAATCTCTGACGTCGTGGAATGATTTAGATTATGTCTTTAATCGTTAGCTGTTCAGAATTAGTGATGAAAGCTGAAACGACAGCGGTGAGGGAAAATTGCCTTGGACCACAGCCAACTGGCACCTTCTTTAGTATGTCAAGAAGGCGGCTGGTGTTGTCCCTTGGGCCGCCAGGTAGTCCCAGACTTCAAGATCATTTTTGTAGATCCTTTTTAAGACAATGTTCCAATGTTTTTAATGAATTTAATAGGGAACCTATTCGGCTCATGAGCTTCGTCCGAATCTATTTCATCAAGGGCTTTGGTTTTGACTTATCGATGCAGACAAGAGCGCCTGCAAGACATGTCATTTGGGCATTGACTTTATAGTGAGGACCAAATCTTGACAGTTGGAGCCTGACTTGCTTGGTTATCCTCCGTTTACACCGCTGGCGTCGATGGGCAACCTCGAAGGCCAGGTGTTGGGAGGCTGAGATCGTGTCTCCCGAGGTTATCTCTCACCGCGACCGAAAGTTCTTCCGGCTTAGAGTCCTACGTTGTTAGCGAGGCAGTTCTTCTCCCAAACCCCAGCGCCCGCGGGCACCCGCGGGACGCAGCCCTCCATTCTCCTCCTGATGTGCTCAAGGAAGATTAACTGGAGCCTCTCTAGAAGTTAAGTTTTCCTTCCCTAGATTTCACATTCATTTATTTTTTTGATATATCCTTGCCTAGCAGGCTTCGGCGGCACCGCCCTTGACACGTGCCTGATAGTGAGGCTCAGCCCAGCCCTTTGAGGGTCTCCTCTTCACCTCCCAAGCTTTTCTTCCCCGCCACAAAGAAGGATCCACCGACAGTATGTTTACCTTCCTCAACCTTCTCCAAATTCTAGTTGTCACACCCAAGACACTGAACCAGGCTAATAGGCCCTGATTCAGCATATCTCATCCCCAGCTCACTGGCCAGACCCGGAGACCAAAAAAGAAAGACAGAGAATCGTCACCAAGACCAGTGCCATGAATGAACTTCCGGATGAGAAAGAGATCAATCCTTCCTTGGTGGGAGAATGCACCGGACCTCGTTTTTCGAAGCGGGTCCATGCAGCTTTTCCTTGGGTGGCTTGATGTCCACCACATCTCAGCTTTGAATGAGTTCTTCCACCCCATTTTCCGTTGTATCCCTTACAATGCACGCCCCCCCCTTATTCTCCCCTTGGCTAAAAGTAATGTTCAGTGTCCAAATGAAAGAATGACGTTATCCATTCGAATCTCATTTTCAGTCCATAATGGATTCGGCAGTTATATTTTTTTTTTGTCTCCGTACGCACTCGTATACAAATATTTTAAAAATATTCCACCGCTTTTGGGTATGAAGATGCAAAATCCAGCAAAAATCAGTCGAGATGAGCCAACTTAATTTTCAAAGTTACATGGCCTCTATCATAGAATTCTTTACCTCTCTTGAGGCGCCCAGAGTGAGAGACCCAGACTCCTCCTTCCCTCAAAATTGTTTATTTTTTGTGATAAAGTCCCTTTCATTCATTTTGTCTCCTAGATGAGAAATAATGCCTGCCTTTCCATCCAGAACATGACTTTTCATTGCCACATATTTCATAGTTGCTCCCCATCCTTGGTATTTCCTGTGATTTATTCCCCATTGTCTTTCTTTATTTAGTAGAGGCATGCTCCCTTAGCAGCCCCTGGCTTGATTTCCGAGAGTGCTTAGCACTGCCACCATCTTTCAGGCCTGCTCCTGCTCCCCCCCACTCTTCTCCCCGAGGTTTCTTGCCCTTCTCCTTCTCGGAGTGATTTCCGTCTCTGCTTTATCTCCTCGACCGAAAGAGAGGAATATTCATCTTTATGTGCCGTACCAACTCGGTTATGTTGCTCATTCTACTTCCGTGATAAACCTCAAAACAACGAAACTAGTTGAAAACATGATGAAACATGGATCAATCCCGATGCGTAACCTCGTGTTTTGGCTAAACAAGAGAGAAAGAAAACAAAAGCTTAAAGAGAGATTTCAGAAACAAGTTTAACATCTAAATACAACACTAAACATTAGAATAAGATACTAGGGGGAATCGTAACTTTAATGTAAAAGAAAACTAGAAATAATAGTCATGACCGTAGGTTTGTCAACCTTCGGCTGCAATGAATATATAAATGCTCAAATAACCTTTAAATAGATGTATAGTATTCAGTAAAAATAACTTTTTTGGATGGAGATTCTAGGTCTCAAACAAACAAACATAATTAAAATAATCGTTTATTTAACAAATCCTAAATGTAGAATCTAGATAGTTTTAGTACTCCGCATTTACCAATTAATCGAAGAATTTCATGTTTTCTTTTTTCCACCACAAATGGAGTATTTCCAAGAGATAGTTGCGTGTTGTTCATCGAAAGCATCGCTAAACCCAACTAGCTACGTTAATTATAAAAGCCATTTTTAATAATCGATATCAACCAAGATTTTGGACACTATTATAATGTTAATGCTCATTTCCACCGTAGTTTTTAAAATGGAATGTACAAACACATGAGTAATATAAAAATTCACAAAAAAATATAGACATAGTATTTTACGCAGAGATTAGGAACTATAAATAATGTAACAAGAATACAAGAAGAAAGCACACAATCAAAGGTTTTTTAATACTGTGAGGTTATGTAGTGGCTTTGAAGCCCAGAAGAAGGCTTATGGGCTACCAAACAGGTTTGAAGGACCCACAATGTAACTGCGCCCAGGTGCTACTTAAGGTCATAGGAATGGGGGTGTAGCTGGTCAACCCACAGCCCCAGTCACCATCTTTCCCCACCACCAATGCAGAAGACACGTGTCCTGGAGCCCTACACCAAACATCGCATTGTGATTCTAAGAAGCACCTAAGGAATTTCTGCCAGGCCCTCCGTACCTCCCTGGTAGGACAAGTCCGATGTTCAAAAGGACAACCGTGACATTGCCTGCGCTTTGACAAACCCTAATCATGAACTGGCACAACTCAAAGAGAAATTTTTACCATTAAAACAAAGTTGGAAGTCATCAAGGCGCTCAATTTACAGTATGCTTATGCTCAAGATATTTATATATTTAGCTGGAAAAATTACAAGGAGATGTTTCCCTATGAATTCTTGCCTGGACGACAGGTATCACATAAAACAATATAATTTATATGTCAAGAACCCTTAATCCTTGGCTTCAGGAGTGTGAACTTCGTAGCGACTATCCTAATTGATCAAACATCAAAGGAAGATTGAGTGAATTTATCTTGCCTTCCGAAAAGAAGTAAGAAGATGTTGGAATTATTGTAAAGATTGGCCAGGTATAAATGTTAACTAGACCTCATTTTACAACAAAACTCGACATTCGTACGTGTGGAGCTCTAGAAACATAAGATTTTATCCTACAATGAGATGACGCGCTGTAAGCCTATATCTATGTGATCTCCGGTCTATTGGACGCCATGCAGCTTTATCTTCCGCAAGACTAAGTTCAAAGTTTACCTTTCACATCTTCACCCACAAAACAAAACAAATATTTTGGCAAAATTTACCTTGTCACACATTACATGTCACAACAAGGTCTAGCTCGCATCTTGTTTTTTAAGACCTCAGTTCTTGTGAAGCCCTCTTAGGGTACCACCCAAACAAACTTCAATTTTCTGCATTAAAGTGCCACAATAATATCATGTTCAGCAGAAGAGACACAGAAAGTTGAACAGAACTCCAGTCTCTTCCTTTACAACGAAGACCTATCTCTTCTGGTGACTTGCAACTCCATTTGAAGGCACTTCGATTCAGTTCTACAAAGTAAAGCAGCTACCGAAGTCAAAAAATTATTTTTATTTTCTTTAGGCCTTGTTCTTAATAAGAAGTGTCAATCTTGAAGCTTGCAGACCTAATGCAATCAACCTGAAGTATGGAAGTCTGATACATATGTTACAGTGATATCTAACAGAACACTGTGTGAAAATTCAAGATGTAAAAGTGTTGTGTAACAGAGATAGCCTTTGTCACATATATATATATATATATACATATATCTTCTTCGGTGATTGCCTACAAGCCAACCTACATAGCATACTGAGCTCGGTGACAAGCACTGTGTGAACATCTCTGTTCAATAGAAATCTGGAATAACTTAAGAAGCCTGTGGAGGATATCTATAATTGTTCGAGCGGAATTTTAGCCCTCTTAAAGATTTTCTGAACAGTTTTTGTTGTTGTTGTTAAATTAATAACAAATCTACATACATGGATCCAGTGACCAAGAATCTGACCTAGAATACACTCTTAGTATGGTTTTCATAAAAATTATGATAAGATCCATCATCCATGTGACATGTTGATCAGATGTCTGGGCCTTGATTTGTCCACAATGCAGCGAATCATATCCTGATCAGTTGTGCATGATGATGACGGAAAAATAATTGAAGTGCATTATGACCTTTCTAAAACTTCTGGGAGCCTTTTTTGAACTTGCCAAGGTTCTGATCAACATTCCTTTTGCCTGTAGAATGCATCAATGTGCTAAGGATTATGTATGTGGAGATTTTCTCTCTAAGAAAGACTTGGGATTGTTCATTATATTGGTGTGTATGAACATCTTTACAATCAGTGAACATAGTAATAACACTGCATGACTAACCAATTTTATCTATATCAATGCTGGAGTATATTGGGGATGACAATTTAAATCAGAGTCTTGGTATCTATGTCATGATAATGTAGTGCTTTTGTATTAATGCTTGGAAGGACAGAACCTTATCATCTTAAGGCGGGTCTATTGGCATCATCAAGAAAATATCTCAGTTAAGAAGTTGCCTCACCTGTAGGTCTTCCTTTTGCTGATTCCAAATCAACTCTCCTATACACTTCTGTTCAATTTCTTGACTATTCCTTAGTTTCTTTTCCAGTAACTCCTCTTTTCTATCCCTTCTGAAGTAATTTCACTACCTATTCTACATGGTTGATTTATGAAATTTTCCAGATGGAAACCTTTTTTTTCTGAATGGTTTGGTGAAATAAAATCACCGGGGAAAAGTCGAACACTATTTTTTATGCCCTGTATTTGAGAAAGTGCATCTTCTCCCTCCTCAACAGGGAGCAAATTTTCAGAACAATTTGAAACAATTTTGGGTTGAGGTTGTATACTACGATAAATCTGGATGGAATCCGTTTTATGCACTTCAAATCCGACAATTTCTTCTCTTGACCTATTGTCTTGATGGTAATTCACGACTTCTTCCTGCAGGTAATCGTGAATAGATGACTCTTGGTCAATTCTGCAGGTTAACAATTGTTCACTAACTATAGCACATGCTAAATTTGGATTCTTTTATGCTTTTGGAACTGGGTTATGGTTCTCCACTTTAAGATCTTGAGGACCATTGTCTAGATCATATTCTACTCTAGCCAACATGTTCTCTTCTTCCCTGGATAACTTAGCATTAAGCTCCTTATCAGAAACAAGTTTATACCTGTTGTATATCACCTATAAAGGCTTTCCAATTTTTTCTACATATAACACTTCATATCTGACGTAATCATCAAACCACGCCTTTTATCACACAGGTTATCCTTCTTGGCACAAGGACAGATGGGTGCACTACTCTAGCGGCATTTGTAACACTTGAAACCAACAACATTAGTGATATTCTCTAGGGTAAGCCCAAAAGCATCTCCATGAAACCAATATTTACAATATTCACATAAAAACTGAGGGTTGTATGCCTTGCTGCAAACAAAACATTTAGGACATACAGAGGCATCCATGCTATTCTGGTCTGGAAGAGTTGCTGTTCCTTCTGCTCATTTTCACATAAGTCAGAGACATTGACCAAAATCCCATCTTTTCCCACAAAGCAGCAACCACTTTAACAGTTCAGAATCTTCTTTTGAAAGGCAAAAATAAGCTACAACAGTTACCATGATCTATGTGCACAATTACAAATACTTGTTACCCAGTAACATAATGTCTAAATTTATTAAGATCATAAACTATTGTAAGGAATCATTTTTCAATTACTATGTTTTTTTTTCTATTATTTTTTTGTTGATAAAGAAAATGGCATAAGCCATTTTATCCTCTTGTTATCCTAGCACTATTCTTACTGCTTTATTTGAGGAATCAATATGGACATGGAAAGGAAGATCCCAATTGGGGCCTTGTAGGATGGATGCTTATGTAAGTTTTTATTTTATGCAATAAAAATCTTTTTGATATTTCGAGGGCCAATAGTACTCTATGTCCTTGGTTAACAGGGAAACAAGGGAGAGGCCAAGTTTTTGAAATCCTTTATAAATTTCCTATTGTAACTTGCATGGCCAATGGAAATTTTGACATATTTTTGCTAAGGGATGGGAAGGTGTTTTATGATATTCACTTTGTTTGGGTCTACTTGAATTCCCCTAGAAGGAAAATTGTCCTGAGATAACTCCATTCATAATAAAATTACATTTTTCATGGTTAAGGGAGAGTTTATTTATTCACACCCTTGAAGAAATTTATTGATATTTTCCAAGCCTTCTTCTAAGGAGATACCATAAGGTGTGAAGTCATCCATAAATATTTCCACAATGTTATAGTCATGGATGAGGTATGAAAATATATTAAGTACAACTCTTTGGAAGGTGGCATGAACATTGCATAGACCAAAGGGGATAACCCTATAGGAAAATGCATCCCAAGGGATAGGGAAGGTAGTTTTATCTTGGTATTCCACAATTATTTGTATTTGATTGTATCCAATAAATCCATCCAAGAATGAGAAGCATTAATTTCCTACTAAGGCATCTAGACTTGGCCAATAAACGATAGAGGAAAATGATGTTTCCTAATGGCTTTGTTAATCTCTCTATAGTCTACACATATTCTCCATTTACCATTCTTCTTAGGGACAATGGAGTAAGGTTGAAACTCACTCACTCTTAGAATTGGGTAGATGAATCCAACATTTAAGAGTTTTTGTAGTTAATCTTTTATAATGTCTTCTGATATAGGATTATCTTTATTTGAGGTTGTTTGAAAGGTTTTTGATATTCTTTGATGTAATTGTAGTGGTTATATAGAATCCATGACTTGAAGGATTTAGTTCTCAAAGACCTTAGTATGTTCTTCTGTGATCTAATTGGCAAATTGAAAAACATCAGTATGAATATTTTGTAGAATACATGATGGTTTCTACATATGTTGCAAAGCTAACTTTAGCACGAGATATTTACAAATGGTCTGTTGAGAAAAAGTGGAGGAAGTTGCTTTTGATGCTGACAACCTTGTATTGCAGACCGACAGGGTCAGCAAATCATTTTTATGATAATTTATGTATTGATTATGAGCACAGAAGGATCCATAACAGAATATAGGACAAGTTTCTAGTAGCTCGATGATTATGTTCTGGGAAGGTCAATCTCCCTACATTCAGAGGGTCCTATGGACAATCCATCATAATTGGATTACTCAGACGCAACTAATGATGAAGTCTACATATCTATCTGAAGCAAGGCTTCAGAAGGAGCCTTAGAGATGACAATGACCTAAGCAGTATGATAGGAAAAGTAGCTAAGACTTCGGGAGCAATGATTGAAAATGCAGTTTTAATAATGTTTGTTATAAATCTTTCATAGCCTGATGAAATGGAAAAACCACTGATCCCTGGTTTTCGTATGCCTCATTTATTGATAGCTGCTCAGATATTCTGATATTGTATTGGTTAGCAGAATGATGATACATTACTTGATTTTGTTGCCTTGAGAGCTCCATTAAAGCTGAATGCATGACTTACTATGAAGCCACTCTATTGAAAAAGCTCTTCAATGAGCCATTTGTGCACTTCGTCATTGCAGAAGAATATTATGAGAATCCAGTATTTCACATACCTCTCCATTTGGTACAACAAAGGACATTCTTGTTGTAAGAAATTTTTTGAGCAAACATATCTCATGATGAGCAGGTTGTGTGATGGACACTGTGCACCCTGAAAAGACCAGTTTAGGATGTGGTATTCCTGAGTACGAAGGAGTAAGAACAGTTGCAGAGGATTACTAAGTACTATAAAAGTATTTACTGTAAATCAATATGTTTGCTACTGAATGGAGTGATGAGGCTCCCATTGATCCAATTTTGATTTCCAGGAAGCAACTTGGCACTATTCCCTATATGAAGGGATTCTTGGTTGAAGAATTGAGCTCTAGGAACTCCTGGGGGCTTGGGGTACTTATTGAGCTATAAGCGACCATAAGGTGAGTGGTTCACCTTCCCTGTGATACCCCATGATCGTTGACATGTGTGTAGGGTGAGTGGTTCACCTTCCCCTATGTCTGCGGACATGTTTGAGTCTCAAAAATTGTTTTCCATATTCATACATATTTCCATTATGTCATAACCATTCAACTCTCATTTCATACTATCTGACCTAAAACCCTACATCAAATAACCATTTTCATAAATATATGGGTTAGGATCCTTGTCTTCCAAAGTTATTTATTTTATGTGTTTAAAGTGAATTTATGATTAGAAACTAGAAAATTAACATAGTTTCATATATCTATATATGTGTTATGAGTTTTGTGACATGTGTAGGTCAAAAGGAAGCTTCTAAAAGACCTTTATGTGGCCTCCCAAACCCAAATTCGAATTTGAGTGGAGAAGATCATGGGATCATGAGGATATGTGTCTCATTTCCTTTTTGTATTGACACTCTAAGAAGATATGTGTCTCATTTTTTATTTGTATTGAAACTCTAAAAAGACATGTGTCTTATCATTTCCTATTTTGATTGTAACTCTAGAGATAGAGGGAGAGATTCATGGACTCTCATTAATGAGATAACTTCTCATATTTTTGTATAAATAGGAGAAGCTTTCTCCTATCAAAGAGGTGAAAAAATAGGAGAATAAGAGAAAGGATTATAGAGTGTTTTGTAACAAGGCTTGAGATGGAATGGGATGTAGATTTGTGATTTTATCAATAAAGAAGTTTAGTCATCAAATGCTGGTTTGATTACACTTCTGGAGCTAAGGAGTTTTCACCAACTTGGTAGCAGAGGGCCCCTGCTGCCTAAGGAGGTTTTTCATGCTTTTTAGTTAGATTTGCTTTAAATTATGTTTAGTATTTTTTTTCTGTCATTGCTTTCATAGTTGTCAATTGCTGTGTCCAACCAAGTAAAAGCCATTTTCCTATTTTACCAAATCTTATACTGAAATGGTTAATGACTTATAGATACAGTAATTGAATAGATTTCATTCTTTGTCATTGCTTTCATAGTTGTCAATTGATGTGTCCAACCAAGTAAAAGCCATTTTCCTATTTTACCAAATCTTATACTGAATGGTTAATGACTTATAGGTACAGTGATTGAATAGATTTCATTTTCTGTCATTTTCTTGCTAAGAATTAAGGGAATAATTGATTTTTCCGAAAGCCATACCAAGGGTTGACAAGCTTCAGGATTGGATGAGACTTGATAAGTTAGTTATTCACTTAATTAGTTGTAGTTAGAAGATCCTCATTTAATTGCATCAAAACAATCTTCTTAAAGGTCATTCTGACAGAACTTAATCTGAATATAATTTGCAAGAATGACTAAATGATTAGATTCAATGCAGTGTTTGAGTTATCAATTTCATTCCCTGTTTTCATTTCTCAAATCTCAATTGAGTTATAGATCCATGGATTAGGTTTACTTACTAATGGAAGTACTTGCTTTATCTTTTTTTGTCTAGAACTAAGCCTTATAATTTGTCCATAAAACTTTGATTTCTTTTTAACTTAGTTTCATAACATTTCTTTTTCTTCCTTTAGATTTATTCTCACTTTTTAGCCTAGGATAGCACACTAAGGACTAAAAAAGAAAAAAACCCCAAAACAATAAGAAAAACATATACAACGAAGTAAGAATTAGGTTTCTTAAGCACATATAGTGCACCACACTTCATCAAAGTTACAAGCCCTGGTTGATAATTGATGGAAGCAATTTAGGAACACTAAATTGACTAAACAGGCATATGTGTGTAGGGTGAGTGGTTCACGTTCCCCTACATTTAATGACATGCATAGGATGAGTGGTTCACCTTCTCCTATGGCATATGAAAAAGATGAGTGGTTCACCTTCTCCTGTGGGTACCCTAGTGAGAGATGCATATAGGCATCTGTTGACATGTCGGTGGGACGTGGTTCATCCTTTCCCCACATGTAGGATGCTCATTCCTATGATTGATGGGTGACATGTTGGTGAGATGTGGTTCATCCTTTCCTCATGTGTAGGATTCTTCATACTATTGTTGGTTTGCATGTGTGTAGGAACGTGGTTCTTCCTTTCCCTACTCTCGGTGTTTTTCATGCTTGTAGGAGGTGGTTCATCCTTTCCCTATGATGATTGTGATGTGTGACTGTAGGAAGTGGTTCATCCTTTTCCTACATGTGATTATGATGTGTGTTTGTAGGATGTGGTTTCACCGTTCCCTACGAGTGGTTGTGATCAAGATGTGATATGTTCTTTCCTTGCTGATGTTGTTGCATCATCCTACCCATGAAGTCTGGGACACATGGGAAGTACCTCTCATCTGGCCAATGAGTTGGGAAATGAGGATAGGGACCATAGCACTACCGATGGACGCATCATGGATGTATGGTGTTCAACAAACTGATCTGGGACCAATTGAGGTTCTACCTCCGAACTAACTTTTGTCAATAGAGAGTGGCAAGGTCTTGTGACTTACTTTCATTCAATTATTCTGTATTATTCATATCAATGTTTAGCAAAGCAGAGAAACGATGAGATTCAGATATGGTTCATGATGGATGGATTGGTGGGTGTAATTCTCCCTAGTTGAGAGGGAGTGTTAAAATTGGCAACTAGAGCCAAATTCCGTTTGGACTGCTCCTATGAGGAAGATGATTGCAACGTTCAATTCCTCTTTTCGAGAGGATCAAAATCGACCTAAAGATCACTAAATTTGGATAAGGAAAAGTATTCATTCACTCAAATGAAAATTCATAAGGCATGACCTTATTTAGGTGAGAAAAATTGAAAATTGAAAATTTGAATTTCCCTCCTCGAGTAATCAAGTTGGCCTACCCAAGAAGGATATAAATAACCTATCCTAGGCACTTGGATATTCATTCTTCTCTCTGAAGTAGCCACAGAAGAGGGTGAATTCCAATGAAGGAGATGAAGGCAAGGTTGGGTTCAATTTAGTCATCTTCAAGGGCAGAGTTCCACAGGATGGAGGACGAGATTGTTTTGGGCACATTTATGATTTGTCTTGGGCATTTTATCTTCATCACAGGTCTGAGTTCAAGTAGATAGAAGTCACACCTGTTAAGGGTGATTTTGATGACAATTTGGGATTGTTGTGAAGGTTTCATTCTCCTTGAAGCCATCCGCACTAGTTTGGGTCACCTATAGCTAGGCCACAGGGCTTAAGAACCCTGTCCTGGAGGTCGAGAACCTACAACAAGAAAGCCACAGTCAGGGCTGCTTTATGATGAGGCTGTGTAGTGGGTTTTGAAGCCTATAAGAAGGCTTATGGGCTACCAGCATTTGAAGGGTTTGGTTGAAGGTAATCTGCAGTCTAGTAAAGGTATTTAAGGTTGTGAATGGGGTAGTTGATGACTGTGTTTACACCCTAGTCAGTCCTACCAGAATTGCAGAGAAGACACAAGTCCTTGGAGCCTACACCAAACATCAGATTTGCAACCTTGTTGGAACCATCCTCTTGTCTAAGGGCAGCGGTATTAAAACTTCTAATTTGAAAATCATTCTGACTTTGAAGTATTGTATTCTCTCTGTGTTGAACATTTGAAATTAAGGATAAGAAGAATTGATAAGGGTTTTCCTCATCTTGGGGTTTTTCCCTGGCTTGAGCCATATTCGTATGTTCTTCTGTCTTGGCTTATCTTCAACTTTTATTACTTATGTTCTTTCATTAGTTACACTTATGATTAATGAGATTGCTAATGGATTAATGAGAATTTAATGATGTAACTAACCTAAGCTAACAACATGTTAACTCAAAATTAACAGGATGCCACGTGGGAAAACAAGCAGAGTTTACAGCACCTAGTTTTACAGTTGCTTGGGGATAAGCAACATTTGGGAGGGGAGAACTGTAATATCCCTTCCTAAATAATTTTGTCAATAGTACCACAAATTTTCCATTTTGCTAATTTTGGGGGCCTAAGATAATTTTGGAGAGGAAACATAGGACAAGGGGGTCGAAATTTCTGCCTTGGTGGAATGTGGGGGCCACCTCCCCAACTAATATGCACTCCTTGAGGAGAGAGAAATCGTATGGCCAAGCGAAGAGGTTTGAATTGCTTAGTGAGGGGCCCACATGGAGGAAATGAACATAAATTATAAATAGGAGAGAGGAAGCAACATTTGAGGCCTTTTGATAATTTTACAATTAAAGTGTTGCTCTAGCTATTTAGCAGAGTTACATAGTGTTGTTCAACACAAGAGTTTCCCAAGGACGAAGCTCAAACTTTCTTCGATGGACTCTGAGTACCACCATAGGAAGGATTCTTCATAAGTTTCAGGAGTTGGATAGAGGGTCACACATGTGGTACGGTTTTTGGGCAGCTGAGACACATTCAGGAGGCCACACAGAGAGTTGAGGAGGCAGAGCTGGAGTTGGGAGTTGTAGCATTGTCGAAGTATTTTTTGGTCAATTCTAGGAAAAAGGAGGAAGATTTGCAAGGGTAGAATTCAACACACAACATCAAACTGATTTTCCGGAGGAGAAACTACATCATCCTACCCAGAAACTACGTAATCATTGTGGAGGCACAATTGTGGGGTGGCTTGTGAAGGGATTTTGAGAGCTGGTTTTCTTGGGCTTGGTTTGGGGTGTAATTGAGAAGATTTTTCTAGCCATTTTGGGACATTCATTCCAACATCAGTCACAGTTCTAGTTTTTCTGTACTTAGAGGAGGGTCAAGAAATTTGGGGCCATTTTTTTAGCATAAAAACCAGGGCAAACCCTTCTGGGTTTTTGACAAGGATTCCATGTCTAATTTATCAGAATTTTCTGAGCAGTTAGTGTTGAGATTTTTGAGTGTTGGGGTAGCATCGGATGTGCTCTAGCTCCCAAACTTTGTGGAGGGACTAGAGTACATGAGATCTCCAAAACCCAGAAAGGGATTTGAGAAATTCCATCCAGTTTAAGAGATAATTATTTAATTAATATTTTTAATTAAGGACCCTATGTTTGACTTAGGAAAATTAAAAGATTAAAGGTAATTAATTTAAACATGTGATGGAAATGACTTAAGTCACACGAATCAAAATTTATTTTAATCTTAGTCATCAATTCAGGATTAGATCATAGTTGTTGGTTTCCCAATGAGAAAAGTATAAAGGAAATGCTTGGGGTCAGTTGGAGAACACACACGGAGGTAGAGCACTGAGACTAAACTGGAATTCTAGGGCATGGTTTGCTAAGAATTTCCAGAAGTGTTTTAGCTGCAGCGAGGGGTAGTATTGGCGAGAGGGATGATATGATCCCAAGCCAAGATTCAGCAAGAGGCAGAGAACAACAGTCAGAGCAGTGCAGATGGAGCAGCAACTGCACAATGCAGAGGGCTCAATGTTACGCAGGTGCTATGCAGAGGCAACAGGAAGCCATCAGGGCTTACGCAGGCCCAACTACGGCAGCGTAAGGACAACGTAACCTAGTTTGGGGTTATGCAGGCCTCTCCTGAGCAACGCAGAGGCACACGCAGGCTAGCAGAGCTGACATAAAGGGCTTCAGAGCTGCGCTGGGGTTTCTGAAAACAGAAAAGGGCTGAGTTCTGTAAATCCCGTTTGAGGGTGTGAATCAATCCAGTTTTCCGTCTATGAAACAGAGGTATTGCTACATATTTTTTCTTTGTCAGGTTAACCAATAAGGTGCCCATATTTGCTGTACTTAGAATCTACTTAATAATAAAAACCCTCCAGCAGCTAGAAGACCAGTTTTCTCGCATTGGGTTTTTTCGAGGACAGTTGTCCAGAAAATCTTGTGTGCCACTTTGTCTATAAGCATGTATTCAGTTTAGATCTGGATTTGTGTAGGCCGTTAAAGTGTTTACTTCGATGTTAATACTGAACATTTCAGATTAATAACTTGTATAAGTAGGAGAATTAAATCATTATTTAACAGTAGGGTTTCTGTATAAGTAATATTCATAAATTTTCACAGTTAGGAGGGGGCTAATCAAGGTATCAACACAACCAACAGTGCAAAAATCACAAGGTTAGTGCTGATTTTTAGTGGGAAAATTCCAGAAACAGTTTGGCATTGATAAAAAATCCACCTGAGGCTTGTAGCTTGCCTTGTGAAAGCCAGGGTGCGCATTTTTTTTATATTGTACTCCAACAATATCTTATAATAAAATTTTCCCATTTTGGTGTGTTTGGAACATTTCTATTTTATGGGTGTTTGTTGAAAAATATTTGTGTTGGGTTTATTGCATGTTTTTGTTATCACTGTTAATTTTTCCATTAGGAATATTACACCTTGAGAGGCTTGATCAACATATCAAGTCATATTTGAAACAACAGTAAAGTAATCCTTATAGATTGAAGGAAATTCTTTCAAGCACACATGAAGAGCCTAGGAGACACCTTCATTGAATGATAAAATGATAACATTCTTTGAGAATCTTTTGAGTTGACAGTAGAGTGCATTGATGATGACATTAATTGAGCATTCCTCAAGCCTTTGTTGAAACAACAGTCACTCTTGAAGCATAGTTGAAGACCAACACTTGAAGAGTTGTTTTGTTGAAGCAATCACCCTTGGAGTATTGTTGAAGACCAACACTTAAAGACTTGTTTTGTTGGAGTAGTCATCCTTGGAGAATAGTTGAATATCAACACTCGAAGAAATGTTTTGTTGGTGCAACCATAAAATTTTTGCTGAAGCAGACATGAAGTTTTTGTAGAGGTAGATTTCATAGCACTTTCCAGACCTATCTTGGATACATTTTTTAGAAGTATTTGAAGTTTTTGATGGAGGCTTGAAGCAATATTGAAGTCACCTTGAGGGATTGAAGCAAACTAAGAGGGTTGGATCCGTAGAGGATTGGAGTTGTTGTACAAGGTTGGAGCTTGGATTTGTAGTTGAATATTAGAGTCCTCATTCAGGGTTCAAGCCTTGAAGGAGTTAAGGACTTTGTTGTACAAGTTGGAGCTTGGGTTTTTAGATTCCTCAAATTCATTAATAAAATTATTTTCTTGTTGCACATCTTGTGTTTTGGTTTAATTAGTGATTTTAACTGGCATAATATAAAAATTGTAAAGAAATATTGATTCAACCCCCCTTTCAATATTTCCAACACTAGCACACCTTACATTTTTTCCACCTTGCAATATTTTTATTGACATGCTAGAAAGAATTTTCACAATGCAATGTTATTGTTCGTAATCTGTTGTTTATGATAGAAGGAAATCTAACATGTGTTAGAGTTCCTTCACCTTGGAATGTTCTTCCTAGAAATGTGCTTGTGATTGTGTTAAAACGAAATATAGCATGCACTAGATTTCTTTTGGCATGCAATGTTGTTGTTGGTAGTATGCTTGTGTTTGTGCTACATGTAAAGCTAACACTCGTTAAATTTCTTTCACCTTGCAATGTTGTTATTGGAAAAATGCTTGTGTTTGGGCTAGAAACTATGCTAGATTTCTTTTGCTTAGCAATATTGTTGTTCTCTATTTGGTTGTTTACGATAGAAGGAAATCTAGCACGTGTTAGATTTCCTTCACCTTGGCAATGTTATTGGAAATGTGCTTGTGTTTGGGCTAGAAGTTGTGCTAGATTTCTTTTGCTCTACAATATTGTTGTTGTCAATTTGGTTGTTTATTATAAAAAGAAATCTAGCACGTGTTAGATTTCCTTCACCTTGGCAATGTGCTTGTGTTTGTGTTAGAAGGAAATATAACATGTGTTAGGTTTCTTTTGGCATGAAATGTTGTTGTTGGTAGTATGCTTGTATTTGTGCTACATATAAATTTAACATGCATTAAATTTCTTTTACCTTGCACTGTTGTTATTGGAAATGTGCTTGTGTTTGTTATAGAAGTTGTTCTAGATATCTTTTTCCATGCAATGTTGTTGGCAATATGCTTTTGTTTACGTTGGAAGCAAATCTAACATGCTAGATTTATTTCACCTACAATGTTGTTGTGTGCTTGTGTTTGTGCTATGCGTAAATCTAACACGTGTTAGATTTTCTTCACCTTTCAATGTTTTTATTTCCAACATGCTTCAATTTTGGCTCGAAAGAAATCTAGCATGTGCTAGATTTCTTTTTCACTGCAATGTGGTTGTTGACAATATGCTTTTGTTTGCTCTAGAAGTAAATCTATCGTGTGCTAGATTTCTTTTATCTAGAAATGTTGTAATGTGTTTGTGTTTGTGCTAGAAAGAAATCTAGCATACATTAGATTTTTTTCACCCTTCTATGAGTTTATTGACAATGTGTTTGTATATGCGTTAGAAGGAAATCTAGTGTGCACTAGATTTCTTTCGCATTGCAATGTTGTTGTTGGTAATTCAATTGTTTGTGCTAGAAGGAAATCTACCACACCGGATTTCTTTTGTCTTGCATAAGGTATTTTTGACAATATGCTTGTTTGTTCTAGAAGCAAATCTAATATGCGATATGTTTCTTTCACCCTACAATTTTGTTATGTGCTTTTGTTTGGGAGAGAAGGAAATCTAGCATGTGTTAGATTTCATTCACCTTGCAGTGTTGTTATTGGTGACATGTTTGTGTTTGAGATAAAAGTACAAATAGCATGTTAGATCTAATTCACCTTGCAATATTGTGATTGGAAATATGCTTATGTTTGTGATAGAAGAAAATCTAGCATGATATAGATTTCATTTACCCTACAATATTGATGTTGCCAATATGTTTGTGTATGGTGGGAGGAATTCTAGCATGCACCTAATTTTTTTTGCAATGCAATAATGGTGTTAGAAATGTGCTTATGTTTGTACTAGAATAAAATCTAGTATGCAATAGATTTGTTTCACAATGCAATATTGTTGTTGGAAACCTACTTGTATTTGTGCTAGAATGAAATATAACCTGCATTGTATTTCTTTTGCAATGCAATATTGTTGGAAATGTACTTGTGCTTGTGCTAGAAGGAATTCTATCATGCATTGGATTTCGTTTTCACTACAATGTTATTGTTGGCAATGCGCTAGGAGTAAATGAAGCATAGGTTATATATCTTCAACCCTGCAATGTTGTTTTTGGCAATGTGATTTTGTTTGTGCTAGAAGAAACTCTAGAATGTGTAAGATTTCTTTTACTTTGCAATGTTTTTGTGAGTAACATGCTTCTATTTACGCTAGAAGCAGATTTAGCATGTGGTGGATTTCAAATGCCTTAAAAAATTGTTGTTGGAAATGTGCTTGTGTTTGTGCTAGAAGGAAATCTAGCATGTGCTAGATTTATTTGACCATGTAACATTGCTTCTAGCAATATGCTTATGTTTGTAGTAGAAGGAATGATATTGATTGTTAGCTTTCATTTAAGGTGCAATGTTGTTGTTTGAAATGGGATTCTACTTGTGATAGAAGGAAAGCTAGCACACATTATATTTCCTTCATAATGTAATGTTGTTATTAGAAATATGTATGTTGTTATGCTAGAAGGAAGGTTATAATGTGTTAAATTTCCTTCATCTTGCAATGTTATTGTTGAAAATGTGTTTGTGTTTGTGATAGAAGTAAATCTTGCATCCGTTGATTTTTTTTCGCAATGCAACATTATTGTTGGAAATGTGCTTGCATTTGTGTTAGAAGGAGTTATAAAATGCACTAGATTTCTTTGTTCTTGTTCCAAAAGGAAAACTATCATGATTTCACCCTCACCAAGGTTAGTGCTCTGACATTATTCTTGGCAATGCGTTTGTGATTATGCAAGAAGGATACCTAGTGATTGCTAGCTTTCTTCTAGACACCATTACACTTATGCAACCAATGCTCTAGGGGTGACATTGTCTCAATAATCACAATGGTTAGAGTTATAGCTTTTGATGTGCCCTTTTATTGAATTTGGAAAAATCTATGGAGATCAATGATAGTGCAAAAGAATTGTATATAGATATATATTGTTGTTGGCACTACATTTGTGCTTGAGTTGGAAGGAAAGATAATCATATAGTTTTCCTTTTGGCACAAACACAAAAATCCAATCATAATTATTTGATCCATGGAGAATAATGTGATCTTTGTATAATTTTGAAGTTTATGAATATATGTATTATTGAGGTATACTAAATTTTGCTTCCAATGCAAATGTATGCAACTTTAAAGTATCAAGCATAATTTTTTAACATGTATTGTTTTTCTCTCTATTTTGTTGTATAGTTATGAACTTCCAAAAACAATTTCACTAATTTTTGGATGCATAAGATAAGACTCTTCCTCATCAACATAAAAATCTAGGAAAACTCAAATCTACACTTTTCAAGGACCTAAAATTAACATCCCTTTGTATCCATCCTCAATAGTATGTCCTTAATGTGTATAGGTAGGGAGTGCTAACATTGGAACTAAAGATTTCTAAAATGAAATTTCTTTTCTTTTAGAATAAAAATGAGAATGATCTATTATTTATAGTACCAAAACTTTTATTTGGAAGAAAAACTCTAGTTTGCCTTTTGATTATCAAGTTCAAACATCAAACATCCTCTCTAAGCGAATACAATTTCTCCTTTTCATGGCTTTTAGACATCTTATGTAGCATCAATCTCAGAAATTCTTAGATTTTACAATGGACCATGTTTTGGTTCTTCAACTTGTACAAATTTCTTATGATCATTATCATACACAGGCTTTAAGACTACAAGTGTCATTTCTGAAGTTAAATAGGAACTCGGTGGTTTGATATGAGCTTATATTTGTCATTCAAAACTTTTATTTGGAAGAAAACCTCTAGTTTGGCTTTTTATTATCAAGTTCAAACATCAAACATCCTCACTAAGTGAAAAAATAATTTCTTCTTTTCATGGGGCTTTTAGACATCTTATGTAGCATCAATCTTGGAATTTCTTAGATTTTACGATGGACCACGTTTTGGTTCTTCAAATTCTACAAATTTCTTATGATCATTATTCATACACATGCATTAAGACTACAATTGTCATTTCTGAAGTTAAATAGGAACTTGGTGGTTTGATATGAGCTTATATTTGTCATTCTATGACACTATCTACATCTCTCATTGCATGGTCTTCATATATGTTTTTTTGTGTAATTTGCATGTAAAGTACTTTTTGGTAGTAGGCATTAGATGGTGGGGAACAATGTTTCATTACATACAATATGACTACCATAATTTTTAAATTATTGCATCTATGTTACTTTTTGAAAGTTGTGTGTTTTTGCAAAAATCTAAAATCACACTTTACATGGTTCAGCCTTTTAATTACAATTTATGGTTTAATTGTTGTTACATAATTGATACAAGCTACAATGGAAAATATAGCAAAAGGGGACTATGTTGATCTCCTTATTAATGATCAAGTTGTTGGGCTAGGAAGGGTCGAATCTACAGAGACTGGAACTTATTATGTCAGAGAAAGGGTTAATGCATGTTATGTTGCAATTTTGATAATTTATGTCACTCAACCACATTTGATTGAGGATGTTGATGAAGGGGACATACATCCATGGAAGATCAGGGATTTGAGGAAAAACATAGGTAAATCAAAATATTGAAGCATGTGTTCATATGTTATTGATAGTATAATACTTTTTTTTTGAGTAAATACTAACCTTATTTACATTCGTTTATAGGTGCAAATGTTTCTTCTACATTTTCTATTGGAGAAAAGGTAGATCTTCTGCAACATGGAGTGAAGGTTGGTGAGGGATCCATATTCAATATAGAGCTTGGGCATAAAGTGCATGGAAAGATGGTAAATAAAGGATGCATAGTGGTTAAAATTGAGAAGGTTTTAAAGCATGATGTTGATCTACCACATCCAACAGGATTTGAGCATACACTAGGGGCTGCATTGGAATCATATGAGATTTGGCCAGAATCAGATTTGGAACCTCATTGTCATGATCATGCCATAAATATTCCCCAAGATAGAGTTAAATTCATATGTAAAAAGGTTTCTCTTACACATGAATGCATGGTAACAAGCATGTGCATTGCCAAAGGAATGCTAGTTAATGTTCGCGAGGATGACATTGTTGAAGGTGAAACACTAGGAGAAATGGACTTTGGTGTTTTTTTGGAGGAGATAGATGGAAATTGTGAAATATGCAGAATTGGGGATAAGTCTATACATTGTTTGGTTATATGGCCAATAAATAAGTTGGTGGACGACAAAGGTGTGATATTAAGGGTTAAGGAAAAGTTCAAGGAGCCAACCAAGGAAATGGTGTTATGGGATGTTATAGAAGACATAATTCCCTTAAACAAATGGGATGGGAATATTTGTAATGAAAAAGATATAAAATCAATTGATATGCATGTAACAAGGCCATATAAAAGGAATAAACAAGTTATGGCTACAACAAAAATTGCAAAATGTCAAACAAATATAGATGAAGAGAAAGAAATTCGACTTTTGGCAGTAGATGTATGTTGTACAAAAGATTGTCTTAAACATGTGGATAGGAAGGCCATTGCAGGTGCTAGAAGGGGTACGAGACAAATAAATAAAAATGGTATTAGGGAATTTGTCTTGAATTCACTCATGTAAAACACAGTCATGTCAAGGAGCCATGACCATGTCCATGGCCTACCACCTATTTATAGAAATGTAAAGGACATGATATTTAATGGGAATATTATTTGTAAGAAAGCGTGGTATAAAATACATAAGATTCCTCAAAGCACATTCTATAACTACCAACAATATTTCCAAAATGGACAGATCAAAGCTATTCATGGTAACACCAACACATGCAAAGCACGAGGACACACCGTGGCAACCATAGAAATATTACACAAAATTGTAATGGATAATTCATATTTTTCACCAAACCAAACACGTCAAGCTGAAGAAGATGGAACATTTTCTCCTTTAATATTGCTTCCTTCGACTTACACACAAAATTCTCTGTTAAAAGAGATCAATGAGGCTCTTCAAAAGCTCAATTACCCATCAATATCACAGTCAACAATGAGCAAGATATGGAATACTAAGTTTCGAGATGTGGCATTTTCAAAGAACAACAACTTCAGTAAATGTAGTGAATGTATTGTGTTGAAAGCAAATATGAAGTTAGCGACTACAAAAGAGATGGAAGAAAAGGCACGAGGTAGGCTGAACAAACATAACAAGATTGTTATGTGTGGAAGATATTGCTACTATGCCCATATAATTATGTCAGAGCAGTTTCTAAAGGAGTATTTGAGCATTATCCATGATAAAATGGATAAAACAAATACTTCAATCCCAAGGCTACGTGTCAAATCAAAATCTATTGTAGGAACAAATTTAGGTGTGTCATTGACAGGTATGCTAACACATGGGCATAACACAGGAGGTTTTGGTCATTTCTCCCTACCATTTGTACACATGGGATCGCAATTTACTATTACATCCCTTGCAAAGTGCTTAAGGGACCTTGAAGACCCACAAATTGATATGTATGGTGATCTACTTTATGAGAGTGGAAGTTCAAGAAACCCACTTACAAATGCATTACTTGACACCTCTATTTACTCAAAATGTCAAGTTTATAAGGTTGATTTTATATCTGATGGAAGATCAAAGAGCCAAAATGTTGATTTTAAAGCTCTTCATCCACATTTGTTGTTACAGTTGGACGATGCAACAAGTGATAATAAGAATCGCTATCTTTTCATGTTTTTATCACTTTTAACTGCACTTGGTGTCTTCATCACTATTGAGGTTGGATTCTTGCCTGTGGGGCACACCCATGAAGACATAGATGGAACCTATGGAAGAATGTCTTCCAACCTAAAAAGTAAAGATATATATTCTTTACTTGAAATGATGGATACATATCACAAAATTGAAGAAAATCGAGTGTTTCCACCTACACTTATTGACAAGGTCTATGACTTCAAAATTTTCCTTAATGGATACATCAAAGAGGGAAAAAATGCACTAGTTGGACATCTTAATGTTCAATACTTCCAATTTCTTGAACTCAAAGATATTCTAGTACTAAGGTACAAAAAATCCATTAGATATATTGAGTGGTTAGAACCAGTTTAGTTATGGAATATAGATGATGAAGGTCGACCTATAATTCCCATAGGGAACCCAAATTTCTTAGATTCCAAAAAGAATGATGCCTATTTCAAATAACTAAAGGAAGGGATAACATCATACATAAAAATGTGGAAAGACACTATTGGGAACAAAGATTCACCAATTGTTACAGAGGAATGGAAAAATAAAGTAGTGTATTGGGAAAGATTTCTTGATACATTAGATGGAATCGATAATGATCATAGAATAATAGATGGAAGTGATTCATCTTTTGAGGATTTCTGGCCCAAGACAAGGCACGTTGTTGATGTTGACCGCAATGCACTCCATGTAATCTCAAGTATTATGGATGAAGATTTTGATAATGCAATAGTTGAACTCGTATATGTTGGACCCAAATGCAACAAGCCAAAGCCAACATTCAATCCAAAGATTGATGTTCAGAAAGGAAATATGTTGCTAGTTAGATCAGGAAATGAGGATGCAGGAGAGATGATTTGGATGGAAAAATCCATCTCAGATATATGTAGGGATAATGAAAGTGAGAATCTTCATGTAAAGGTTGATTGGTGGAAGCCTATTTCAAGGAAATACAATGGGATTTTTTTAGAGAAATATTGGATACCAAATCCCGATGACATAGAACTTGGCTCTATTCCAATTAATACCATAGTTTGGGCATGGATGCCAAAGAAAGAACATTGCAAGAATACCAAGATAGATAAATATGGTTTAGAAGCTATTCTTGACCTACTTGGGCGAATATCTTAAGATTAGGTTTATATGATTCATGAATGTGATTTTTTTTTGAAGGACCTTTTAATATGCATTTAGACACACTTTTCAATATTTGTTGTATATCAAATATTCTCTTCATATTATTTTTGGAGGAGTTTTATATTATTTAGTATTTCAATGTAATCATGTGGTGATACAAATGACATGACTGTGCCATAAAATATTTAAGTTTTCAATGCTTTGTTTGACCAACATGACTTGTCACCATATCAAATATGCATAATCAAATTCAATAATGCACTTAAAAACAACATCTTCTAAACTTGGTCTATTAAAACAATAATGGAGTAGCTAATTAGTATTCTATTTAATATAAACCATTTAAACACTTAATGATAAAATGTTAGACATTTGTAATAATGTTTGAAGTGAGTTTTCCTTAATATTCCTTATTATAATTGATTTGAATCAAATTTGTTGTTTTGTTGCACTCTAATTTATAAAAAAAATGATTTTGATCATTGAACAACACAAATAGACTTATAAAATATTTCCTCTTATAGACTTTGAAGTGGTGCCAACATTGTACTAGTATAATAAATTTGTACTCAACATAGGAAAAGTAGTTAGTGTCAATTTAAAATGGTTAATAATAGTAAGAAACACAATATTCATATATTGTTAAATAACTTTATAGGTAAGAATCTTTTTACAAAACAAATTATTCACGAGTCAAATTCAATACATAAATATAAATATTAATGATAATAGAAATAATGTAAGGAATCTAAGTTTTAGATGAATGTCAATATGTTCTTTTCAATATAATATCCTTAAACACTCCAGGAATAAAAACTAAACATTTGTAATAAATAGTTTAGTCAATTTTCTCTCTTTCCTCTTGGATTTGAAAATAATCAAATTGTATTACTTTGTTACTATTCTAATTCATGATTGATTTTGATAATTAAAATGATTAGTAATTGAGTGGAGAGGCGAGGCTCATTCTAAAACCTAGTATGAGGGGATGTGTAAGTTCGACTATAATTTTTTTTTCAAGGATCTATTAATATACATTTAGACACACTTTTCAATATTTGTTGTATATCAACTATTCTCTTCATATTATTTTTGGAGTTTTATATTATTTAGTATTTCAATGTAATCACGTGGTGATATAGATGACATGACAATGCCATAAAATATTTAAGTTTTCAAAGCTTTGTTTGACCAACATGACTTCTCACCATATCGAATATGCATAATCAAATTCAATAATGCACTTAAAAACAACATCTTCTAAACTTGGTCTATAAAAATAATAGTTTTAACTTAGTTTTTAACACAAAAGTACAAATAATAAATAATAAATAAATTATACTACTACTCTCATTCAACATTTAAATTGATCGTTAAACAATATTTTCTCATGTCAACTTTAAAATGGTTCAAACTTCCTACAATAGTATGTAATGATGATGGTGATAATGATGATTATCATCCACTAAGACCAAATAATATGGTATATAAGAAGCCATAAAGATATTACTATAAATTCTTAAGAATTTTATTGTTATGTTAAAAAAACATTAAAATTAGTGCTTCAAGATCATCATAATTTTGTTTAGTTAAAAGATCAAGAAGGTTGGTAGTGCCACAAATATTTTGAAATTTAAATTGACATATAAACACATATAACATATATTTCATTAAATTTGGAAGTATTATATTTCTAGATCGACGGAATACTTACAAATTTAATGAAATATGTGTTATAAGAGCTTCTAACTTTAGTAAATTCACCTTCAGAATTTGAGAAAACATGTAAGATAACACAAATAGCTCAATCTATGAAGAGGGAACTCCTAAAAATCATAAATCAGGCTATAAAGAAACTCTGAAAGAAGTTGGTAGACATGGACAAAGGGCAAGATCGAATGAGACCTCTTTGACTTAACCTAGAAAACAATATTCCAAAGAGAGGTTTCAAGACAGAGTTTGGATAGCTTCAAGTAAGCAGGGCATACCGTGAATCATACTTGTAAACTAGCATACTAATCCATATATGAAAGAAAACAAGTTTAGGTGGACCTAAGGAGCAATCAAGAATTCCTTAATATGACCAAACAGATGAAAACATCAAAGCTATAACGAACAGGAGGACTGAGGTGCCTCAAAGAGCATGTCTCAACCTATAATTTTCTGATTTATAGCAACCAACAAGGATGAAACATAATGAGAACAATAAAACATAAACAAGTTAAGAAGACATCACCATTCACCAAGCTAAGGAATCCTGCAAACAAGCTTCTCCATCATCAAGCCAAACAAGCCATTCATCAACTTCATAAAACCATTTTTTTCTCCAAGCACATAGAAACCATGTATTGCTCTCCAAGTTCATCAAAAACCAACCAAATACATGAGGGCCTCATGCTCTATTTATGGAGAAAAGGAGGACTAAAACCCTAAATATGGTAGGAAAATGTCAAATTCAACCATAAATGTCAAATTCAACCATAAATGTCATTTATGGCCAAGAGACCATGCAAGGCCCAAGGCACATAATATCCTAAGAAATAAATGCCAAAATAACTATTTGCACCTAATTCTAGAGTGTTTTGCCTCAAAAAACTCAAAAATATCAATTTGCAATAAATAAGTGTGTTTTTTTTACTTTTGGTCCAAAACACGCTTAGAAAGTCTCTGTGCGCAGCGCCACTTCAGCAGAAAATAGGGTCTTTTGTGACTAGGTTTTGGACCCCTTCCCAATGCTGAATTTGGCTCTGTGATGGCTCGTTGGAAAGCCTGATGAGTCTAATTTCTAGAAATTCTTGAGTTTTCTTGAATGAGTTCTATTTTCCTATCCAAAAATCCATTATCCCAACACTGCTCTATGTGCAACACCTTTCTTGAAAATGAGGCAGAATGGTCAAAATTTTGGTGTTTTTTGACCTTTTGGGGGGTCAAAACTACTCCAAATTATCTGAAATTTTGTGAGCAAACTACTAATGATGAGAGGAATATGAAAATATAAATTTTTCGAGCTGAGGATGCACCAAATTTGTGCGTAGCGCCAAGGATGTTGCTCACAAAGGCCTCAAAATTTCAAAAAAAACAAAATTTGCTCAGAATTCCCTCAAATTTGGTGAACAACTTCTTCAAGGGGTTTGAGAAGCTTGTGGAAAATCTTGAGCCATGTATCTAAGTTTTTCTTGGTCTTTACCTTCTATGAGTGCTTAAATTTCAATGAAGAGGTGTGCTGGTGGCTTTGTAGGTGCCTTGATCATGGCTATGATCCTTGCTGCGGTACTCAACTTCTTCATTTTAATTAATGGCATCATCAGCCATCATATTTTCTGCCCCATCATTGTCTTTAACATCATCAGTACTCTCATCCTCTTCACTGATTTCTTCATTTTCATTTTGTTCTTCATTTGAGCTACTTGTCTTTTCATTGTTGGGGTCATCATTTTCACTGGCACCCACTACACTTTCATCACTATCATCTTGATCATCAAGAAGACCACTCTCCTCTTTGTCTTTGGCACTATCATCATCTTCATTTGTGTTCAAATATTCTAACTCTTTGTCACTATTCTGCTCTGCATCACTGAGGCTTGCTTCTTGGGTGTCACTGCTGCCCTTAGCCATCTGCATTTTCCTTACTGTTTTGACCTTTATCCAGGCTGACCTTTTCATCATTATTTGTTTCTACCTTTTCATTCTCAATGCTCATGTTATGCTGATTGTCCAACTCTTCATCTTCCTCACCATCCTCTTGTTCCTCATTACCATTGTCATCATCTTTCTTAACTCGTGCAGGAGCCTGGGGCAAATTTGAGGAGGAAAAAGAGTGATTTTGAGCAATTTTTGGCAATTTTGGACAAATTTCCTCTTTGTGCAACGCCACTTCCTATGTGCCACATCGGTCCGTTTGTGCACAGTGAGGTGTTATTTAACACTGGATTTTCTCCCTTGTGTGTAGCGCTAGTCTATATGTGCGCAACGTCACTGCCTGTGCGTAATGCCTGAAATTTTTGCCAAAAATGACCAGAAAAACTTTGTTTTTCTTCCTTAAGCATTTTTTTCTCTTTTTTAGGGGCTGAATGAATTTGAAGTGGAACAAAGGAACCTTTATACCCTTTGAGAGAAATAAATCAAAGTTCTAAACCCACTTTACTATGATTTTCAATCTTTTTTCCATTTGACTTACAACCTTTTGTCTTTTGCAGGGTTTTGAAAGTTCTTTCAAGGCATCTTTTCTTCTCTTGTGATGATGGCTAACTGAGGGGATGTAGATTTCCTTTTTATCCCCTTTTCTTTTGAAATCCTGGGCACTTGTTCAAATTTTCCTTTGGCATATATTCATCAAACATGTCTTTTTCCCTTTGCAGATTTGACAGTGATATGTCTTTTTGACAGAGACGTGTGCATCAGGTTTACCATTTTTTTCACTTGGCCACTTCTGATCTTGTGCAAGTGCCAACAAAACATTTTCCTTTGGTATTCTTAGTCTCTTTTAGAGTTTGACATCTCATTTCTTCAACAGTGAACGTGTGCTTAGCATGACTTTCTCCTTTTGATACTCAACCTCATGCTTGCTTTTCTTTTGATTATTTTGGAGGCCTTTGACTGTACCTGGAAAGCTTAGGCCCCCCTAAACTGATATTCTTTACCATTTCTCCTTTGGTGTAGGTGAAACAATGTTGTATGTACAAACCCTAGAGAACACCTTGGATATATTTTGAATGCCATCTGCTTGTTCATGAAGGAGGACTTATTATCTTCATTTGACCTGTTTTGTCCTTGTGGTCCCTGTGATGGTTCCTTGCTTGGCAGTATTTTTTTGTCAATCAATCAGAAAACCTTGATTCTATTCGAACACAGGTCTGCTGCCTTTCTCTTCTTGTGGATGCCTTCTGGTGATGATCTTACCCCATTACCTTACCTCTTCTCATGCTGATAGAATTATTTATCATTTTTACAGATATGTGAACAAGGATAGTTGTTTCCCTTGAAAAATTTGTGTTTTGGTCAAGGATGCCTTTCTTGAATGGCTTTTGATCAGTCTAGGATCAAGTTGCTTGACCTTATTCTTCTTTGATTATGGATGCAAAAAGAACACTTGGAGGGCAAAGAAAAGTGACCACCAACCATTTTCAACTTGTGTAGGAGCCCGAGGCGAACTTGAGGAGGAAAAGATTTATTTTGACCAATTTTTGGCAATTCTAGCCAAACTTCTTATGTGCGCAGTGCCACTCCGTCTGTGCGTAGCGCCAATTTGCAGAAGAAATTTTGAGGTCTTCCCAGTGTCGGAATGAGCTCCATGATAGCTCGTTGGAAATATTTTTGAGTATAATTTCAAAAAATTCTTTTGGTTTTACATTTTGTATCCATTTACCTGTCCAAAAATGGATTTTCCAAACACTGGTCAAAAAGTGTTGAACGATGGTGCATAAATGCAGAGTGCTGGTGCAGACAAATTTTTCAGGTCTTCCTCTACTCCAAATTTAGCTCATTATAGCGCATTGGAAATACCTTCAAGTATTTTTTTCATTTGACTCATCAATCAAGTCATTTGGATACTCCAGCGGTGAGAAAACCGGATTTTCCCAAGGTCACTCCAACAGTGCAGAAATTCTCCTAAGATACCTTTATTTTTATATTTCTCCCAAACCATGATACTAGTGTAAAAACGGAAGGAGGTTTTTCTTCTTAGGCCTATATTGGATAAAAACCTCTCTCACATTTTTCAAATACATCTCTGTTTGGTCAGAAACACAATTTGAAGCAAAACTGGCCCTAGGCGTGACACATGGGTTGTCTCTTGGAATGAATTCTTGGAAAATGATGGAGGCATGATATTTGTGAGTTGGTATGGAATTATTATTGTTGAAAAGATCTATCAAATTAATCCTTTTCTCTTGTGCCTCTTTTTCATATCAAACCTTATCTTAGTTGGAAGAGGAAATTAGGGTTTGGTGTAGGGGATTTAGGACTGCCTTGCAGAGGGAGGGGAATGAAGGGGTTAAGGGTTGTCTAAATTCTTGGGGAAATTTTGGGGGATAGGGATAGATGTTAGAGAGTAGGAGAAAGTGGAATTTCAAGAATTTAGTGAGGGGAAAGGGTCCGAAAGGGAAATACATAGGCCTAGTCTCGAAAAGTATCAAATTGTAGCAATAGGATATGTTTTGTAGAAAAATGATGAGTTCGAGGGATAGGAGTGATGGGAAGTGTTTATGAAGGTATATTAAGGATAGGAGGAGGTTTAAGAGCATCAAGACACAAGCCTTGTTGATTTTTAACCATAGAGGTCATGAAACCAAGAAAAATGCCCTTAAAAGCCCTAGATGGACAATGGAGGAGTTAGGCAAAGAAAAATAGAGGGCTAAGGCCAAAGGTGACACAACAAAGACAAAATGAGTGACATGAGCCCATGATGGGTCTTCTGGGATGGGTGAGCTGAGCTTGACATGATGGGATGATAAAATAGTGAAAAAATTATCTTAAGGATAATGAAGGTAGTGAGATTTCTAGAACTCACAATGTTCATGAACTTTGTTTCTAGAAATATAGAACCGATACTTAGTCATCTTTAGATAGTGAAAATTATGGATGAATAACAGTGGCTCCACTTGGGGAGGGCAGCTCCTTTTCAGGAGGTGTCCAAAACTTTTAGATCTCTGGCTTGATGGAGACGAGTGCCTCATCCATTAGGCATATCTTTACCTCTTTTCACTTGTTGATACTTGCTGTGAAGCTATGATCTTAATAAATTTGAAAAACATGATCAGATCAGCTTGGTCTCTACCTACCCAACCTACTTGCCTAACATTTTTTCTTTCTTGGGTGCACTTGGACTGGAAAACCCTTGAAATTTTCTTCTTTTTGAAATAAAAACAAACTATCTACTTCTATCTTATTTCTTCCAAAAGTTCAGATTATGCTAATGAAATTTTTTATTCTCTACCTAGTCTACTCAACTGTCAAGATTAAGCTATTTGACAGGCTTCATTCTCTAAGCTATAAACATGAAATTGAAAGCATGGTTAAATCAGGATTAGACAATCTAACTTACCATGAATTGTGGCATTAGAACAAGCTTCACACAAACATTATTTTCATAAAAAATAAAACTAGAAGGTATGAGGGTTGTGTTTCATCATTAGTTAATCATCCCTATCCTTCTCCTTGGTTCAGATTTAAGCATGTGGAACCAGTATCTTTCTTTCCTAATCTTTGTTTTGACAAGTCAAGTTTGAATGATTTGACCTACAATCTTTCACTAACTTATCAACAATAAATTGAAAACATGTTTAAGCCATGATTGAACCAGCAGTGGGGCTTTACCTCTTTTCAAATCTTCCCTCTTTTTCATTATTTCTATGTTTTTGATTTTTTTCTCTCTTTTTTCAAAACAATCTAAATTTAAAAGATGCTCAAAGGCTGAGCTTATTTTCATTCCTATCTATCCTAATCTAAACTATACGTGATATACATTCAGCTGGTGAACTCTCTTTTCCAATACAGCTAGTCAAGCAGATGATTTCATTAGGGATCTTGGTTTATCTCCTTGAGTATGTTGGACAAACAAAAGGGCCAATCCCATCTTAATTTATTTTGAACAGTGGTGCCTAAACTTCTCTTTAAACCTTGCATCAAACTGCTCTTAACATATTTCACTCCCTCTTCAAATGTCTTTAACAAATCAGCAAAGGGATCTTGAAACAATACCTGAATGTGAAGATTTGGAAAATAAGCTTGATTTAGGCTTGCTTCTTCCTCCACTTGGCTGAGCTTATGACTCTTTTGGGAAAGAAACTCTTCCTCTTCCTCATGATCATCTGAAATGGTATACTCATCATAGATTGCAATATTATCCTTTAGCAAACCTGATGGGTTTTGACTGAGTGGGCTGAGTTCTGTGTGAAAACCACCATGTTGATGAGTAGGAGCACTCCTTGGCAACAAATATTCTTGAGAAAGAAGAGCAGCAACTTTCTTTTGATCATCAATTTTCAAGCCTTCATTTGCTTCCAAATTTTTCTAAGCTTTCCTCATCATTGTCATAGATGCTATGCATTGGTTGGTTACATTTCTCAAGTTGATGAGACTGAGCTTCCTCCAAAAAACCAAGTGTTGAATACTCTGGAAAGTTAGCTTCTGTTTGGAAAGCATCATCATTATCAACATATTGATCAAACCTTGGAGAATCATCAATATAATTAATGTCACCAACCGTACATATTGGACTATCAGATAGTTTCTCTTTGAATTGATCTATAAATTCATTTTCTGCTATGTGATAGTTAACTTTATGAGGAAAATAAATAGAGGTTGATTACATGTTTATAAGTTGATCTATCTCCTCTTCAGTAAAAAAGGGAGGCATTTTTATCTTTCTTTTGATATAACTACAACAATCCTCTTTCTCCTGGGAAGGTTGATTTAGAGGATGAATGTCTTTTTGGGCCTCACCTAAGAGAGATGATGAATCATCACTTGTGCCTTTAGAGAGATCTTGTGGGTTCTCTTTCATTTCTTTATTGGTTTCATCCTCAACCAACATTTCTTGTTTTTTGTGAGAGTTAACTTGAGCCTAAGATTCATGAATAGTTGCTAAGAGGTCTTTAGGATGCAAATTTCCTTTTAAAATCTGAAATGAATTAAAGCATAAGGGTAGAGACCCTAAAAGATCTGATTCCTTCTCTACTTTAGATTTTGTGATTTCAAGATGGCTTAAGGAAAATATTCTGGGTATGCAAAATGGTTTGCATTATCTATCTTGTCCCTGATTGATTCTTTAGAGCATTCCACCTTGTTTCTATTTGCAATTTGCTTGTAATGGTCCCTTAGTAGTGAAGCACAAGATGTAGGAAGTCATATAGTACTTACTTGACAACTTTCCACATCTTCTTCTTTGCAACCTTGCTTAGCCAGTATGTTTTGATAGCTATCTTTGCATTGAAATCACTGATTTGGTTCTTCCCAAGAAAAAAGTATTGACTGCTTTGAATAATCAGCACCAACTTCAACCTTGTACTTTTCCTCTTTCTTGCCAAGTATATGCATCATTTTGCTGATTGTATATGTCAGCATCTCTAGCTTTACCTCTGAAGATATTATTTTCTCTTGAGCTACTTTGTCCTTCCTTATTTCTTCTAACTTTGCCTCTTTTTCTAGTATGTTGAATTCCATAGTAATTGCCATATTCTTCATTTCTTCTAGGTTTGAAGGATCTTTTTCTCTTATCTGGAATTCCATCTCTGGGACAAAAGTACTTGGGTAGTGCAAGAGATCCCACCCTGAAGGTGGCTTTATCTTAGCAGGTATTGCATTGTATACCTTATTGAACCTGGCTAAAAAGTCTTGTACTGTCTCCCCTGGTTGTCTTTTTAAATGCTTGTATTCCTCTATGATGAGAACTTCATTTCCCATGATCACCCACCTATATAGGAAGACTTGAATGAATTGATGAAAATTGATAATGCTTGTAGCTGGAAGGTCCTTAAACCAACTCTTAAGTTTTCGTGTAATGATAAGGAAAACATTCTAATACGCACATCATCTTGTTCTATTTCAAAAAGTTCAAGTAAATTCTCAAGATTTTGAGTGTTTTCTTTAGCGGTGACTTTTGAGCTTTCTCCATCAAATCTGGGTAGTTTATATGCAATATTTGTGGGGAGGGCTTGGAAGATAGGAGGCAAAATCAGAGGCTTGTATCTTTCTGGGACCTTTGTGGGTATAGCTAGTGTAAAAAGAGATTTATGACTATTTGAGGTTTCAGCAAGAGTAGGAAAGGTAGCATGAGGCTCATTTTTCACTAGGTTTTCCACAAGTGAATCTGGGGTAAGCACAGGTGTATAAGTCTGCTCATGTTCTGAGATTTGAGGCTTAGCTTTTCGAGGCTTAAGATATTTCCAATTATCAATGTAGATCTCATCAGTGTATTATTGATCAGGCTTAAAGTAGGATAGAACATAGTTATAGATAAAAACAATAATTTCTTGAATCCAACTCAGGCCTTAATGCTCTTTCTTTCTAGGATGACTGGTCATGTTTCAGGTTCTTCCTTTAGTGGAGTTTTTAGGTCTATTGAGAGTTGTGGAGTCGCCAGGTGGATGATTTCAAATATTTTAAGGTAGATTGTTGTCCACCATCAAAAACTGAATACCAATCTAAGGATGTTTGAATATTTTCTAAGGTCTTAAGGATGTCTAAGATGTAATTTAATTAGAGTGTCCCACCGTGATCGCCAAAATGTTAGTGTGGTGATGAGGTGGAAGATTCACTAGATTTTCTAAGTAAAATTGAGGGTCTAAAGAGTCTTAAGAGGTATTTAGGCAACTATATACTCAGAAGGTCCCACCATGATCACCAGAATGTTAGGGTGGCGATGAGGTGGCAGATTCACTGGATACTCTTTAATAAGGGATTCTGGAGTCCTAAGGGATACTTAGATTGTCACTAACTCAGAAGGTCCCACCGTGATTTCCAGAATGTGAGTGTGGCGATGAGGTGGCAGATTAATCACTGGATACTCTTTAACAAGGGATTTTGGAGTCCTAAGGGATACTTAGATTGTCACTAACTCAGAAGGTCCCACTATGATCGCCAAAATGTTAGGGTCCCGTGAGTTGGAAGATTGGTAGACCAAATGACAGGGTAACATGGAACCATTCTTTGGAGTCCTAGGACCTAGCCTTCATGGACTCAAAGAGGGATCTCCCTATTAGGTGCAAAGGATGTGTTATTTTTTCTTTAGGTAGTTGATTTTAGGCTAGTTGTTAAGTGTAGGGTTTGTTGATTGTTTTGGTTGGGTAAGATGGTCAAGTGGAATAGGTGGAGTGAGAGGTATTTTAATCATTGGGCTATGGATTCAGTGAAAGTCATGAGTGTCTCAATGATGAATCAGAGTGTGTTGCAGGGCCAATCTAGCAAGGTTAATGGATCCTTAAGGTAATGTGTGAAGTGGAGTGAACAACAAGTTTGGGAAAAACCAGGAGGTATTAAATACATATAGTTAAAAGCTACAACTCATGGTAGGGAAAACCATTAAGCTCAAAAAAAAATACTTAAACTGGTAAATATCCAAGGTAAAAATTCTAGTGAAACATAGAAAGCATAAGAGCTTCTAAATTTAGTAAATTCACCTTCAGAATTTGGGAAAACATATAATATTACACAAATATCTCAATATATGAAGAGGGAACTCCTAAACATCATAAATTAGGCTATAAAGAAACTCTGAAAGAAGTTGGTAGACATGGACAATGGGCAAGATCGAACGAGACCTCTTTGACTTCACCTAGCAAACAATATTCCAAAGAGAGGTTTCAAGGCAGATTTTGGAAAGCATCAAGTAAGCAGGGTATACCGTGAACCATACTTGTAAACTAGCATACTAATCCATATATGAAAGAAAACAAGTTTAGGTAGACCTACGGAGCAATCAAGAATTCCTTAATATGACCAAACAGAGGAAAACATCAAAGCTATAACTAACAAGCGGATTGAGGTGCCTCAAAGAGCATGTCTCAACCTATAATTTTCTGATTTATAGCAGCAAAGAAGGATGAAACATAATGAGAAAAAGAAAACATAAACAAGTTAAGAAGACATCACCATTCACCAAGCTAAGGAATCCTGCAAACAAGCTTCTCCATCATCAAGCCAAACAAGCCATTCATCAACTTCACAAAACTAATTTCTTCTCCAAGCTCATAGAAACCATGTATTGCTCTCCAAGTTCATCAAAAGGAAACCAAATACATGAGGGCCTCATGCTCTATTTATGGAGAAAATGAGGACCAATACCCTAAATATGGTAGGAAAATGTCAAATTCAACCATAAATGTCATTTATGGCCAAGAGACCACGCAAGGCCCAAGGCACATAATATGCTAAGAAATAAATGCCAAAATAACTATTTGCACCTAATTCTAGAGTGTTTTGCCTAAAAAAACTCAAAAATATCAATTTGCGATAAATGAGTGTGTTTTGTTGACTTTTGGTCCAAAACACATTTAGACAGTCTCTATGCGTAGCGCCACTTCAGCAGAGAATAGGGTCTTTTGTGACTAAGTTTTCGACCCCTTCCCGCTGCAGGATTTGGCTCCATGATGGCTCGTTGGAAAGCCTGATGAGTCTACTTTCAAGAAATGCTTGATTTTTCCTAAATGAGTGCCATTTACCTATCCAAAAATCCATTCTCCCAACACTAATCTGTGCGCATCACCTTGTCTGAAAATGAGGTAGAATGGTTAAAAGTTTGGTGTTTTTTGACCTTTTGGGGGGTCAAAACTACCCCAAATGATCTGAAATTTTGTGAACAGACTGCTGAGGATGAGAGGAATCTGAAAATGTAAAGTTTGCGAGCTGAGGATGGACCAAATTTGTGCATAGCACCAAGGGTGCTGCGCACATACGCCTCAAAATTAAAAAAAAAAAAAAAAAAAAAAAAAAAAAAAAAAAAAAAAAAAAAAAAAAAAAAAAAAAAAAAAAAAAAAAAAAAAAAAAAAAAAAAAAACAAAATTTGCTCATAATTCCCTCAAATTTGGTGGACAACTTCTTCAAGGGGTTTAAGAAGCCTGTGGAAAATCTTGAGCCATGTCTCTAAGTTTTTATTGGTATTTACCTTCTTTTAGTGCTTAAATTTCAATGAAGAGGTGTGATGGTGGCTTTGTAGGTGCCTTGATCATGGCTATGATCCTTGTTGCGGTCCTCAGCTTCTTCATTTTCATTAATGGCATCATCAATCATCATATTTTATGCCCCATCATTGTCTTTAACATCATCAACACTCTCATCCTCTTCACTGATTTCTTCATTGTCATTTTGTTCTTCATTTGAGCTACTTGACTTTTCATTGTTGGGGTCATCATTTTCACTGGCACCCTGTGAACTTTCATCACTATCATCTTGCTCATCATGAAGACCACTCTCCTCTTTGCCTTTGGCACTGTCATCATCTTCATTTGTTTTCATATCTTCTAAATATTTGTCACTGTTATTCTCTGCATCACTGAGGCTTGCTTCTTGGGTGTCACTGCTGCCCTTAGCCATCTGCATTTTCCTTACTGTTTTTACCTTTATCTTGGCTTCCCTCTTCATCATTCTCTGTTTCTGCCTTTCATTATCAATGCTCATGTTATGCTAACTGTCCAAATCTTCATCTTCCTCACCATCCTCTTGTTCCTCATTACCACTGTCATCATCTTGCCTAACTCATGCACAGCGCCAGTCTGTCTGTGCGCACCGCTCGGAATTTTTGTCAAAAATGACCATAAAAACTCTGTTTTTCTTCCTTAAGCATTTTTTTCTCTTTTTCAGGGGATGAATGAATTTGAAGTGGAAAAAAGGCACCTTTATACCCTTTTATAGAAATAAATCAAAGTTATAAACCCACTTTAATACGATTTTCAATCTTTTTTCCATTTGACTTATAACCTTTTGTCTTTTACAGGGTTTTGAAAGTTCTTTCAAGGAATCTTTTCTTCCCTTGTGATGATGGCTAGCTGAGGGGATGTAGATGACCTTTTTATCCCCTTTGCTTTTGAAAGCCTGGGCACTTGTTCAAACTGTCCTTTGGCATATATTCATCAAACTGAAAACCCTGTTTTTACCTCCTTGGGCATTTCTGTTTGTAGGTGACCTAAAACATGTCTTTTTCCCTTTGCATATTTGACATTGATATGTATTTTTGACAAAGATGTGTACATCAGGTTTACCATGTTTTGCACTTGGCCACTTCTGATCTTGTGCAGGTGCCAACAAAACATTTTCCTTTGCTCTTCTTATTCTCTTTTGGAGTTTGATATCTCATTTCTTCAACAGTGAACCTGTGCTTAGCATGACTTTCTCCTTTTGATACTCAACCTCATGCTTTCTTTTATTTTTATTATTTTGGAGGCCTTTGAATGTACTTGGAAAGCTTAGGCCCCCATAAACTGATATTCTTTGCCATTTCTCCTTTGGTGTAGGTGAAACAATGTTGCCTGTACAAACCCTAGAGAACACCTTGGATATATTTTGAATGCCATCTACTTGTTCATGAAGGAGGAATTATTATCTTCATTTGACCTATTCTGTCCTTGTGGTCCTTGTGATGGTTCCTTGCTAGGCAGTATTTTTTTGCCAATCAATCACAAAACCCTGATTCTCTTTGAACACAAGTATGTTGCCTTTCTCTTCTTTTGGATGCCTTCTGGTGATAATATTACCCCATTACCTTACCTCTTCTCATGCTGAAAGAAAAATTTATCATTTTTGCAGATATGTGAACAAGGACAACTTTTTCCCTTGCAAAATTTGTGTTTTTTCCAAGGAGGCCTTTCTTGAATGGCTTTTGATCAGTCTTGGATCAAGTTGCTTGACCTTATTCTTCTTTGATTATGGATGCAAAAAGAACACTTGGAGGGAAAAGAAAAGTTACCACCAACCTTTTTCAACTTGTGCAGGAGCCTAGGGAAAACTTGAGGAGGAAAAGACTGATTTTGACCAATTTTTGACAATCTTGGCCAAACTTCTTCTGTGTGCAGCGCCACTCCGTCTGTGCACAGTGCCAATTTGTAGAAGGCATTTGGAGGCCTTCCTGGTGTTGGAATGAGCTGTGTGATAGCTCGTTGGAAAAATTGTTGAGTATAATTTCGAAAAATTCTTTTGGGTTTAAATTTGGTATCCATTTACGTATCAAAAAACGGATTTTCCAAACATTGGTCAAAAAGTGTTGAACGATGGTGCAGAAATGCATAGTGCTGGTGCATACAAATGTTGGAGGTCTTCCTCTACTCAAAATTTAGCTCATGATAGCGCATTGGAAATATCTTCAAGTATATCTGTCATTTAACTTAGAAAGAAAGTAATTTGGACACTCCAACTATGAGAAAACCTGATTTTCCCAAGGTCACTTCAGCAGTGCAGAAATTCTCCTGGGACACCTGTATTCTTTATATTTCTCCCAAACCATGATACTTGTGTAAAAAATGAAGGTTTTTTTTCTTCTTGGGACTATATTGGACAAAAACCTCTCTCACGTTTTTCAAATTCATCTCTGTTTGGTCAGAAACACAATTTTATGCAAAACTAACCCTAGGCTTGACACATGGCTTGTCTCTTGGAATGAATTCTTGGAAAATGATGGAGGCATGATGTTTATGAGTTGGTATGGAATCATTCTTGCTAAAAATATCTATCAAATTAATCCTTTGCTCGTGTGCCTCTTTTTCATATCAAACCCTAGCTTAGTTGGAAGAGTAAATTAGGGTTTGGTGTAGGGGATTTAGGACTGCCTTGCAGAGGGAGGGGAATCAAGGGGTTAAGGGTTGTATAAATTCTTGGGGAAATTTTGGGGGATAGGGATAGATGTTAGAGAGTAGGGGAAAGTGGAATTTCAAGAATTTAGTGAGGGGGAAGGGTCCAAAAGGGAAAAACACAGGCCTAGTCTCGAAAAGTGTCAAATTGTAGCAATAAGCTAGGTTTTTTAAAAAAATGACAAGCTCGAGGGATAGGAGTGATAGGAAGTGTTTATGAAGGTATATTAAGGATAGGAGGAGGTGTAAGAGCATCAAGATACAAGCCTTGTTGATGTTTAACCATGGAGGTCATGAAACTAGGAAAAATGCCCTTAAAAGCCCTAGATGGACAATGGAGGAGTTAGGAAAAAAAAAGTAGAGGGTTGAGGCCAAAGGTGACACAAAAAAGAAAAATTGAGTGACATGAGCCCATGATGGGTCTTCTGGGATGGGTGGGCTGAGCTTTACATGATGGGATGATAAAATAGTGAAAGAATTATCTTAAGGATAATGAGGGTAGTGAGATTTCTAGAACTCACAATGTTCATGAAGTTTGTTTCTAGAAATGTAGAACCGATACTTATTCATCTTCAGATAGTGAAAATTATGGATGAATAATAGTGTGAATGTACTCAGGTGCCGCGGGATGGTGTCACTCTTCTACATCTTGATATTTCGAAGCTTGTCCTTAAGTGCCAGCTTCCTGTGGTCACTATTGTACTGGAATAAATCTGTCAATGCTTGCCACATTGCATTCGTAGTCTCTTTCCAGTGGATATTTGAGACCATTAGAGGAAATTTTAGCCTAAAATTTTCCTCCTAAGGAAAAAAAATAAAATAATAAAATAAGAGTTATGAATTTTGGAGGGAAAAGAAGAAAACTATTTTTTTTAATTGTATTTCTGACTTATTTCCTTATAGGTTTACTCAAATTTTAGGTGTAGACACTCGTTGGATGTGGAATTTAATTCCACATTGGAATTTACTTCCACATCCAATGAGTACCCATTATGCATTCTTTTGAGATGACCCACGATGATAAAATTGAAGATACATTAAAAAAACGTGATGAACACACCTTTTTAATGTATATTCAATTTTTATTTTAGTGGGTCATCTCAAAAGTATGCATAATGGGAACTCGTTGGATGTGGAATTAAATTATGAATCCAAAGACTATCTACACTTGAAATTTGAGTAAACCTAGAAGGAGATAAACCAAAAATACAATTAAAAAAAAAATTCTTTTCCCTCAAAAACATTTACATGTACCTCTTTTTGAATTTAAAGGATTTTGATTGGTTTACATATTATGACATGGAAATTATTTGAAAATTTCATGGGCACTTTTAGGCTGAAATTTCCTCTAATGAATATGACCTTGTACTCCCTCCAATATGATCCTCCTCACCTTGGGTACACACTTCTTCCATTATGCTATATTCTGAGTATCAGCTGTTGCTGGTTTCAGGATATCAGTATAAAAAAATTCCTTCAACCTATTATATTCTAGCACTGACTCCATGTGGTTCTTCCATGAAACATAATTCGAGATTCCCTAAAGGGCATACGCGAGTCTTAGTCCATATAAATCCATCCTGCTAGCTCTAAAGAATTTATCCTACATATTCGATCCTCCTGCAATTACAACTTTGAAATATCTTCTATATTTCTAATCCCATTATGATATCATGTAGAAATTATGTGTAGATCAGAAACTTCTCTTGTAATTTACTAAAACACAAGACTTAAATCTACTCTACTCAATTATGAAAGTTAATTCATGATCGAGAACACAAATCATAAACATGCATGAATATTTATCACACATACACAAAGATTTATCCAAGGGAAAGAAACTTCTCAAAACCCCTTTCTATATGTATTGCATTAATAAAAAAATATAGATGAAATACAATGCTTGACCAAGCCTAAGCATAACCTGCAATTGTATAGTCTATCCCTTTGCCTGAATGACTGAATGTGGCCAATACTTAGCGAATTTTCTTGTCCTCCAAGCTGTTATTTCCTTGTCTTGTTCCTTGAGGAATTAGGCCCCTATTAATTATAAATTCCTCAATTGGAGTTGCGCAATCCATTATGCTCATCCTCTGACTACATGCATCATATGTACAACTTGGAATATTATACAATTGATAGTACACTGCCATTGAACCTCTATCTCAACTAGGTAACTCGAGTTATCTGCATTCATCAATTATTTTGGGTTGATTGATCAGTTAACTGAATGATCACTGAAGATCACTGAAGTCACACCCCACTACTAGACCATCCATTAGTTCCTATAACAGTTGGAACTATTTTATCTGACAGTAACTCAGTTTAACTAAAATGTATTGCTATAAATTAGCAATCAATCATACTCTACTGAACTCAACCTTATCCAACTCAAATTAGCCGAGTTAACTGAGTGACAAGTTCCATGTCACCTCAGTTAACTAACTCCAATTTTTCTACTGAATTAGAAATTCAAATTCTCTTTAGTTTGACCAAGGCAAAGTCAACCTGAGATTTTCTTGCATTTTCAACATGATATACATGTACTAAGTATTAGGAATTTATGAAATAAAATAAATATGAATCCATTGTGATCATGTGCATTGTTATACAAGTAGTCAATACAACGATACAAAAATATCATTTACAAATGTGATCACTTATCTCTAACACAAAATGATTCCATGGCTTTGGTACTATTCTATATGTAGTGTCAGTTATCTCTAACTAGTAATTGGATAAATAGAAATGGCTCGTACTATTGTTAGCTCAGAAGCAAGCCAAAAAAATATTCCAAATTTATCAGCCGAAAAAATTCCAAAATAACTTACATTTAATCTTGTAATGAAATCTCGAAATTAATTGTTTTATTGATGTTAAATCATATCACTAAACATTGACATCAATTTGTGCTATTGGGAAATGTATGCAGAGCTATGAAACTCATGACATAAAGGTTGTTCCACACATAATCTCCTCTACATAATAGATGCGCTACACAAGGAAACATAATAATGTTAATTGGAGATTTGTTTAGCCGCATTTCCTAGCCTGACCACACATACCAAAATGTAAAGTTGGTTAACCATTATTTATTAGCATACAAATTTTGTGCATACAAAATCTGTGAATAGCATAATATCTATAAAACATGGAAAATTTACTTGTATTCACAATAATTTCTTTGTGGAAAATAGATATATCAAAAAAATCTATGATGATGGAAATTTTTGTCAATAGTATGAACATTTAGAAGTTCAGACAACCATAATACTTTGCATTTTGCACACATTTATTATTATGGTTATTTATGTGTAATTAGGCATGTTATTTTTAAGCAGATTATGCAGAGTGTGGAGTGTTGTTTTTCCATGATACTGGTATCTAGGATAGAATCTTAAATCACTGACGCTACCAAAGAAATTATCATAATGAGTCTACTTTCCACAATGGAATATAAACAACAGTAAATATAATAGTGCACAAAAGATACACTAAATTCTTACAAAATTATGTATAATAACCCAACTTCATTATATTAACAAAATGATAATAAAACTGTCTAGGGCTCTCATACCAGGGATAATGGCCCTCAAATATCCACTAGTACAAGAATAAAAAAATGGGGCTTGGTGTCAATCCATCGAAAACCAATCTACCCTCAATAAGATACTATGACCATATAGCTAATGTAGAGCTCCTCACAGTTGCATTTGTCGTACCCTATACTTGCTTGGTTCTTTGGCTCCTGATCTGTAACACTCTCTCTATAAAAAATCCAAGTTCATTTGGCAACTGAACTTCAACTATCCAATATGCTCACTAGTTGTGCCTTAGTCCATCAAGGGAACACCACATCAAGACTCATGTTGAGTTGTTCACAACTATATTTTTTAACAACTCACAACTGCCCACTGCATTCTCCTCAGCTACTCAGGGACTTCAACCCACTATATTCTTCCTCCACTGCTCCAACGGAGAATAACATAGAGCAAAAAGAGCTTCCACCTATCAATGCAAGATGTCCATCTCCCTCAATGAACAAAAGCTAGGAGGAATTACCATATTTTGATGCAAATTTCCTTCTCCATGCACAAGTCTAGGTCTACTCAAATTTCTCCTTGTTGATCAGACCCTTGATCTCTTCTTTTGCCACTCTAGCAACCACCTAAGACCATGAAGATGGTGCACACTGGGCTCCACACTTGGACCCTCTCACGCTGCCCTCCACTAGACCTTGAGCTGTCAAATCCTTACTGTAGCATATGCTCCTAGTTAGGGAATCCAACACCTATGAAGACCCTTCCTCTTGGCTACCACAAAATCCTAAACTCTCCTAGGTCACCACATCACCTAACATCCAACTATCAACCAAGATGACATATTCAACTTACTGATGTTGTCCTCTTTCCCTTGGGATCAATGCTTCTAGAATTCTGGTTAAGGCATGCTAACAACCCTAAATACCTGCTCCAATCACTATATCTCCTTCTCCAATTGGGCTGCCACCTTCGCTATCCACTTTGGGTTCCTCAAGCATTGTATTGGAATTTTTAAGCTCCACATAAGGTACCCTACTGTGCTTCGTCCATAAAAACAACATAAAACTATCCTCTAGAAAAGGAATATACCACTATTTGTGCTGCAACATTATTTTTATTTTTGTGGCTAGGAGAGAGGGTATCACTAGCCTTCTCGACCCTCTCAACAAACCTACAAAACTTGTTGTTGTAGCAGCGTATCCATGCTCCCAGATGTTAGGTCCCCATATTACTAGTGTAGTCCCTTATTTTGGTTAATGTAGCCCCCTATTGTTATTGTTTTACCCCTCTAGTCCCCATATTGTTATTATTTTTCCCCATAAACGCCCACTATTGTTATTGTTGTGCCCTTACATTATAATTGTTAGGTCGATTAGGATTATATTCTAACCCCATGCATTCCTATATATAAAAGGGAGGTTTTTTCATTTGAATCATACAAGAATTGTTCATTTATGTAATGTAAAGGAGGTTTCCCCCTCGAAGAGGATGATTTCTAAGGCGTTGATCTATCTTTTATTTTATTTTGTGAGTTGGGTTCATAACATTTGGTATCAGAGCTTTGGATTCTAGGGTTTCACTGCTTCAAAAAAGAATTTTCGCTATAAATTTTTTTCTACTAAGGTTCAGAAGCTAAAAAAAACAATTTGGGAAGAAATCCCTAGGAACTTCATGTAAAAATTTTAGATCTTGTTTTGCAACATTTTCAGAGATATGATCTGTGGAAGTTAGGGTTTTTGCAGGAAAAGAGGCGATCTTGGAAAAATAATCATAACTCTCTCTGTGAGCATCAGATTGGAATTTTGTAAAAAATTTCTGAAAGTACACAGAATTTAGTTTCCTATGTATCAAATTCAGTGCCGAAGGAGGAAACAGTGACCCGTGGAACATCATAAAATTTCTCTCTACTTAACTAGTTTATAATTATGTCATTGTGGGAGATTAGGCATAACTTCGACTTGAAGAATCCAAATCATGTCAGACCTGTGGCATTGGAAAGAATATTCAAAGGGATATTAAAGGACCAAATATAAAATCTCGGGGATCCTAAATTACAAAGATACATCAGTTTCAATATCGAGCTCCTCAAAAGCAGGAAAAATGTGTCTTTTTTTTTTTAATTGCATAAGTCTTGTTTGAAAAATATGTTTGAAGTGATTCCAAGGGAATATTGAAGCATATATATGAGTATTGGGTTGTAAAATGGCCCCTAAAAATAATTCAACACTCATGAAGCCCTCATAAGGCTCTATTATGACTCATGAAGAGGAAGAGGTGCAACATGATATATCAAAATTACAAGACCAAGTGCAACAAATTTCACTCTCGCAAAGAGCAACAAAAAATGAAATGGAAGATAAGATGGATGGTTTGAAGAAAGGCGTGGAAGCTAAGATGGATGGTTTGAAGAAAGGCGTGGAATCTAATATGGATGGTTTGAAGAAAGGCATGGAAGATAAGATGGATGGTTTGAAGAATGGCATGGAAGCTAAGATGGATGGCATGGATGATAAAATGGATGGCATGGATGAAAAAATAAAAGGCAACTTGGAAGACATGAATAATGATCTAAAATAAGACATGGATGGTTTGAAGGAAGGTTTGACAAAGTTGATACAAGAAATTATTCCTAATGGTGAAAAGTTAGTAGAGTAAACTCATGATGAGAACAAAATAAATGTTAATCATGATTTCATAAACTCTAATGTTGGATTGAAGACCCATCATATTACAAATATTGATATGAGGAAGTTTGATGGCAAGGATCCCATAACATGGATACTACAAATGGAGCAATATTTTGATCTCCATAATGTGAAAAACACATAAAAGTTATGCATTTCAAATTTATATTTAGAAAAAAAATACATTTGTATGGTATCTATGGTTTTGATCTCGTAAAAAAAATGTCACTTGGTCAATTTTTACGGAGGAAATGATAGCACATTATGAGGATACAAAGAGCAACACCTTCTCTAGCCAATTGATAAATATAAAAAAAAGGGTTCAATGGTGGAGCACATTGAGGAATTCCAAAAATTGAATACAAGGGTAACTGATATTCTAGAGGAACACAAGATCGATGTCTTCATAGGGACTTTAAAGGATAACATCCAACATGAGGTTCACCTTTGGGAACCTGATTCATTGGAGAATGTTGATGCAACAAAAAACTTCAAATTACATAAAACCGCGTGGACCTGTGGGTTATGGGCCCATGTATACATCAAAATAATTTATATCATTGGGCTTCACAATAAAACCCTGTTCACAATCGCAATATAACATATATCGCTTATTGGCCGAGAACCCTTATCGCAGATCGCAATGGTTACATTTCACAATTTCACAAACTCAACTTTCTTCCATTCACCACAACACTTATCTCTTGTGAAGTGCAAAGTAGTGCTGAGCCAACACATGTCCTCCCTATTTCGCATCACAGTTATTCAATTTAACTTGTGAACTCTCAATGGTAAACATTATTCAGTGTGATGTGCGATATCACTCGGACCTTTGCCGACACGTGTCTCATCCTGGTCGCATCGCGAGTTAAATCATTTAACTTGTGAAATATTCATATGTAATTAAAACAAGTTCTGGTGGCGATATGCGCTCACTAGCCTGTCTCTCTCTTCATTATGAAAACTGTCGATGGAATTCGCCTTTAATTAAGTCTATCTCTGCCATATTTTGTCTATGGCGAAGTTCATAAGAACTGCGTCCTCTCGCTCAATCTCACACACTTCATCAATTTACAATAAAATTACGGCTATATAATAAAACTCAAATACAAACAAATCCAGATATATAGAAATACACAAATCCATTTATATTCAGAACTCAATTATAGGCTAAGGCCTCAGAGCCTTAATCACACTAACGCCCCTGTGGCTACATTGCGTACTCTGTCTCTCTCACACAACACGACTCGCTTTATAAAGGAAATTACAAAGGGAGTGGATCGTTTAAGATCCATAAGCTTCTCCCATAGTCGCTCAACCAACCTTAAATCTCTCTATTCACATACATGGTAGATAATTGCAATTTAATTAAGTCTTCTAGAGACTTATCAATTCCATCAATTTAGCTTTGTTTTAACAGAATTTTCCATGGTTTACAATGATTTTCCAAGTTTCACCCTTCATAGTATTGAGTTTGAATTATGTCTCAATGCTACTGCATCAGACTCCCAAGGTATGAAACTTTCTATGACCTCCTGGTCATATGCCTCCTTTATCTCTTAGCAATTCTACCCACATCCTCTGTGGAATTGCCCTTATGATCTTCCCGTGGGCTGGAAAAAAACCTCTGCAGTAACAAGTCCTCCCTGCTACACGATACCTCACCAAGCTTCTCTCCTCCGAGCTCAGTCTTTCAGCATCTCTCTGGTTCTCTCTTCTCTAGAACCATTTGAGAAATCCTGGATCTAGGCTGCTGCAATCTTCTCAACTTATTCTATCGCTACCTGGACAACAATATAAAGACCACAAACTCACCAATATTAAACATAACAGTACCTCCTTCTTTTGCACACAAAATATTTCTCACAGGAAATCTTTCCCTACTCTAATACCACTTTGATGCAGCAAAAAACTGCAAATTACATAAAACCGCGTGGACCTGTGGGTTATGGGCCCACATATACCTTGGAAGCATTTCTATCAGCGGACTTCACAATAAAACCCTATTCATAATCACAATAAACATATATAGCTTATCGGCCGAGAACCCTTATTGTAGATTACAACGGTTACATTTCACAATTTCGCAAACTTAACCTTCCACCATTCACCACAACACTTATCGCTTGTGAAGTGTGAAGTAGTGTTGAGCCAACAAGTGTCCTCCCTATTTCACATCGCATTTACTCAGTTTAACTTGTGAACTCTCAATGGTAAACATTATTCAGTGCGATGTACAATATCGCTCGGACCTCTGCCAACTCGTGTCTCATCCTCTTCGCACCGCAAGTTAAATCATTTAACTTGAAAAATCTTCATATGTAATTAAAATAAGTTCCGGTGGCGATATGTACTCACAAGTTCGTCTCTCGCTTCTTTATGATAACTGTCGATGGAATTCACCTTTAACTAAGTTCGTCTCTACCATACTTTGTCTACGGTGAAGTTCATAGGAACTTCATCCTCTCACTCAATATCACACACTTCATCAATTTACAATAAAATTACTCCTATATAATAACACTCAAATAAAAAAAAATCCAGATATATAGCAATACACAAATCCATTTATATTCAGAACTCAATTACAAGCTAAGGCCTCATGGCATGAATCACACTAACGCCCTTGTGGCTACATTGCGTACTCTGTTTCTCTCACACAACACAACTCACTTTATAAAGAAAATTACAAAGGGAGTGGATTGTTGAAGATCCATAAGTTTATCCCATAATCGCTCAAATAACCCTAAATCTCTCTATTCGCATACATGGCAGATAATTACAATTTAATTAATTCTTCTAGAGACTTATCAATTCCATCAATTTAGCTTTGTTTTAAAAGAATTTGCCTGGTTTACAAGGATTTTCCACATTTCACCCTTGATAGTATTGAGTTTGAATTATGGCCTGATGCTCCTGCATCAAATGCATTTAGGTTGGAAAGAAAAATTGAAAGTAAAATTATGGCAACAAGGAAGCCTACCACTCACATCTATAATATGGAAATGTTTCTACTCCTAGACTTCCACAACCTACAATGTTGACACCACAACAATTGGAAAAAAGAAGAAGAGAAAAAGGGCTTTGCTATAGTTGTGATAGCAAATACACTAAAGGTCAAAAGTGCACCAAGAAGAAATTATTTTACATAGATTGTGAAGAGGAGGAATAAAATGAAAAACAAACTTCAAAAGAAGAGAATACAAACCATGAATCAACCCTAGAGAAAGAAGAAATGAGTCCGACCATATCCTGTAATGCATTGGCAGGAATTACCACTCCTCAAACCCAAGATATAAGGACATATCAAGAAGAAAAATGTAATATTGTTGATTGAATCGAGTAGTACCCATAATTTTATTCATTGTAAGGTAGCCAAGGATTTGAATTGCTTCCTATACCAAGCACCAGAGTATCAAGTGATGGTTGCAAATGGATGAACTATGAATTTCTATGGAAAGTGTCATAATATAAATCTAACCATGGGGGATATGTATTGAATAGTCCAATGTTTTCCATTCCAATGGGAGGTGTTGATGTTGTACTAAGTGTACAATGGTTTCAATATTTGGGGATGGTAGCTTTTAATTTTCGAAAATTTTTCTTGAATTTCTTTCAGAAGGAAAGGAAGTTGAATTACGGGGTAATGCAGGAAATCCGAGAAAGCTAATAAGCTCTAATGTCATGGAAAATATTCTGAAGAAAAAACAATGAGGCATAATTTCAAAATTATGATCACTAGAAGTTCCAACATCAAAATCATCTATTTCTCTAGATCTCCAAATAGTATTGGAAAATCATTCCAAGGTGTTTGAAACTCCCAAGAGACTCCCACCTACTCGTGATCATGATCATGCTATTCATTCTATTCCAGGAAGTGTTCCTCCAAACATCAAGCCTTACAGATATCCTTATGTCGAAAAGAGTGAAATTGAATGTATGATTGCAAAAATTTTAGAGGCTGGTATAATTCAACCTAGTCAAATTTCTTTCTCTACTCCAGTAGTATTGGTGCACAATAAGGATGGATCATGGCACATGTGTCCGGATTATAGGGAGGTAAATATGATCACTATTATAGATAAATTTCCCATTCCCATGATTGATGAATTATTGGATGAATTACATGGAGCAATTTATTTTACCAATTTGGATCTTCGTTTATGATATCATCAAATTAGAAAGAAGACTGAAGATATTCTGAAAACAACATTTCAAACTCATGAGGGTCATTATGAATTTTTAGTCACGCCTTTTGGCCTTACCAATGCACCTTCTACATTTCAAGGGTTGATGAATTCAATTTTCAAACCCTTCCTTAGAAAATTTAGGTTAGTATTTTTTGATGATATACTAATATACAACAGGTCTTGGAAGGATCATGTTCAACATGTTGACAGGGTGCTCATACTATTGGAGGAGAAACAATTATATGCAAAAACCTCTAAATTTTTCTTTGGAGTACAAGAGTTGGAATATTTGGGTCATATTGTATCTCATGAGGGTGTTAAGGTAGACCATAAAAAAATTAAAGCCATTAAGGAATGGAAAGTCCCCACAACCATAAAGCAGTTGCGAGGATTTCTCGGGTTAACATGGTATTATCGCAAGTTTGTTAAGAATTATAGGAGAATAAAAACACCTCTAACAACACTATTGAAGAAAGATGCATTTTCATGGACTCCTGAAGAAATTAAGGCCTTTGAGAAACTTAAAGAGGCAATGTGCCAAGCACCGGCCTTAGCTACGCCAAACTTCACAAAAATATGTATTGTGGAATGTAATGCCTCAGGAAATCGAATTGGTATTGTTTTAATCCAAGAAGGAAGAACCATTGCTTTTGAAAGTCGTACAATCAAAGGAAAGTATTTACAGAAAGCTATTCATGAGAAGGAAATGTTGGAAATACTACATGCACTAAAGAAATGGTGACCTTACCTAATGGGATGACACTTCAAGGTAAAAACTGATCATGATAGTCTTAAATACTTTTTGGAACAAAGACTATCTTTAGAAGAGTATAAAAAATGGGTCATAAAGATTTTTGGTTATGAATTTGAAATCATCTACAAAAAAGGAAGCTAAATGTTGTTGTAGATGCACTCTCAAGAAAGTATGAGGAGGTGGAAGCATTGCTTTGTGCTATTTCTATTATCCAACCAGATTGGATAACTGAAGCAAGAGAGGAATGGAAGAATGATGAAGAAGTGTGGACACTCATTCAAAAGTTGCATTAATATCCCAGTACATCTGATACATTTAGTTGGAAAAATGATTCCTTATGGTACAAATATCACTTATATCTTTGTAAGAATTCCCAACTAAAAAAAAATATTCTTTTGGAATTGCACATATCTCCCCTAGGAGGACACTCATGATTTTTAAAAACTTACCACAAGGTGAAGAAATAATTTTTTTAGGATGGCCTTAAATTTGATATTCGATTTTTTTTGGCGGAATGTTTGGTTTTCTGACAAAATAAAGTTGAGACGATTAAGACCCTGGGTCTGCTACAACCTTTATCCATTCCAATTCAATGTTGGGAGGAGGTTTTAATGGATTTTATTACAAGTTTACCTATGTACGAAATAAAGAGTGTCATCATGGTGGTAGTTGATAGACTTACCAAGTATGCACACTTTTTTGCATTATCTCATCCATTTAAAGCATGTACAATTGCTACTGCATTTATGGAAACCATTCAAAAGCTACATGGAAACCAAAAGATTATTGTAAGCAACAGAGATACCATTTTCATTGGAAATTTTTGGATGGAATTATTTTCTTGTTTGGGTACTAAACTAGCTCATATCTCATCTTATCATCGTCAATCTAATGGGAAAACTGAGATAGTGAAAAAATGTTTGGAAGTGTGTCATCATTTTTTTTGTATCTGATAAAAAAACACAATGGGTCAAGTGGTTATCTATAGCTGAATGGTGGTATACAACTTCCTTCCATAGTGCAACAAAAATGACACCATTTATGGAACTTTATGGATATCATCCACCGTCCATCATGTTATCACTCATATTGAACCTCAGGCTGAGAGAGGCAATTCTGAGGTAACCTCAAATCACGCTTAGTCAAGTAACTAGACCTACTAGGCCAGGAGAGGGCTATATCCATATACAACACAGTAAAAATGACTGATAAACAAATATTTTAGGCTAGGTATAGTAGCTCGAGGTTTTGATTTTTGATTTGTGTGGGGTTTGCTGGATCAGGAGGAGTCAAACAGCTAGGGAAAAGGAAATTAGGTCAAAATCCACAGATGTTCTAAGGGGAAAGGTAGGTAGAAGGCTTGACACTTAAAAAGATGATTATGGTGAGGTGAATAGAATGGTGAGAAGTTAGGAAGAGCATCTGAGATGGATTATCCCTAAATTGAAGAAGATAAACAAATTATGATAAATTCCCCAAAATAAGGCATGAAACATGAACTCTTCCTTTCAACTTGAAATTAAGTATATCATAGATAGGAAAATGGTTTATGAAACTTACAATACATTCATACAAATTATTACAAAGAAGAAACTATGTCAAACACTACATAGCACATGGATCCCAAAGAAATAGCTGCAAATTTCTCATTAATTGTCCAAGCCAAACTAATACCAAATGTCCCTTGAGATGCCCAAAGCTCCAAGTGAATACAAACATTGCAATGACTGAGAAAATACATCAAATAGACCTCAAAACCACTCTCCCTAGCCTCAGGGAGTTGAATCCATGAGATAGGGATCAGTTTTACCTACTCCCAAACAAGAATCTGAAGACTAGGAAAACTCAACAATTTGCCTCTAAAAGAGAGGAAACTGATTCATTTGACCTCTAGAAGCCTTATATGATGCATCTACCCTAGACGAAAGTCAAAACATGTCATTTACATTCAAAATGACCATTTACATTAGTAATTTCTCATTTTCCCAAGTAAAAATTCAAAAATTCAAAATTTCGCTGAAGATGATGAAAGCTGCATTTTCCTTGTAAACATGCAGCGCCATGACAAAAAAAATAGCCTATCTTACAGGCCACTTTTGGAGGCCTTCCCGGTGTCCAAAGCAGCTCCATGATAGCTCATTGTAAAGGTCTCTGAGTATAGTTACCAAATATTCCTCTAGTTTCCAGAATGGTGTCCACTTGCCCTGTAAAAAACTTGTTCTCCCAATACTGGTAAACCCGCAATGCCAAGGCAAAAACAAGGGAAAAAACATGTTTTTTTTGTGGTTTTTTTCCTTTTTGAGGGACCATTTCTCCTCCAAATATTTTGAAAATTGCTAGAGTTAAAGTCATCATTATTCTGAACATGATGGTGGTGGCCATTTTGCAATTGGATGCCCCAAAAAAGCGTGCAGCGCCAGTGGCGCTACGCGTTTAGCAGATTTCTTGTTTGTCAAAATTTCCCAAAAAATACAAAATGCATTAAAGTGAAAAGTGTGCCAAAATTTGTCCAAAATTGTGAGGTTACTTGCTAATCAATTTTTAGAGGCATGAAGAGACACCTTAGAAATTATTTCTAACTTCTCCTTCTCCTTTTCCTCGGTCAAAGCTTGAATCTTTACATGGGCTCGTTTGAGCTTGGCCCCCGCAATTTTTTTCTCATGGCATAGTGTTTAGCCATATTCCTTTGAATATCATTGTCCTTCTTGGCCTTCTCCATCAATCTCTCCAAATTCAAGTTGGCTCTATCAAGCCATGACTCTCTATTACTGCTAGTCTCAAGGGCAAGAAGCTCACTTGGAGTGAGCTGCTCTGGGAACTCAACCTTTTTCTGTCTCTCACACACTAGAGATCTCTTAAGCCCTATTGTCTTTGGTGTTTGTCTAGGAGGCTGATCCTCCTCATCATCAATCTCATCAAAACTTCCCAAGGTCTCCTCCATCAAGGCCTTAGCCTTCCCTGCCTCTTTTTGAGATTTGATGGTCCTGACCTCATTAATGATTTGCTTGGTCTTCAGCTGCTGATTTTCCTACTCAAGAAAGTCAATCACATACTGTGCTCTGTCAAGATTAACTTGAACTTCACTAATATTTTCCTCTTTGCTTCTGATCAATGAATTTTTTATTCTAACCTCATCCTCATCATCAAGGATAATCAGCTGAAACTCCTGCTCAGTTTCATGCTTGTCCTCCTGCTTATAAATGATACGCTCTGTAGCCTTTTCCTTGCCCTTGTCTACCTGTTTTGCTGATGAAGAAAGCATAGCCCCTTTCACACCATGTGAAGCAATCACATGCTTGTGCCCTCTTTGATAGGTCTTGGGAAATGGCTCAACATCAGTCACATGAGCCCAAGCTGCCTCAATGTCCCTTTCAATGCTTGATGCTCCAATATCATGATGTGATGATGAAGTGTTATATAAGGGTGAAGAAGTAGGATCAACATGAGGTGAATGGATCTGACTAGGTGATGATGTATGAGCAGCAGGCTGGGATGGAGAAGTGGATATGAGACGATGAGATGATGAAGGGATATTCTGCTCATGATGACTAAGTGGGGTAGTGAAAACTTCATTAGGAATGAATGTGTCCCATGGGATGTTCTTTTGCTCCAACTGATACATGACTACCATCTTGAGGAGTGAATGATGGAAAAGACTTTGCATTTGATGATTATAATCCCTCTTTTGCACAATGAATGCCATATTGTCAATGCTACAGAAGAGATAGTAAGGTATGTGAAGCATTCTGAATCTAGTGAAGTGCATGAGGAGTCAGATATGGTATGAGTAGAGTCGAGAAAACCTCCCCTCACAAGTGAAGTACTTCATGATTATTTTAATCATGGGGACATATTGGTCAAGGAGATGAGAGAAAGGGAAAATTGACTTCTTGTCATCCTTGTATCTAGGTTTAAGGTATGGTTCATAATAACTCATATCAAGGCTTCCTTGTTTAAACCATCTCTCTCCCAAATTAGGGATCCCTGTAGCATCTGAAATGGAATTGGTAGTCATGTCAAAATTGACTCTAGAAAGAGTGACCTGCCTATCATGAAGGTTTGTGATGAATAACTTTGTCAACTTAGAATGTTATTGAATCTGCTGCACCCTCTCACAAAACTCAAAACAACCAACATGCTTGAAACAAGGCACAGTGAGAGGAGAGGCCATGAGTTCCCTTGTAGTTATTGGTTCAAATATATTAATTTTCCCTCCTTTATGGTCATTTCTCCTTGGTATTTGTGCCTCACCAACACCTCTATCTTCTTCTTCAAACATATTTGAATTTTGACTTAGGAAACCCTAGGGTAAAAACTGGAATGAGATGAAGGGAGAAGGGGATGGGATGGCTAGCTTAGATGAATGAAGGGAATGAGTGTAAATAGAAAACCTAGGTCAATGAAAACCCTAGGGATTAACCATGCTCATGACTGATATGGGTTTAGGGAGGTGAACAAATATATGATGTATGGAACATGATAATGAACTGAAACTAGGGTTTCATAAGCTATAATACTTTCAATTATTTAAAGGGAATAACAAACATGTGGAAAAAGAAGTATTTTATGTCCACTTATTGGTCAAAAATTCCTTCGAGAAATTAATGAGAAAACCAGAGCTTGATGGAAGAAATGAAAACCTTTAAAACCTTCCCTATGTAAATGCGCAACATTTCTGGTAAGGGCGCAACGCTAGGATGAACGCACAACGCCAATCCTCAAACACGCAACGCCTGTGTTGATTGTTATGGTTTCTCCAGGCAAACACACAGCATGATGGGGTAAACGCGCAACACCACTTCAAACGCGTAGTGCCAGACTGAGAACGCACAACGCCTTGAAATTTTGGCCCCAACTGTTCAGTAAATTCAGAATTTCTCTCTTGCTGAAAAATATTAAAGGTTAGATGGAAAATATTACTTTTTTGAGATGCTTGATAGGCTTTATAGCTTTAATGGATTTGAAATTTCATTTTGAATCACTCACTTTCCTAATGTTCACTTTTCCTTTGGCACTGATACTCTTTTAATTTTCTGACTTTTGGCACTGCAGGTTGATCAACATGGAGTTTGGCTCTCTTTTCTCACTCGGTCTGAACATGATTGCACTTTGACATCTTTTGGGATTGCATTTATTACATATAATAACATAAAATTACATTTGGAAAAATTTAAATAAATTACAAATTTGAATTTTCTATCAAAACGAAATTTTGATACAAAAGTCATTAAACTAAAAATACAACTATGAAAGTATAATAAATACATCAGGATGATCTTATTTAATCCCTCTCATATATGTGCTGGCCTCATATGAATGAAGAAATGACCTTGAGAGATGAAAAACCTTAATGACCTAATGGGACTACTTTTGACCTGACCTTTGAATGAGATTTTGACTTTAAATATTTCCAAACAAACATAGCATTTCCATAGGTGTTATCATGCTCAAGGAATCATGAAAATGAGGCAACCAATATGATCTTCTAAGGGAGAAAGAAACTTATCGGACAAAGGCAACCACCAGCGGGGCAATTTAATGTCATGACCTAATGGAATGATGAAAAATTTATTCAGAATGGGACACCTAAGATGCACATGAAAATGTGTTTTGATCCCTGGTGGAAGTATGAAAATACTGACACTAACACATCACATCATATTTAACAGAAAATTCCAAGGTTCAAGCAGTGGAAGATCAGATCGAGCATGAAAAAACAAGTTCTCCAACTCGTAAAGGATAACCTAAATTTGGCACAAAATCAAATGAAACAATAGGCAGATAAAGATTTCAACGAGAGAAGTTTTGATGTAGGAGAATGGGTATTTTTACGGTGACAACCATAAAAACAAATGTCCCTCAAGCAAGCTAAGAATCCTTATTTCCAAAGTACTGTGGTCCTTACAAGTTGTTGCAAAATATTGGTACTATGGCATACAAATTGGAGCTTCCTGCTTCTTCCTGAGTGCACCTAGTTTTCCATGTTTCATGCTTAAAGAAGGTTATAGGTGAGAAACTTTGAGTTCAAAAAATATTTCTAGAACTTGATGAGGAAGGAAAATACTATTGGAACCCGAAGCGGTCACGGAAACAAGAACTCAACAGCTACGAAATCGATTAATTTCAGAGTATCTCATCAAGTGGAAGAACTTACCCACTAAAGATTCCACGTGGGAGAATGAGAATTTTATACAAAAGCATCTAGAACTACTCAAGCATTGAGGACAACACTTTTTGAAGGAGAGGGGCATGTTAGTTCACTATATTACTAGTGTAGTCCCTTATTGTTGTTAGTGTAGCCCACTTATTGTTATTTTTGTACCCCTGTAGTCCCCATATTGTTATTATTGTGCCCCATAAAAGACCACTATTGTTATTGTTGTGCCCTTACATTATTATTGTTAGGTCGACTAGGATTATATTGTGACCCCATGGACTCCTATATATATAAAGGAGATTTTATCATTTGAATCATCCAAGAATTGTTCATTTATTTAATGTCAAGGAGGTTTCCCCCTCGAAGAGGCTGACTTCTAAGGCGTTGATCTATATTTTCTTCTATTTTGTGAGTTGGGTTCATAACACCAGAACAATGACAAAACCCGCACATAAGTGGCACAAAACAGTCCCAATACTTACCTCTAATTTGTGGCCTGATTTAGCAAGTAAGACACTGAAAATCTAAATAGATAATCTTCCCAAAACATCCTCCTAGCCTCCTCGCATGGGGCCTCAGACCTGTAACTCTATCTCCCATGGAAAATAAACCCTAAATAGAGATAACCTCTCCAAAAACTCGACTCCTTGTCTCTCTTATTACTTTCCTCAGTCGTTGTCCAATTTCAGGGTTAATTATTTGATGTAGATGCACATGGATAGTTAGGAATGAACTCCAACATCAGTCCTTTATATACTAACTCATCTAGAAATGTTGAGCCCCAAAGTGAAATTTTATAAGCCTAGGCCAACGTGTCCTTTGTGCCACAAACCCACACATAACCTTCAAAAATTAATATCTTCATAAGGACGACTCACAATTCAATGATTTTCATTGTGTTGGATTCATCTCAATGTCCTCTATCATCTCCATCCATCACATTTCCAATTCTCTCCATGGTTTTTTCCCCAACATCGATGGGAAAAAAACCCCAAGCTTGGGTTTCAAGCCCACAATATACTTCGATGTGCCAACTCCTCCACAACCCTCAAGCCTAGGGTTTGGAGTACATCCCAAGCGACGAATCTCAACACTCCCTCTTAGCAAGGGAGGTTCTTCCACTGATAGGAAGTCTCCATTAACATCATATAGCAACACTAGCCCATTTGGTGTCCATCACTGCAACATAATTTGTAGAATGAATCTTGAAATCTTGGTAGTGTGTATGCCTCATCACATCAAAATCTGAAGATCCCAAGCCTCCATACCGTTGCTCCCTCTTAGCCTAAATGATCTCCATTGGCTCATTTATGCTAGCACTCATCCTCTTGGATCAAATACAACACGTGAAAATTCCTCCAATCTCATATATTAAAAATCACGATTAGATGAATACTCTAGCCTGTCAATATGCAGTTCATCACATGAAGCAATCTTGATCAAACCAATATTTTTCATTCCAAAGCAATCCTTAAATTTTCCGAATGATCCATGGAAATTAAAAATAAGTCCTTGACCAACAACCTACCCTATGACAAAATCTTGTTCACCAGGATCACCGCCAATCCAATAGAAATCCCATCCAACCTCATTGCCAAGCTAGTCAATACCACATCGCCATATCTTCAGCTGAACCCACTGCTCCATGATCTAAAAACTCACAACTCCCTCTGAGTTTCTTTGCTGTGCACACTCTGATTCATTGGCCCTTCAAAGTATCTTTGATACCATGTTTTTTTACCACTATACTAGTGTCTAGGATAGAATCTTAAATAAATGATGCTACCAAAACAAGTATCACAACAAGTCTACTTTGCACAATGGAATATAAACAACAATAAATATACTAGTGCAAAAAATATACACAACTTATTACAAAATTATTTACAATAACCCAACTTTTTTATATTAACAAACTAATAATACAACAATCTATGGCTCCCGTACCATGGATAATGGCCCTCAAATATATAATAGTACAAGAATACAAAAATTGGGCTTGGTGTTAGTCCATCGATAACCAATCTACCCTCAACAAGGTACTTTGACCGTCTAGGTGATGAAGAGATCCTCATAGATGCCTTGGTCATACCCTGTACCTGCTTGATCCTTTGGCTCCCAATCTGCAACACTGCCTCTATCAATGATCTAAGTTAATCTAGCCATTGAACTTAGACTATCTAGTTTTCTCACTAGTTGTGCCTTAGTACATCAAGGGAACAACATATCGAGACTCTTCTGGAGTTGTTCACAACTCCATTTTTTAATAGCTCACGACCGCCCACTGCTTCTCCTCAACTACTCAGGGACTTCAACCCAATATAATCTTCCCATGCTACTCAAATGAAGAATAACATAGGTCACATAGGGATACCACCTATCACTGCAATATTTCCATCTCCCAAAATGAACATAGGCTACAAGGAATTCCCATCTTCTATTGTAGATATCCTTCTCCACACACAAGTATAGCGCTACTCAAAATGCTTTTGGCTGATCAGACCCTTGAGATATTATTCTACCACTATAGCAACCACCTAAGTCCATGAAGATGGTGCACATTGGGATCCACACTTGGACCCTCGCACACTTCCCCCACCATACCTCGAGGTGTATAATACTTACTGTAGCATTTTCTCCTAGTTAGGCCATCCAACACCTATGAAGACCCTTCCTCTTGGTTGCCACATTCTCCCCAACTATCCTCTCTTAGGACACTACATCATCTAACATCCAAATATCAACCAAGATGACATCTGCAACTTATTGGTGCTGTCCTATTTCCCTTGGGATCTATGCTTCTAGCAGTCTGGTTAAGGAATGCCAAAACCCTAAATCCATGCTCCAACCACTTTATATCGTTCTCCAACTAGGTTTCCACCTTCATTGTCCACTCTAGGTTCCTCAAGCATTGTATTGGCCCTTGTAATATCCACATAAGGTACCCTACTCCACTCTGTCTAGAACAACAACATAAAACAACCCTCTAGGAAAGGAAGATACCATTATTTTGGATGCGACCTTATTTTGATTGCTGTGGATAGGAGAGAGGGTCTCACAAGCCCTATTGAACCTCTTAACAAGCATTCAAAACTCGGTGTTGTAGAAGACTATCCCTACAGTCGAGAACAATGAGGAAATCCACACATAAGTGACACAAAAAAGTATGAATACTTACATTTGATCTGCGACCAGATATGGAAAGTAAGATACTCCAGAACCTAAGAGATAAACTTACAAAAACATCCTCCTAGCCTCCATACATGGTGCCTCAAACTTGCGGCTCTCTCCCCCAAGGAAACCACACCCTAAACAGAGATAACCTCTCCACAAACTCGACTCGTTGCCTCTCTTCTTCCTTGCCTTAGTCTTTGTCCAATTTTAGAGATAATTATTTGATACAGATGCACTTGTATAGCTAGGAATCACCTTCAACGTCACTCATTTATATACTAACTCATGTCGCAACGTCTAGCCCCAAAGGGCACTTATACAAGTCGAGGCTGGCTTGTCCTTAATGCCACAAACCCACACATAACCTTCAAAAATTAATATCTTCAAAAGGACAACTAAGAATTCGATTATTTTCATTGCGTTAGATTCATCTGAACGTCCTCTATCATCTCCATCCATCACGTGTCCAATCATATCCATGGTTTTGGCCCCAACATTGATGGTACAAAACCCTAATCTTGGGTTTCAATCCCACAAAATACTTTTGTGTTCCAAATCCTCCATAACACTCAAGCCTAGGGTTTGGAGTACCTCCCAAGCTACAAATCTTGACATGGATATCCGCGCAATCAAAACTTGAAAGTTTCATTTACACTCCGACACAAGACTAGTGGTTATTTTATAATTAATAGATTGTGTAGACTCCAGAGGTTATCACAATGAAAGATTGAGAGATTCTTCTGCACAATGGATTTCCTCTGAAGTCCCGCACACATGAATTTTTATTTTATTTTGGAACTATACATTAGTATAAATATTTTAATTATTTGAAAATCATGTTTCTAGATTTGATATTTTAATGTCTGTGTGGTATTCTCGTTTCGTCTATGCATGGGTACGTTGATTGAATACATGCGTAGGTGCATAGTCTGTGAATTGAATACTGAGAGGACTGGTATTCAATCATGATGATGTTTTCTATTAATCAAAGGACATAAATGAAAATGTGTAAAACATCAATATTAGTAATGATTGCCCCATTTAAGATGTCTTAGAAATTGATACGCGGATAGTATTTTATTAATATCATAAAACTCATTCTATTTTGGTTAACTAAAGCTCTCCTGCCAATATGATGTTAATTTTAATATTAGAAATATGGATGTGATGAAGCATGAAATCACATATAATGCAATCCGAGAGATATATTTGACAAGTTCCAATGTGCTGAATTACTATTGTCTTTTCATTATGAATCTAGACGGGATAATCAATGAATAATTTTTCAATGATACTATTGCCAATTAATGTAGTCTACAATGATGGTTTTCTTTATTTACATTGTCAAGAAATCCAGTAATTGTACAATTCTTGTTTTGTGCATTGTTAAGAAATCTTAACATTGCCTTTTACTTTTTGGTTGAATAATTTGACTATTATCAAATAGATTTTTCAGTTTACTAAATGATTTAAATTTGGTTTAATTTTATAATTGGCAATGTGTGAATGTACAGAAGTGAGTAATAGTGATTTCTCCTCATTCCCACAAAATCATCTTCTTCTGCACCAAATACTCCACACTCTGTATTTTTTCTCAGAACACGTACAAAAGTGCAGAGCTGTATTTGGATGGAAAGAGTAAGTGCAGAAAGTTCAAAGCCATATACAATACCAAATCTCTTTCATCAATTTTAATGTTGCATATTGTAGTTGTTTTTAGCGCAATTTAATATTCATTTTTATAAAATATTATATCTCGCAACCATTATAATGATAGCATGTGACATACAAAATGTTGAAAGAATTATCTGCATTCCTGCAACCTCATTTTCTTCCACACCAAATACTATACACTCCATATTTGTTTCTCGAAACATGTATGAAAGTGAAAATATCTGTTTGGATGTGGAGAGTAAATGTTGAAAGTTCAAATCCATATACAATACCAATTATCATTGATCAATTTTAATGTTGCGCATTGTAGTTGTTTTTATCATAGTTTAATATTCGTGTTTATAACATATTATATCACACAATCATTCTAATGATAATAGGGAATGTAGAAACTGTTGAAATAATCAATATAGTATGAAAATGAAGAAACTTGGAATTCATAGTTAAAATCCAAGAATTAAAGGATAAGTACTACTATTAACATTTATTTAGTAAATCCATACACAATTACGTTCTTGCAAAAAATGCTTAATAACATTTCCTCTGATTCATTGCGTAATAATTGATGGATGTAAAGATATCGATAAGGTTGTATCTATCAATATTATAAAATACTATTTCAATATTTATTCGGTGAATTAAAGTATATATACTGATTTTAAAAGAGTGACAGTTAGCATTCGATGGAGTTGTTTTGCATAGGAGAAAAAATTATGAGTTTCGACTAGAGGTGTTGTTGGTGTGCTTCGTTCTAGTGCAATTGGTGTTGGTGTTGCTGGTGCTACGGATGAGTAGCTTGTATCTACACATGAATAGTGAGAGAAGTTAGTCATAGACAAAGGATATGTGGAGAAAGTAAAATTTATGAGTTAGAGATTATGCTGGAGACTAAAGGATGCTTATGCAAATGGACATGCTTCCATATGTTGCATTGCAGATTGAGCCTATTTCCCAGACTATTTCTCAAGTAAATAGTTTGAGATTCATTTATATTATGTTGTGCATATATAAAGTTGCAATATGGAGATGGATGGTCATTTTTATTTATTTGTGACTTACGACGTACTATTTAGTGTTAGCTTTCTAAAAATGTTGAAAGCAAAATGATTTTGTGGCAATATGGTGATGATGAAAGTTTTATGAATTCTGAAACATTATTAAGTCATTATCGATACTACAATCTTTCCTTTTGATGCAGAAGCATCATGGTTCTGAAAATTTGTACATTTAGTAGAATCTAGGGGGTCTTGTGTTTTGCAAAAGAGTGGGTTTTCCTAAGTATTTAATTAATGTAATTTTAAATATTTTGAGTGATTTAGGTGAGATATTTAGAATAGGATTTAATTAAATATTGAGAGGCACATTTGTAAATGTTCTTGAATGTAGGATAACATGAGTGATTGATGAGTGATTGGTGTGGATTGAGATATTTAGAAATATTGTAAATCTTAGATTAGAAAGTAGATTCATGATTTATGGAGGATCCTTAGGATTTAGTTGAAAGTTGAGATCTTCAAGGGATAAAGAATAGATTTTAGGAACTAATTAAGGAATTAGAGGATTCTTAGGATTTTTGTTGAGTAACCTATGGATCTGAACCAAAATTGGTTACACAACCTTTTGTATATAATTGTAAAGCCTCAAAGGCACAAATAGTGAAAAACATGAACATTCTTAGATAGGAGATTTGATTTTGTAAGCCTACGGGCATATACATAGAGAGAGGAAGAGAAAAAGGCCATGTAAAGGAAGAACATGCCAAAACCAAATTGTAAACAGGTTTTCTTGTATTTGTACATTTATTTGTTTAGCGAGAAATTGAATTCCATTTTGAATGTGTGTCATTTCTGTCATGTGCTGAGTGATCTGTAATAGAAAGAATTCGATATCAATGTATTAATTCTTGCTGATTGTTTAAGTCTTTCTGAGCGATAAAGGAATTATGGCTGGGTAGAATCTGGGCGATTCTAGTCTGAGAATTAATTAGCTGAGAATAAAGCTTATGGAAGTAAATTGTGTAGATAAATTATATATAGTCGAGTAATTCTGATTCAGAGGAATAAGACAAAGAATATTTTGTATTCAAGTTCGAGATGGTATAATGAATAATAAACAAAGGTAAGCTTAGGATAGATAGACTTGAATTATTAGAAACAAGAAAAGGGGGAGTAGCGCGGAGGAGACTGTATTACAGAGAAATGATAGTATAAAGAAAACAAGTTGACGAAAGATCAAAGCACAAAGAATAATTTGAAAGGAGAAGCAACGACATAAAACAGAGGAATCAACGAAGGCAGAGAATACTTAGAGATTTCCAAAGAGGTGAATGGAAGAATGGGATTAAATCAAAGAACCGAAGATTTAAGCATTGACGATGGAGATCAAAGCAGGCGGAAATGAAGGCGATCGATTAAACAATGAAGATTACACAACAAGACAAAGTTGGAGAGTTGCGGACGAGGATGCATGTCAGTGCGGTGCAACATTGCACATCGGAGATTTTAGAAGTTAAGTTGAGGAATTTGAAAAGTAAATAAGATAAGTTGCAATGCGATGAGGGAGACTACGTGTCGACATAATGCAATAGCACGAATTAAGTTTTAGTTTTGAGGGTTCGCGAGATAAAGAATTCTATTTGTGATGCGATGTGTGTAAGGATCGATGATGCGATGCGACGTGTCAGCCTGACGCTTTAGCGCATATCGCAAAGGACAATGTTAAGGAGAAAATGTAAAGCCGGGAAATTTCGATTTGAGTTAAGTTACGGATTATGCGGTGCAAAGTCAATGTCGCAATTCCACATCAGTATGTTTAATTTTTAGCGCGGATGCTAATTTTTAAGTTCTGCGACGGGCGATGCACTTTGATTGGTTCAAAGTATTGTGGACCCTACAATAGGTAGTTTCATGCGTATATGCGGATAATAGTTGAGTTATATAGGAAATCTGTTATAAAGTGAAAGTGCTGTGATCACATAGGTATGTATGTTATACTCCGAAGTTATAACCGCTGCATGTGTAAAGGAGTTGTGTGGGCCATAATCCACAAATCTAATGTTTGTTTAAAGTGAAGACGTGCACGTGATAAGGTAAGGTGAAGGCACGGTAATGAAAAAAAGGTAAAGGTTATTATATTGATTTATCAATCATGGTTAAACTTCTTCATGTGTTTGATTTAAATTGATAAAAGGAGAATACCAAGGGGAGAACATGTGGGGTTAATTCCGCTAACCATGCATGTGGTGCATGTTTTGTTAATTGTGACCTTATGGTTGCATAATTTGGTATCAGAGCAGAGTTAAAGCTCTTTTGGGAGAAAATCAGAACAAGTAGAGTTTTAATGAAGATTGCAGAGTTAAAATAATATAGTAGACATTGATAGCAGAAAAGAGTGAGATTCAGCGTGATTGTGAATCAAAGGAGAAGAGTTAGGTTATAAATCTGAAAAGGTGGAGACAAGTGCAAGGGAAAACTCAGACAGTGAAAGATGACAAAGAGATGGTTTTTTTCTTGAGAAGAATGAAGATCCATTCGAATGTGAAGGGTGGAAGCAGACTGCTTGTGAAATCATGGAGATAGTGTTTTATGTTAACACTGATTTGAGTTTTGCAGGTTGAAGACAAAGGAGAAATATCTCAACAAGGAAAACAAGAGAATTTGTAAAGAAAATAAGAACCAGTTGTGTTCTTGAAGGCAGAGTAAAGTGGATACTCTGAATAAATGTGGCATAGAACGTGGATGTTCCTGTTGAAGGTTGGACAAAGAGGACAAGAGTGTTCTCAGAAGAAGGTATAAATGCAGAAGCCAAGGAGCAAAGGTTTGCTCAAAGAAAGGTTCCAGAGATAGAGAACCAGTGTTACCAAAAGACCAAGGAGAGAAGGCTTGGTGAGGTACTTGCAACAGGTATGGAGACTTGCTGAGAAGGAGAGGCTTAGTGTAGTTCACAAGTGAACAAATGCAGTTCACAAGATAGAGAAGAATGGCTACTGATAGTCATAGCAGGGGTTCAGAGAGAAGCCACAACAGAAGAGGAGAGAAGAAATATGACAAGGTAAATAGCATAGAGAAGATAAGTCAAGAAGAGATTGACAGAGAGAAAGTTGAGATAAATTTCCAAATTGCATTGTTGATTAATATGTTACAGAGAAATAAAGTAGACCAGAGATATGGTTGGACTATGAGAAATAAAGTGAAGTGGCATAGGCTACAAGAGAAGAGAAAGGAGCAGGTGAATATGAAACTAATATAGGAGATGAGGAGGCTTGAATAGATAATGAATGTTCAATTGAGGATAGAGAAGCTCAAAGGAGTTGAGCTACAACAAAAGAAAGTTGTTGGAAATGGAAAATTTTCTTTTGAACTTGAATATGGAGCAATGATGTCTGAAAAATTAGTTGATGCAATTGAGCCTTATGATTTTGAAATTAATAACTGGTGCATGTTTGCAGGTGTAAGACATGATGATGGACAATCTTTGGGAATTTTCATGAAAGAAGCAGAGAGATAAAATCTGAATTATGTTTCAAAGAAGAAGGATGAGAGAGTCAGGTCTCATGAGGAAGCTTATACACTATTGAAGGAAGATATTTATTTACAACATACTGATAGAGTTGTAAGCAGAGGAAGTTTGGCTTATATTGGGAGCCAAAAGAAAGAAAAATAAGTTTACTTTTGTAAACCTGAGCAAGGTATTTTCTTTGATGAAGAAAGTGAAGATGTGAAAGAAGAACAACTATTGGAGGCTATTATGAGGAAGACCGGAGATGAATTTATACTTTTTAAGTGTAAAGAAGAGATTAGAGTGCTAGAATATTTGTTGAGAGAGCCTAACAATGAAGAGGAAATTACAGCCAAAGGAGAAGAGATGTGTATAAAATCTAAGGAGACTGAGGTGAGTTTAAATTGTCAATTTTGTGATGTATTTACAGGTGATGAAGAAGATATAAATGAAGCTGTAATAAAAGAGATGGAGGACATCTTATCATTTGAAGGTAAGAGTGAGGTTCAAAGATAGTATGAGGATGAACAATTTTTCAAAGAAAATAACGATGAATGAGAATGGAATTGTAATCAGCAACTGGAAGAAAATTTTATTGCATTCAGGGAGTCGAAAAGAAATTTAATTTTTGAAAGTAAATTTGCAGATATTGAACAAGGTTGTTTGGAGATAAGAAAAAAGTTCAGAAGCAACAAGAGGGTAAGGTTGTAAGGGCGGTAGTAATAATCCAACAACTTCAAAGTAAAAGTAACAAACAAAATTTTGAAGATGATTAGATAGAGTGCAGCAACAATTGGTAGAGAGAGTACCAGTCAAAAGATAAATTGGACATGGAGATTGAAAGGTTAAGAAAATTGATGATGAAGGTGTCTCAGAATAATACAACAACAAGGAATCAAAGCAACAACAACAAGAGAAAGACAACAACATATTGTGAAAGAATAGTTAGTGGGGTAATGCAACATAAAGTATGGAGAGTTGGAGAACAACAACAAACAACAACAACAACCAAAGACAAACTATAGAAAAAAGTATGGGATCCAGGAGGACAAATATTGGAAGCACGTGATTTGGAGATCATTAATATTTTCTACCTTGGGAGTTTGATGCAGGAGCATCATGGTTCTGAAAATTTGTACATTTAGTAGAATCTAGGGGGTCTTGTGTTTTTTAAAAGAGTGGGTTTTCCTAAGTATTTAATTAATGTAATTTTAAATATTTTGAGTGATTTAGGTGAGACATTTAGAATAGGATTTAATTAACTATTGAGAGGCATATTTGTAAATGTTCTTGAATGTAAGAGAACATGAGTGTTTGATGAGTGATTGGTATGGATTGAGATATTCAGAAATATTATAAATCTTAGATTAGAAAGTAGATTCATGATTTATGGAGGATTCTTAGGATTTAGTTGAAAGTTGAGATCTTCAAGGGATAAAGAATAGATTTTAGGAACTAATTAAGGACTTGAAGGATTCTTAGGATTTTTGTTGAGTAACCTATGGATCTGAACCAAAATTGGTTCCAGAACCTTTTGTATATAATTATAAAGCCTCAAAGGCACAGACAATGAAAAACAAGAACATTATTAGATAGGAGATTTGATTTTGTAAGCCTACGGGCATATACAGAGAGAGAGGAAGAGAAAAGGGCCATGTAAAGGCAGATCATGCCAAAACCAAATTGTAAAAATATTTTCTTGTGTTTGTACATTTATTTTTTTAATGAAAAATCAAATTCTAGTTTGACTGTGTGTCATTTCTATTATGTGCTAAGTGATCCGTAATAGAAATAATTCGATATCAGTGTATTAATTCTAGCTGATTGTTTAAGTCTTTCTGAGTGATAAAGGACTTATGGCTGGGTATAATCTGGGTGATTCCAATATGAGAATAAAGCTTATGGAAGTAAATTGTGCAGATAAATTATGTACAGTCGAGTAATTATGATTCAAAGGAATAAGACAAAGAATATTTGGTATTCAAGTTCAAGACGATATAATGAATAACAAACAAAGGTAAGCTCAGGAGAGATAGACTTGAAGTATTCAGAACAAGAAAAGGGGGAGTAGCGCGGAGGAGACTGTATTGTAGAGCAAAGAAATTATAAAGAACAAAAGTTGACTAAAGACCAAAGCACGAAGAATAATTTGAAAAGAGAAGCGACGACATAAAACAGAGAAATCGACGAAGGTAGATAATACTTAGAGATTTACAAAGAGGTGAATGGATGAACAAGATTAAATCACAAAACTAAAGATTTAAGCACTGACGTCAGAGATCAAAGCAGGAAGAAATGAAAGTGATCAATTAAACGACAAAGATTACACATCAAGACGAATTTGGAGAGTTGCAGACGAGGATGCGTGTCAATGGGGCACAACATTGCACATCGGATATTTTAGAAGTTAAGTTGATGACTTTGCAATGTAAATAAGATAAGTTGCGATGTGATGAGGGAGGCCAGATGTCGACAGAACGCAATAGCGCACTTCACAGGAATTAAGTTTTAGCATTAAGGGTTCGCAAGATAAAGAATTATGTTTGCGATGCGATGTGGGTAAGGATTGATGATGCGATGCGATGTGTTAGCCTGACGCTTTAGCACATATCGCAAAGGATAATGTTAAGAAGAAAAGGTAAATCCACAAAACGCTAATTTGAGGTAAGTTACGGATTATGCAGTGAAAAGTCATTTTCATAATTCCGAATTAGTACGTTTAATGTTTAGCGTGGATGTTAATTGTTAAGTTTTGCGATGGGGATGCACTGTTATTGGTAAAAAGTATTGTGGACCCTACAACAGGCAGTTTTGTGCGTATAGGTGGATAATAGTTGAGTTATATGGGAAATCTGCTATAAAGTGAAAGCGTTGTGATCCCATAGGTATGTATGTTATACTCCGAAGTTATAACCACTGCATGTGTAAAGGAGCTGTGTGGGCCATAATCCACAGATTTGAGGTTTGTTTAAAGTGAATACGTGCACGTGATAATGTAATGTGAAGGCACGATAATGAAAAAAAGGTAAAGGTTATTATATTGGGTTATCAATCATGGTTAAACTTCTGCATGCGTTTGATTTAAATTGATAAAAGGAGAAGACTAAGGGGAGAACATGTGGGTTTAATTCTGCTAACCTTGCATGTGGTGCATGTTTTGTTAATTGTGACCTTATGTTTGCATCACCTTTTTTGTGGCATATATTGATATTTTGTTTCAGGTACGAATTCTTCCAACATTGTTAATTTTTCTTGAAAGAAATTTTGAAATGCACAAACATATTCATAAACATAAAGAGCTATGCATACACCAAATTTGCAAAATTCGATAAACACGTGTGAATTGAAATGTTAATTATAGTTACAATGTTCAATTTTAGAATTTCTAATGTCTAAACCATTTGGAATAGTAACCTTTTGCAAATTGATTTTGATACTCGTGCTTTTTTATACTAGTGCTTCATTGTACAAAGGTTACAATGAAAGCTTTAATTGTGCATAAGGTTATAATAGTTTTGGAATGCTATTTATAGCTTAACATAAAATGGTACAAACCATACAAAGATATAAATTGTTACTTAATTGACTTAATTGCGTAAACTGAGCTAGTTTCATATTGGATAATACAAGTACAATTTACAAATGTGCAATCACCTAATCTAGAATTTGTCAATAGAAAAACAAGTTTACATAGTAAATTTCCTGAATACGTGTTAATTTAGTGAATAAATGGAAAAAAGACTAGTATTTATTGGTAGGAGAGCTTTAGTTAATCAAAATAGAACGCGATCTAGGGTATTAATAAATTAGTATCTTGATATCAATTTCTAAAGCGTGTGAAACGTATCAATCATAAAACATAATTGTATCAATTGGACTATCTCGAATTGGAAGTTAAGTAAAAAAAATATGATTTAAAGTAATTGATTTCACACTGGTATTTTCCAATTAAAGATCAAGAAAACCAGAGCTAGAAAAACTGACAATGATCACTGGTTAATGAATACCATTAAAATAAGTAGTAGTTAAATGTCCTTTAAAACCTTAGATGTCAATTTGTGACTTAATACAAAATGATGCCAGGTCGTTTGCATATTGGGGGGAGGGGTTGAACATATCTCGAATTAATATCATTACGTTTCCTTGTGTGAAGCCTCTACTTTGCGGATGACAAAGGATGTGTGAGAGAATGGAAGCCCTTTGCATAGGTAGTGATGCTCTGACATTGACACTGTTATGTCACTGCTCTGGCCAATTATCCCAGAATTAACACAGTTGTGGGTACTTTGCATAAGTGTGAGGGGGTGGGGGGGGGGGAGGGTTGACAGAAAATATTTTACTATGTGAAGGACATAATAATTTTAGACATTAGATGTCATTTCCTTTTGTCTGTGAAAAAAAATGTTAATGCTCATCTTGTATAGCTAACAAATAAGAGATTTTTTTTTTTGCAATGATTGGCCAAAGCTGCATGGAAATGTTAAAACTAAAATCAGACTTTGTTATATGTGTTTTTCAAATAATAAGTGCATTAGTAATTTCACATTTTTCAATTGAGCCCATACTATGCAATATTAAATAAATTGTGTTTTCAATTCATTTGACAAAGAATCTTTTTGTGGTAAAACGAATATTCAAACCATACTACGAATGAGTCAATTAAGTACCAATTTGTATCATGACAATTTTGGTCTATTCTTGGATCAAATACCGAATAAGTATAAATGAATAATTGTATAGGGTAAAGTCTATGAAAATTTAAAAAATTTATATAGGTAACAACAAAGAGCATATCCTCAAAAAAATTTGGTTAAAAAAAAAAAAAAACATTATTATAGAGCATTGTATGAAAATTATTTAATATAACGAAGAACACAAAGAATACTCTCAAAAAGTTTTGTAAAAATATCATTTAACAAAAATGCAGATAAATGGAAGCATATTCAAGCTTAGAATAACGGTAATCACTATTTGTGACTAAAAAGTCTTTAACAATAACAAACACAGTTACAGTAACAAGAATTGTATCCAAATTCAAATGCTAATTACCATAGTTATGGTTAAAATAAACATCAAAGACGAAAAAATTTCTAAGAACCAAAAACAGTTATTGAATATTAATTTTCACTCTGATCAACAAAAGAGCAATCATCTATGAATTGTGCATAAAATTTATAAAAAATATCATAATTTGCACAAATCAATCAATTTTTTAACAATAAGGTATACAACTGGAGTAACAATAATACTACATAGATACTTATGATATTTATTCTTTCCATAGTAAGAATTTTTATGATATCTCGGTTTACTAGCATATTCATGACGACCAATTTGGTTTTTTGTTTCTTTGAGTTTTTGCACTTGCATTTCAAAAAAACAACAACAATTGTTCCACAGTTAATTAAATACATGTAATGAATGATAATGTAACTCTGAAACAAAGCTATTTGGAAAAAAAATCCATGTGCAAATGAAAGGCCATATGTAAACCACTTCGTAATTTTTGGGTATAGAAAATAACACTTGATACCTAAAGAATGTATCAAAATATTTATACCTAGGCACAAAAGTAAATGAATCGGACTCCCATGAACCGCAATATGAAAAATCCATTTACAATGAAAAAAAAAACTGCATCCAAAGATTGGCTGAGTTCCTCTAAAAATAGAAGAAAGGAGAGATAAATGCCTTAGAAATCAGCCACTTCGAGGGGGCAACCTCCAATACATTACATAAATGAACAATTCTTGGATGATACAAATGACAAAAACCTCCTTCTATATATAGGAGTCCATGGGGTCACAATATAATCCTAGCCGACCTAACAATAATGATGTAAGGGCACAATAATAACAATATTGGGGTTACAGGGGTACAACAATAACAATAAGGGACTACACTAGCAATATAGGGACCTAACGTGCTCCTCTCCTTCAAAAAAGTGTTGTCCTCAACGCTTGAGTAGCTCTGGATGCTTTTGTATAAAATTCTCATCCTCCCATGTAGAATCTTTAGTGGGTAAGTTCTTCCACTTGATGAGATACTCTGAAATTGATCGATTTCGATTTTTTGTACGAGTTCTTGTTTAGTGACGCCAGGTTCCAATATGATTTTTCCTTCCTCATAAAGTTCTGAAATATTGTTTGGATTTGAATTTTTCACCTATAACCTTCTTTAAGCATGAAACATGGAAAAATGGATGCTCACGAAGAAGAAGAAGCTCCAATTTGTATGCCATAGTACCAATATTTTGCAACACCTTGTAAGGACCATAGTACTTTGGCGATAATTTATTATCCTTATTAGTTTGCTTGAGGGACATTTGTTTGTATGGTTGTAGCCTTAAAATACCCAGTCTCTTAGATAAAAACTTCTCTCACTATGATGTTGATCTGCCTGTTGTTTCATTCGATTTTGTGCCAAATTTAGGTTATTCGTTAAGGGTTGGAGAACTTATTTTTGATGCTCAATGTGATCCTCCACTGCTTGAACCTTAGAATTTTCTCTTAAAGATGATGAGATGGATGCTGGATGATATCCATAAAGTGCATAAATGGGGTCATTTTTGCTGCAGTATGGAAGGAAGTGTTATACCACCATTTAGCGAGAGGTAACCACTTGACCCATTGTGTTTGCTTATCAGATACAAAACAACCAAGATATCCTTCCAAACATTTATTCACTATCTTAGTTTGAGCATCATATTGAGGATGATAAGATGAGCTATGAGCTAGTTGAGTACCCAAACAAGAAAATAATTTCGTCCAAAAATTTCTAGTAAAAATGGGATCCCTGTCACTTACAATAATCTTTGGGTTTCCATGTAGCTTTTGAATTGCTTCCATAAATGCAGTAGAAATTGTACTTGCTTTAAATGGATGAGATAATGCACAAAAGTGTACATACTTGGTAAGTCTATCAACTACCATCATGATGACACTCTTTCCTTCTGACTTAGGTAAACGTGTGATAAAATCCATTGAAATATCCTCCCAACGTTGACTTGGAATGGATAAAGGTTGTAGAAGACCTGGGGTCTTAATTGTCTCAAATTTATTTTGTTGGAAAACCAAGCATTCGACCACAAAATTTTGAATATCAAATTTAAGGCCATCCCAAAAAAATTCTTTCTTCACCCTGTGGTAAGTTTTTAAGAATCCCGAGTGTCCTCCTAAAGGAGAAGTGTGAAATTCCAAAAGAATATTTTGTTTTAGTTTGGAATTATTACAAATATATAAGCGATCTTTATACCATAAGGAATCATTTTTCCAACTAAATGTATCAGATGTACTAGGATCTTGCTGCAATTTTTGAATGAGTGTCCACACTTCTTCGTTCTTCCTCCATTCATCCCTTGCTTCGGCTATCCAATCTGGTTGGATAATATAAATGGCACAAAGCAATGTTTCCACCTCCTCATCCTTTCTTGAGAGTGCATCTGCAAAAACATTTAACTTGCCATTTTTGTAGATGATTTCAAAGTCATAACCCAACATCTTGGTGACCCATTTTTTCTGCTTTTCTGAAGATAGCCTTTTTTCCAAAAAGTGTTTAAGACTATCATGATCAATTTTTACCTTGAAGTGTCTTTCCATTAGGTAAGGTTGCCATTTCTTTAGTGCATGTAGTATTGCCAATATTTCCTTCTCATAAATATATTTTTGTAAATAACTTCCTTTGATAGGACGAATTTCAAAAGAAATGGGTCTTCCTTCTTGCATTAAAACAACACCAATTCCATTTCTTGAGGCATCACTTTTCACAATAAAAGTTTTTGTGAAGTCTTGTGTAGCTAAGACCGGTGTTAGGTACATTGCCTCTTTAAGATGTTCAAAGGCCTTAGTTGCTTCGGGAGTCCATGAAAATGCATCTTTCTTCAATAATGTTGTTAGAGGTGCTACTATTCTCCCATAATTCTTAACAAACTTGCGATAATACCCTGTTAACCCGAGAACTCCTTGCAACTGCTTTATGGTTGTGGGGATTTTCCATTCCTTAATGGCTTTAATTTTGTTAGGGTCTACCAAGTAACACCCTCGTGAGATACAAAATGATCCAGATATTCCACCTCTTGTACTCCAAAGAAACATTTGGATGTTTTTGCATATAATTTTTTCTCCTCCAATAGTTTGAGCACCCTATCAAAATTTTGAACATGAGCCTTCCAAGACTTGTTGTAGATTAGTATATCATCAAAAAATACTAGAAATTTTTTTCTAAGGAAGGGTTTGAAAATGGAATGCATGAACCCTTGAAATGTGGAAGGTGCATTGGTAAGGCCAAAAGGCATGACCAAAAATTCATAATGACCCTCATGAGTTCAAAACGCTATTTTTGGAATATCTTTAGTCTTCATTCTAATTTGATGATATCCTGAACGAAGATCCAACTTGGTAAAATAATTTTCTCCATGTAATTCATCCAGTAATTCATCAATCACAGGAATGGGAAATTTATCTTTAATAGTGAGCTTATTGAGCTGCATATAATCTGGACACATTTGCTATGATCCATCCTTCTTGTGCACCAATACTACTGGAGCAGAGAAAGAACTTTCACTAGGTTGAATTATACCAGCCTCTAACATTTCTGCGATCATACATTCAATTTCACTCTTTTGGACATAAGGATATTTGTAAGGCCTGATGTTTGGAGGGGCACTTCCTGGAATCAAATGAATAGCATGATCATGATCAAGAATAGGTGGGAGTCCTTTGGGAGTTTCAAACACCTTGAAATGATTGTCTAAGACTTTTTGGAGATCTAGAGAAATAAATGATTTTGATGTTGAAACTTCTAGTGAGCATAATTGTGCAATTACACCTCGTTGTTATTTATTCAGAAGCTTTGTCATGACATTAGAGATTATTATCTTTCCTGTCTTCCCTACGATACCCCGTAATTCAACTTCCTTTCCTTCCGAAAAAAAATTCAAGAAAAGTTCTTGAAAATTAAAAGCTACCATCCCCAAATATTGTAACCATTGTACTCCTAGTACAACATCAACACCTCCCATTGGAATTGAAAGCATTGGACTATTCAATACATATTCCCCCATGGTTAGCTTGATATTATGGCATTTTCCAGAGAAATTTATAATTACTCCGTTTGAAACCATCAATTGACATTCCAGTGCTGGGTATAGGAAACAATTCAATTCCTTGGCTACCTTACAATGAATAAAATTAGGGGTAATAATTGAATCAATCAACACTATTACCTTTTTCTTCTTGATATGTCCTTCTATCTTGAGAGTTTGAGGAGTGGTAATTCCTGCCAATGCATTACGCAATATGGTCGGACTCATTTTTTATTCTTCTAGGGTTGGTTCTTGGTGTGTATCCTCTTCTTTTGAAGCTTCTTTATCATTTTCTTCCTCCTCTTCACAATCTATGCAAAAAAATTTCTTCTCAGCACACTTATGACCTTTAGTGTATTTTCTATCACAACTATAGAAAAGCCCTTTTACTATTTTTTCTTCCAATTGTTGTGGTGTCAACCTTGTAGGTTTTGGAAGTCTAGGAGTAGCAACACTTCCATCTTTATAGATTTCAATGGTAGGCTTCCTTGTCACCATAATTTTACATTTAATTTTTCTTGCCAACCTATATGCCTTCTCCAGTGAATCAGGTTCGCAAACGCGAACCTCATGTTGGATGTTATCCTTTAAATTCCCTATAAAGACATCAATCCTATGTTCCTCTAGAATATCAGTTACCCTTATATTCAATTTTTGGAAGTCCTCAATGTGCTCCACCACTGAACTCTTTTGTTTGAGATTTATCAATTTTCTAAAGAAGGTGTTGCTCTTTGTATCCTCATAATGTGCTATCATTTCCTCTGTAAAAATTGACCAAGTGACAATTTTTTTATGGGAGCAAAGTCATCGATACCATAAAAATGTATTTTGTTCTAAATGTAAAGTTGCAATGTGTACCTTTTGTGTGTTTTGTACATTATTGAGATCAAAATATTGCTCCATCTGTAGTATCCATGTTATGGGATCCTTGCCATCAAACTTCCTCATATCCATATTTGGAATATGGTGGTTCTTCCATCCAACATTAGAGTTTATGAAATCACGATTAACATTTATTTTTTTCTCATCATGAGTTTCCTCTACTATATTTTCGCCATTAGGAAACATTTCTTGTATCAACTTTGTCAAACCTTCCATGTCCGCTTTTAGATCATTCTTCATGTTTTCCATGTTGTCTTTCATATTTTCATAGATCTTAGCTTCCATGTCATCCATATTAGCTTCCATGCCATCCATTTTAGCTTACATGCCTTTCTTCAAACCATCCATCTTAGCTTCCACGCTTTTCTTCAAAACTTCCATTTCATTTTTTGTTGATCTTTGCGAGAGCGAAGTTTGGTGCACTGGCTCTTGTAATTTTGATATGTCATGTTGCAGTTTTTAGTGTTCATGAGTCATATTAGAGACTTATGAAGGATTAATTAGTGTTTAATTCTTTTTAGGGGGAATTTTAGAACCCAATACTAATATCTATTCTACAATATTCCCTTGGAATCAATTCAAACTGATTTTTCAAACAAGACTTATGCAATTTGAAAACAATACACACCTTTTTCTTGCTTTTGAGACGCTCGATATTGAAATTGAATTATCTCTATGATTTTGTATATTCAATATCTGAAATTTACTCCTGTCGTAGCCCTCTGAATCTTCTTTCTAATGCCACAGGTTTGACCTGATTTGGATTCTTCAAGGCCAAGTTATGCCCAATCTTCCACAATTACCTAGTTATGGACTCGTTCAGTATAGCGAAATTGTACAATGTGCCACGTGTCACTGTTTCCTCCTTCGGCTCTGAATTTGATAGAAAAGAAACCAAAGTAAGTGTACTTGTGGCTATTTTTTACAGAATTCCAATTCGACGCTCAGATAGAGAGAGTTATGACGATTTTACCATGGTCACCTCTTTGACATGAAATTCGGGAACCTGAAGAAACACTAAATTCCATAGATCATATATTTGAAATTATTGCGAACCAAGATATGAAATTTTTACAGGAAGTTCCTCAGGATTTTGGCTTCGATCTTTAAAACTGTCAGCTTCTGAACCTTCTTATAAACAAAGTTATAACGCAAATCCCATGATGACCTATTTTAGGTGAAATTTAGGAGCTTAAAACAAATCTAACTTACACAAATCATATCTCCGCAAATATTGCGAACCAAGATATGAAATTGTTATACGACGTTCCTCAAGATTTTGGCTTCTCTCTGTAAAAATTTCCACTACTAAAACTTTGTAGAAAAAAATTTATAGCGAAAATGCCACGATGACTTGTTTCGAGCAGAAAAACCCTAGAATCCAAAGCTCTGATACCAAATGTTATGAAACCAGCTCCAAATATAGAAGAAAAGAGAGATCAACGCCTTATAAATAAGCCAATTTGAGGGGGAAACCTCCAATAAATTACATAAATGAACAATTATTGGATGATACAAATGAACAAAACCTCCTTCTATATATAGGAGTCCATGGGGTCACAATATAATCCTAGCCGACCTAACAACAATGATGTAAGGGCACAATAATAACAATATTTGGGTCACAGGGGTACAACAATAACAATAATGGGGTTACACTAACAACAATAAGGCACTACACTAGTAATATATGGACCTAACATAACGACATATATAAATACCTAAAAATTTAATCACTAGTAAATAGGAAAAAAATATTCCAAGATTTAAGAATATTCATAGTATGTAAAGAAGTATATCCTAATTTTTTGACTGTTAATTGTTTTTTGGGTTTCTCGGTTCTTGAAGAAAATTATTTAGCTTTCCTGTATGCAATATTTCATAGGAGCAATTGCAATTTCAATTTTGACACGCTGACTGAATATCTCCTCAATTTCCTTGGCTTCTCCTTGCATTTGCACAAATAAAGCATAGTTTTTTTTATTAACATTAACATAGATAATTAGACATTCCCTAATTTTCTGTGTACTAAAATCTATTATATCATTGAATTTTGTTTCCTTTGACTATTTCAGCTTATCCAATTCAATAGTTAACATTTCTCTCGAAATTAATCCTGGGTCGCATGTGATACATGGACCATTCATATTTTTCACAATCTATACAACTTTGACATATGCATTTTCTCTTCGATTCTCTATGTTTTCATATTCATAAATAATGTCCTTCATTATTTTGATTCTTTGAGACCATGCAACTTTGAGTTTCTTCATTCAATTAGCATTTCACAGTTCCTATCCTTTTTTCTTTGCATAAGAAATTAAATCAAGTATCTGGCTAAAAAAAAAAAAGTCATTGTTCACGAAATACTTGTATCCTTCAAGATCACGTTGAATGTACTCGAAAAATGGCTTAGCTAATTTTACGAAATGCTACACATTGAAAGTTTCTTTCCATGCAATCATTGCAAATGTGATCAATAATTGTCTTATTCCAAGAAATAAAATTCCTTGTTATTTCTTGTAATTGTTCGCACCACATATACTATAATAACCATTTACTTCATTTTCTATTTGAATTGATGTTAATATTGAAATCTCCAATAAGTATAAAAAATTAATCACGAGGTGTGAATTGTGCCCTTGCTATTGCTATCTCTTTAAATGATTTCTGAAAAAGATACAAGTGGCACAACATATACATTTATTATGCATATATGAAATTGGAAATATACTTCTGACAAAACAAGTTTGATTATGTTATTGCAAACATTTTTTGTTGATACAATTTCTATCTTTTGTTTTATGCAATTAAGAACTCCATGAAGACAATTTGATATCATGAAATTAATTTTGCGAAATTTAGTATTTGATAGTGGAAATTTTAAATGTGTTTCCTAGATATAGATAATCATAGCATTCATTAAGTCTTCATCATGCACACGTTCGTTCACATGAGCATGTAGTCTTCGCATATTCAAACTTGCGATCATTAAATTATTTGAATTTCCTATTGGCTTCTCTATGTATCCCAATTTCCATATTGCTTCAGTTCTTAAGCGTTTTGTTTCTTCTAATACTTTCTTATTCACACAAAAATTCTTCTATGTTAATTTTTGAAGAAGATACAACAATTCCATTGTTCTAACATGTGAGAATGTTGTGTAAACTAGTCCATGTGTTGATATGCCACTTGGATCAAATGCAAGTCCATTCAATGTTAAAACTTGTGATCAATGAATTGTTCTAGCACAAGCTAACTGTATCGGAATTTGTTTTTCACTATAGTTGTAAAGTTCTTACTATGAAATGTCAATGGTTTTAAAACACTTAATATTGGAGTCCAATTAGATGAAATATTTTCGTCATACAATTCACGATACTTGTATCTTTGAAGTTTACCAATATATGGATTTGCAAAATCTATCGATAACACATCAACATTCTTACCATTTTTTGTATATTTTTTGCATATTCCATCTGCGCCATTAATGAGGCCATATTATGTATTATAGTTCCCTGCATATAGATCAACAAGGAAAATTCATTTGATAACGATTCTTGATGGTAATCCCATTATTTTCTCATATTCTACAAAGTGTGTTTCCTTACTGTGAGATTCGTCAATTGCATCAAGAACTATTAGCTCTTCATTTACACGTGACAAATTTTATTCATTATGCTTTTGTATATCCTTGTTTCTTTAAATAGGTATGGAAACAATGGATCCATTAGAGAAGGTCTATAGCACTTATTGTTTATATATTTTATGTCTTCATCATATTTTTGATTCACTCACATTTTGTTATCTTTTTGACGCATTGTCGTACACAATTCATAGCATTTGAATTTTTCCTTCCATAAATCGTACACTTGTTTTTCACCTACTAAAATTGGTTGATAAAAAATTAGAGAATATTTGATTGGTTGCGCTTGGAAAAAGTCACCTATAAACATTACATCAATATTTCCAAAATACGCTGATGGAGTATGCTTAATTTCCCGTAACAGTTTGCAACTTAGTATAATAATGTTTAACCTATAAAAAAAGCCTCATTAAGTAACATAACATGAAATTGTTCACATTTTTTGCCATTGTGTCTAGTTTTTGACCTTTAAGCGAAAGATATTCTAGTTTTTTAAATGGTAAATGGAATGAAGAATGCAACGTGATACCACCTGCATTGAATATTTCTTGTCCTCTATATGCTATTATGAATCCTTTTAATTGAGTTGGGTCATATCCGAAAATGTTGTTGGATAAGAAAATTAGAGACTAGAATATTGCTCACAACAAAAAACGTTTTTCCAACATCTGAATCACTTGTTACAAGTACATACAATGGGTCATTTGGATTTTTTTCTTCTCATTCATTATTTATTTCACTATAGTTGCATGTTTTGGGTTGAGCGTTCTCATGATTTCATAGAATTATATTTCTTCTAGTACTTGTGGTTGTTTTACAAGTTGGTAAGGTCTCTTAACAATTGATTTTTCATTTATATCCTTTTGCAAATATTGAATATCTGTCTCGATATATTATTCTTGATAATGTTTTTCATTGTCTATTTCTTCAAATGGAGGTACATTTATTTTAAACAATTTTCTCTCTTTTTTTCAAGCTCAACTACTATGCTATCAATATGAGTCCACGTTGTCATCATTTTGTTAGTGAATTTTCGTTCATTACATTATATGATTTTTTCAAATAATAAATATGCATCATCCCAACTCGAATATTGTTCCTTAAAATTGTTCTCGTAAATAGGATATGGTACATACAACATTAATCGATATCTGTAATATTTATCAACATCAATATATTTATTATACTTTACGTACCTTATAACGTATGATCTCTTAGCACCTCCTCTTTTTTTTCCTTCTAGTGTATAACACGATGAAAATTTTGCTAAACACACATGTTCAATGTTTTCTGGTCATTACACATTGTGATCGATAATTGATAAAATGCTATGTTTTTTGAATCATTTGGTTCACGCTCTATGTATTTTGGTTTGTTTAGTAAAAACGTTTGATCATCTATTGTTGAAGTATTAATAAATATAAATTTTCTTGAACTAGTATATAGTGGAAATGACAACACTATATATACAGCTTGTTGTGCAAAAAATTGTTGTAAGTTCAATATATCTTTCTAAGTCTTGCAATTATTTCTATGATATCACTATCATTTTTTTTACATTCACTTTGCACACGTTTAAACATCAATTTCATTGTTTTATTTAGCTTTGTCATATATGAACTGCTATAAGTAGCTATAGAATATGATTCAAGTAGAAATTGGGCATCGTTATTTAAACCCCAAATTAATGGAATATGTCAAGAAAAGCTATTAGTTCATATGTCTGTTGGTTCTCTTTTCAATAAAATTGTTCTTCATTTTAGAGTATACTTAATTGCATGGATATAATCATATTCACTTACACCTATTTTTTCCACAAAAATATCAAATGTATATGTCTCATCTAACGACACTTCCCACATTTACCCACTCTCATGGGTAAATGTGAGTTGAGGGCTGCTATGACATGAATCAAACTCCCAAGGACAGTTAAGGAAGTGAAATCGACAAACTAAAAATTTATTGACCTTCCTCAAGTGCTACAGGACCCCCAAGAGCTGAACAACCACTTCAAGTGCCCAAACCCTTAACTAACTTTCTTTTTCAGTTATTTGGACTCCTAGTTTCTTTCATAACAAGGAAAGCTAGCGACTGTAACCCTCCACTTCCATGGATAACCCTACCTCCCAACGACATCAGTGTAGAATTCCCAGTTTTGTGCCTGCGACCCCATAATTTGAGCCACTTTTCAAGGCTAGGATCCATACCTCTGACCAGAACTTGATAGAAATTTCCAGAATGAAAAATGACACAAAGAAAAATACATTAACAAAAAACTTAATCAAGGACTTGACCTAACCATGCCCAACCATGACAACTATTTCATCAAACACATGGTGAACATGAAATCTACAGGTCATTAATGCATATATGAACATAGAGATCTAGTATTTATCTGAGATTTATCAAGAATTTATAATTCCCTCTCTTAATAAATACAATAACATCTATTATGTCATGCATTCAGTAACCATTCATTTAGCATTAAAAACATGATAAGAGACATAAGTGGAATCTACCATAAAACCATCTTTACAACTAGCATATAACCAAATTAATAACAATGATAGAAAATCTTTCAAAGCCACATCATAACAACTGAATTTACTCATAAAATACAAGAGGATATTAGCTATTATTAACATATGCAAAATCCAACCAAGTTAGGGACTTCCATCTACTACCTACCCATAGATTGGGTTAAACCAAATATTTCTTTCAGCCAATCACCATCATGCCATATTCCAAGCATGAATGTGGGATCTCATGGGAAAACCCAATACATAAAAAATAAGGGGAATTAGAGGTTAAAACACCTCCACCCTCACACTACCATGATCTCACCTAAACCAGTTCTGAGATCACAAAACCGAATGAAGCTTGGATGTGTTAGAACTCCTTCACCATTCCTTGAGTAATTTTCCTGTCTCCACCCACTTGTTGAGGGCTTCCCGGAGAAAACTATCTCCATCCCCAACCCTTGGTATTTTCCTGAGACCACCTCACCTAGATCCAAAACCTTCATGCAATCCAATCCTCAACCAATATTGAATCCCCTCAAACCATCGCTATCCGGAAATGACAAGGCAAGCATGAAGCAACTATCAAACCAGGAAAAATGCATGCCGATGAAAAAAAATGAACCAAATAGACACATGCATGTACCATGTATGCCAAAACCATCTAGGAAATAAATAATGCAACCTGTTACCTGCAAGTATTCTTGCTGAAACCACTTGATCTGAATCTTCCTTTCTTGATCCTTACTTTCCTATTCCTTTCTTTGTTTTCCTTTGTTTGCTTTCCTGTGTTCTCCTCTTGGTGCTCTTCTCCTCTCTAAAACCAATTCCAAAACTAAAATGACAAAAATATGTGAACTGATCCTCATAAGGATTTTTATTATTGAGGCCTCTACTTTTCTTCAGTTTCCTTAATTTTTCCTTCAATTTACCTCTCACGCAAATTTGTGACATTTTATCTCCCTTTTCTCCTATTTTCCTTCATTTTCATAAATAAAATGCCTATGAATGCCTCTTTTCCATTTCCAATGCCTTTGCCAATTTCCTTAGCCATAATAAACCAAATGAACACCCACTAGGATTTTTTTTCCCAACATTCATCTTGGAAGATGTGTCCCATGATCTTGGTCTTATTTTTACTTTATTAAATTTAATACATGAAATTTTAACCCGGGGTTGTTACATCTCATAAATTTTCATATTCTCTAGTGCATCAAATATCATTCTTCTGTTCACCTTTTTTCTTTTCATTTTTGAATTTCATAGGCTCAATTATTTGTGTATTTTTCATTGGTGGAATTGGAAAATTGAACTTGCAATGCATCTATTTTCCATTCCTACAAGTGCTTGCGTGACGATGATGTTGTATAATTTTAATATTTTTAGTTAGTTTAGTTGAATCATAGCACAAGTATTTTTCAATGAAGTTTTCTATCTCAGTATTCATTCTTTCCATTGATGGGAGCATTTTTTATCCATAACAATCCATGTTCATGTTGGCTTCCTCAATTTTGGAATTATGTTATAAAGAAATAGTCAATGAAGTCACCAGCGTGCTTGGGCTCATGTAAAATTAATTGGAATAGAGCATTGATTCTACTTTTTTAATATCGTATATAGGTAATGGGGTCATTCCTTATCAAGGTATCGATATCATCTTCGTATACTTCGCTTTCATTCGACAATTTTTTTTCTCAATGTATTTGGTGAAAATCCTTTACTAAGGGCTCCCAGATATGTTCAACACTGCTAAATGAAACAAAGAAAGTTGACGGACCTAAATTTCATATCATTTCATATAATTTCTTGCACAAATGTGAAAAATATTTTGACAATGTTCGTATTCATATAAGATCCATATAGGCAACGCTCGATGCAAGAATGCATTTCAATTTTTCATTTGTTTTAACGTCTTTACCGATTAGTTTTTTCTTTTTGAATTTACTTTTCTTGTACGAATCCAAATACAACTGAATAATTGATTGAGGACAATTCACACTATTTTGTAAAACAAATTCGTTGTATGATACACAAAATTATGATCTTGATGCAAAACTTCCCATTGAGTAGTATCATGATATGTAAAGTTTCTCGTAAAACTAACTAATCATTTTTTTCCCATAAACCAGTTTGGGAAATCTCATCTCTTCCGATTACCTATCTCTGAATATGCCTAAATTCCCATAGCCTTCACCTGAAGCAATGCTTATTTTATTATTATGAAGATCATAAATACTGTACGAATTGCTAAATCTATGTAATAGTTTTTTTGTTACCAGAACTTGATCACATTATTCTTTATCATCATTGCTTTCTATATCTATCTCTATCTCACATTCATATGCATCTTTTTTTTTTATAAAATACTTATTTCCATTTTTATTTATTATGACATTCTCTAGTCTATAGAGTGGAGTTTTACACAATCGTCTCAATGCCTTCATGACTTTATGAACATGTACTCGCCCAACAAATATGATTTTGAACACTAAACATAATTTAATTTCCACGACCACTATAATAGATTCATTGATGTCATGAGGAAGTGCAAGTTGAATTCAATATATTTTAGTAGGTACATTTATTAGTCCACCAGTTAATTCCAATTGTGGTTTTCTAAAATGATCTCTAAGTTCCCATATTTTAAAAAATGGAAATCTTAATGATATCAATAGTTTTCTCCAATTCATAAGGTTTTTTCATAATGGGAATTTTCCTATTACGACTAATTCACTCTGGAATGAAAAATTTGAGAACTTTGTCATTGTTTAATGCCTTTATGCATTTTTGGCATATGCACTTAATTTTGGACACATTGTTGATTTGTTTTTCTATGACATCTCTTTTAAAATAAGTTGATTTCATATTGAAAAAACATAAATAGAAACATATTGTATTTTATTAAAATACCATTGTTAAACCATTGTTTCAGATGTATATTCAAACAACTGTAACAATTCTTTATGTTTATTAGCAAATATGCTATTCTGTATTGACTTTCGTCGCTTCGATCATCTTGTAGTCTGACTTATTTCGATAACATTATTGTTTCTTATGTATTTTTTTGAGTTAGTGAAATGATGAATGTGGTCCCTTGCTTACATTAATAAGCTTTGTATTAAGTTCCATAGTATCTTCATCATGTCCATGTTCTTAGAGCTAGAATTTAATGGCTTGCATAGTTTCCTAAGAACACTTATTTCAGAAACGTCCTTGTTTCTTATATGTTTCTTGAGTCTTTGCAATGATAGTCACAATCTCTTGTTTGCATTGATATACTTTGTGTCAATTTCTATGCCATTTTCATTCACATTGATGTTTTCAAAGTCATTTGTATGAATGTTGCTATGTTTTTTATTGGATTCTTCTATACATTTATCTTCGTTAACTACTTCAATAGGAAGTGAATTTTTTTTTCTTGTACTATCTCTTTCAGAGGTCCATAATGAAAATGACCTATATTCATTCCAAATTGCTTAACATGGAATGTCGTTGCGTCTTTCTTGAACCCATGAAATTCAACTACAAGTGCTAAAGTCTCATCAGACAATATGCATATACTTATGTGTTAGAAAATTAAATATTACAGAGCAATGAAACACATAAAATATGTGGAAAACACAAGCACACAAAATACATAAAACCAGAGAGACACAAATATACGTTTTTCACCCAGTTTGGGCTATGTCCACCCCAAACAGCCAGTCCTTCCTTTCTATTATCCAACAAAATGAAGAGACACAACCTACAGAAGATATGCAGTAATATCATTTGTTCTCTCTCACAGTCTCCCTATATGTTTCTCTCTTCGAGCATAGACATACAATGCACATCCGCAATACAATACCCTCATACAAGCGAGGGGTTTCCTTGTAGGGAAAAAAACCGTAAACTAAACATAACTTCTACTGTCAGATCATCCACCTAATGAAGGGCCCAGATTGACTAGAAATTACTATACTTTTACAAGGCAATTTTACATTTGTTTTTAGCTTCGGGGGCGCTGCCCCCGAAACCCCCTGCCAGGGGGGGTTTCATAAAGTTGCAACCACCCCCCCTAGACCCCCCAGGCAGCGTTTAATTTCGGGCGGCATTGCCGCCCCATTAAGGTACAGGGGTCCAACGCTGTGATACAAAATAAACAAGATAATCAGGCTCCACACCTAACATTATGTTCAAGATATACCACATCCAATCATAAACAAAAATTACATCATCTATCTTCCCATTTTCATATGACATTCCTAATTTTATACTCTATCCCTACTAATCTACTATTCCATGAAATTTCATAGTTACATGTTCATTCATGTATTCTTCTATGAATTTTAATGCAAACAAATCATTATGCATGATTGAATTGAAAAAAGTTTGTGCAATTATGCATCATAAAAAGGGAGCATCATATTCATTCTTCGTTAATTGGCGTAATGTTTCAAAACAACTTTCATCGTAAATAATCTTGAACCTAGAAAATATCCTTAACATATGTCTACCCATTATTTCCTCTATATAAATTCATCCATGTTTTGTTTGTTCATATGTTGTTATATTTATTATATGTTCATGATTAGATCCTATTGAAAAATTTTTCTTAAACAAAAGTGGCTCGAAATGTCCGACAATTTAATTTTCGGCATGGAATGATATGTCATAATTTTATGTACACAAATTTGAATTAAAATGAAAAAAAATTACATTGTTGTCTTTGACCAAAGTCTTATGGGATTTTTTAGCCAGTTCGATACGAAATGTATATCGATAACCAATGTATACAAAATGTGTCCCCACCAAAGTCCTCGTTCTTCCCCAACGATAGTGTTTGAAGATTATTTTGTCATCCTTTCCAAGTAAACATATAGGCCATTTATACCGTGAATTTGTATTAGTGCATATATATTCAATTCACGTTCGTAAGATAATATGGCTTAGACATTCCATTTGTGTAAAATATTCCTGAAATGTTCTATCATTCCTTCATGAAACTTTGTTGACATGTATTTCAAATGAAATAGAGTTCACATAGTATCGAACAATAAATCTCCCACAACATATGCAAAATTGTTTAGACGAAATAGATTATGTTGCCTTAGTATAGCATTTGTACCATTTCTTTCTATAGTAAACAATTATTCTCCATTGATGGTTTAGAAATCAAACTTCAACCACATTTTTTCATTGATTCTTTAGAAATCATGCTTCCATATTTTTCTAAATTCACTATGAGTTAATGCACGATGATAAGCACAATATAAACAACACACAGGAAAACAAAAAAAACAATATAGTTACAACCGATTCACGTAAAACTATTGTCTATGAAAGAGATATATAATCACAAAACAAATCAACCAGAATGTACCTGATACATATATCATAAAATATATACCTATTCTCAAAAAAAGATAATGTGCATAATTCTTACACTAACGAGAAAAACACATAATTCTTATCACATATTATCGATTCTAAAAACTATTAGAAAAACCATTCGTAACGAACCATTCACCCCCACCCCCACTCCTGAGATCTATGCATGCCAAAAAACAATGCATGATCAACACCTAGCCAATGCAACTACCAACACGTTACTTGTTAAAATTATGCCATTTGAGTGCAAAAAAATTCAAATCCTACATACAATTCGACACAAGTGACTTCATAGGCAATATACAATATCAATTTTCATTTATCAAATTTAATATCGCATATTGTACTCATTATTTTTGTAGTTTAACATTACTGTTTATAACATATTTTTTTACATAATTATTATAATGATAACAAGTAATGTACAAATTTTTGGCCCTAGATGCAGGTGACATTGGACGCACGTATGAAAACAATCTCTCCCATGTTCGAGATGATGAAGATCTGGAACGTAGGCCTTCACTTGACATGGATCCACCTATCTGCAATAATTTGCATGAGGTGACAGAGGAAAGGAATCAAGAAGATACGCAAAGCCAACAACCACCCTGGGTGGTACTTCTCAGCTACAATCACTTGAATGAGCTCCTATATGGATATGACGCTCTACCATAACTCGAAGCACATGCTTCCACATGAAAAATGTGGCATCATGCATCTACAAGCATGACATAATAATGCACAACATCTACGCTTGTGCCACAGGCCTACAAAAGGGGAGGCCCTTCCGCATAATTTTTTTCAAAGTTTTCTCCTTTTGGCTTCTATGTTTCAATTTCATCCCTCCTGCGCTCCCCGTTTGTTGCGTAGCCTCCCCCTAGAGCTACGTTGCGAAGAATCCACCCGGACGTGCACCTCGTTGATTGCGCGCCTCACCTTAGCTCCCTTTGCCTTGCTAGTTTCTCCAGACTGTGCACTCTCATCACTAAGCTCCCCTAGCTGCACAACCTCCACCTGCAGACCACCCTGCCCAATAGCACCATGTTGCACACTCCCTGTCTCTGGTCTAAGCCTCTTCTCCATACCTCTCAGCCCCCCATATACCCTCTGCTTTACTATTTCATGGCTCCGAGACTGTGCTAAATAAAAATCATAGGAGGCCAAAGAGGTGCATTCCCTAGATGCTAACAGCGAGGGCTTGATAACCATTTGGATTCCTTTAAGGGTTCCTCTTCTAGCAGTCATGCAAGGGATTTCCCCCAGATCCCTGTGCATGACCAGTAGGAGGAAGCCCCTATTCATGAAACAAAGAGAGGCAGAAGCGGACCAAGGAAATCCACCATTGTGCACCAGGAGAAATCATGCCCCACAAAACCGAGCCTCTTCTGATACAGGAGGCAGAGGAGGAAGACACTGATGTATGGCTAATGGACTTGGAGGGCACTTGGACGCGTGTGCCAGATACTAAGTACCCGGTTGCTCCCATCCTCTGCACACCTACTTCTAGGCCTCCACACCGACCTACAGCTGAAGAGGAGGTCATAACACCAGAATATGCCTGCCGTATCGAGGAGGAGGATCCAGACACCAAGGATGATGTAGAAGCCCCATGACTGTGTGGTAGCTCATTATTTTTTAGTTTTGTGTTATGCCAGCTATTATCATAGAACCTTTACTTTCACAGGTGCCATGGCACATTTTGTAATCTTCTGTCTAATGTTATTTCAGGGCTAGTTCCCTCCAAGGAGACAACCCCATACATGCACAACTATGAAAGCAAAAAGGGCTGGGATTGGTTAAGCACAACTTACCAACTCAGCCTATAGCATATATAATGTTTTATTTTTTAATCAATATAGTTCAGCCTCAATTAACAAAAAAAAAAATGTACAAATTGTTGGAAGCATTTAATACTAAAGCATGTGAGAAAGGAAAAGTGTGTTATATGTAAAAAAATATGTCGAGACAGTAATATTTAGGAAGATGAGAAAATTTGGAAATCACACTTAGAAATGAATAATTAATTAATACTTAACATTCATATTAATATATATTCAGCAAATCAATACAAAATTATGTTATCCTCGCATAAATATTTCTCGCAATAACAACGAGGCAAGCGGTGGAGCCATACAATTATTGGTATTATTTTAATTGTAAATAATGAAAATCTTTGTATTTCTGAATATATATATATATATATATATATATATATATATATATATATATATTTATGGTTATATTTTTCAAATTAGGCACATGTGCGGAAGTGCAGAGGAAGTACATTGTGTGAAGGAATCTTTCATTGTGCAGATCTCTGCACTTTGTACTAAAAGGATTTTATTGCTATATTTTAGTATTAAATAATCCACACTTGCTGTTTGCAATAACATCAAGGTAAGTGTTGGACCCATACAATATTATTGGTAATATTTTAGTTATAAATAATGCATATTCGTTGTATTCCCTTTGGCTGGAAGAGCCCTTTGGAGATCTCGATCTTTTATAGATATCAATACTCAATTGAGTAAAGATTGTGCGAAGTGTGGAAAAAATTTTGTACAATGAAAATACAAATTATTCTGAAAGTAGCACAAGGAAACATAATAATATCAATTGGATATTTGCCACCCCTTCCTCCCAGGCCTATGTAAAGAACCTGTAATCACATCAATTCTTGCATCATTGAGTAGAAGATTTGTTTATGGCTATCTCTCTAAAATTTGGCACATGTGTGGAAGTGCTGAGAAAGTCCATTGTGCAGATCTCCGCACTCATAGTAAAGGATTTTATTGACAATATTTTAATATTAAAGAATTAATATTTGTTTTTTTCAATAACAACGAGGCAAGCGGTGGACCCATGTGATATTATTGGTAATATTTGAATCATAAATAATGCATTTATTTCTAAAATTTTAGTATTAAATAATCCATATTTGTTGTTTGAAATATTTTAATTATAAATTAATGCATATATCTGTATCTCTGAATATCAATGGTCAATTGCGTAAAGGTTGTGTGCAATGCGGACAAGATTTTGTACAATTAAAATACAAATGTTCTAGAAGTCCTGAATCGTTCTCCCGTACATAGCCACAGAAGGAAACATAACAATATTCATTATAGAATTGTTCATTACCCCCACCCTCTCGTTGCCCGAGCCTATGCAAAGAACTTGAAACCACATCAATTCTTAGATCATTGAGCAGAAGCTTTGTTTATGGTTATCTTTCTGAAATTAGGCACATGTGAAAAAGTGCAAAGGAAGCTTTCATTGTGCGGATATCTGCACTATGCAATAAAGGATTTTGTAGATTTTATCTCAGAACATGTGTGTGATTGCAGAGACTAGGTGTGGACAAGTTTAAATCTAACATACAATGACAAAAAATCACTTCATAGCCAATATATAGTATCAAATTTCATTTATCAAATTTAATATCACATATTGTACTCATTATTTGTGCAATCTAACATTAGTGTTTAAAATAGATTTTATTACGTAAATATTGTAATGATAACAGGTAACATACAAACTAATGGAAGAATTTAGTACTGTAGCATGTGAGAAAGGAAAAGTATGTTATATGCAAAAATTATGTCGATATAGTAATATAAATGAAGATGTGAAAAGTTGCAAATCACACAGCATTGAAGCGGGAACATGATGTGATACCTATATGATTATATGGCATACTTGGTTCTTCTCCCAAATGTGTCAGGACACAAAGTGGGATGTTAGACAACTTAGAGGAGAGGGAGGCAATGTAAACATACTTATAGACTCATCGAGCCCTTAGGGATCCCCTTGTCACTCCTGGATTTATGTTTGAAGGGTTTATTATTGTTTTTTTGTTCCCATGAAATATCTGGATATGCCTTCCCAAAATTAGCCCTTGCTTGCTTTCTTCCCAGAACAAGGTGTTAAGCTAATCATTCATAGATAGTAATTTACCAACTAGATATGTGAGAGAGTTCTGCACCCATTCCCTAAATACACAACCCATTGAATCCATGTTTTTTTGGTTGGGACAAATTTTATGGGAACCACTGAAGTAAAAAAATTGTTATCGTCGTTCTCTACAAATTAAGGAGAACTTAATTAATGATTAACAATCATATTAATATCATTCATTCAGCACAATGTATCACACATGTTCATATTTATTTAATTTCATATGTTTTGGTGAATAACAATACATATGTGTATATCATTTGTCCTGTGTAACATGTATCACACACAAAATAGTTACACGTGGTCATTATACACAAAAATGAGAAATATAGAGTTAGATGACATGAAGAACATCATTGATTAAGCAACTAATTTTAAGTACAAGACAAAAATGTATAGTAAATTTCTCTTTGCAAAATGCATTTAGAAGATGCAAGTATTATTCAAGCTTCTGTTTCTTTACGCATACTTTTATCTTCAAAGTCTTCATTCCGTAAAATCACATCTTCAGCTTTCCACTAAGCTTTAATGGCATCTCTAAATATTGCATGAAAACTAGGAAATCTTAAAAATAAAGTAATGCAATATGATGTTTCTTATTATTGATAGCTAATCCAATTTTGATATGTTATTCAATCCTAGTTGGAAATCAACGATGTATTTTGCAATAAATCATATATATGAAATATAATCAATGCTTCAAGGATCACATTTTTCTCTTTCCATCGAGCTCCCACATGGTTCAACCTGAATGTGTATTTTCCCCTTTGAATCCCTTGGGCTTTCACCTAGTTGAGATATTTTTCCTCTATTTAGCAATAGAGAAACCTTACGACACCTCACCCTTCTTAGGTCTTTAGATCCATCCTTCCTCCCTCTCCAAAATTCGACTGTTTCTACTGTTGATTGAACTCATGCCCTACACCACTCCACCACAATGCAAAAATCACTTTGAAATGTATTGTTACTGTGTTATTTTTTTGTTACTTCATTTTAATATATTTTCCATTTTTTTTTACAAATTTAGCTATCTAGAAGAGAAATTTCATAGAGCTATGAATTTGCACAGAATGGAGGATTTACAAAAGACGTAAATGCATATATGAATTTATTCTCTACAAAGTTGGTGTTGCATAAGATTACACCTTCGAATTTCAATTGGGACTAAATGACATCTCTAAATATCGTATGAAAAGAACAAAATTCTGAACATTAAGAAATGAAAGCTAATACATATTAGATATGATGTTCAATATCAATTGAAGATCGAGGATGTATTTTGCAAGAAATCATGAATCTAGAAAACAACCAACACTCGAACAATCATGATATTTTCTCTCCATAAAGTGAAATTTGTCCTCATAAGCAGTTGTTAATAACCATATGGAGGTGCAACTCCTTTACGGTGGAGGGAGAGCATTTCTTTGGTCAAGTTTTAAGCTCTTTTCCATTTTGAACTTTTGCAGATTTAGCTGTATGGGAGAAAAATTTCACATAACTAATTAATTGTTTAAAGATTGTGATCTCATAATAAACTCTATCTGCACAGTGGAATCTCTCTCAACATTCATCTATTAATAGTTGTGCGAAAATTCAACCACATAAATCTGTGAATATGTGTGGAATGAAATCTCCCCGAAAGACAAGGTATATGTGGGAAAATAGGGGTCACAATATGGAGGTAAGGACAAAGTTTTCATTGTGCATAATGAAGAAAGTGTGGAAGACGAGTCATGTGCGGGAGAAGGAAGCTGCAAAAAGGACACATCTTACTAATACGTTTATTTTTAGTTTGCATAATGTAGCACAAGCAGGAAGGGTAATCAAAGTGTCGGGAGTGCAAAATGATGAGCTAATACATTAATAGGCAAGGCAACACAGTGAAAAATGTATGACAAATCCCTAAATATTAGTTATCTATATAGACTGTTATGTATTTTTTTAATCGTCCCAATGCCTTTGATGCAATATTAATGACATACAACAATTTGCTTTAGCTAAAAGCTTAGGAAGAAACCAGAGTGACACTAAGAAAGATGACAGAAAGTGTGTCTAAACATGAATGCTATAGGTCAATTTGGAAACCATTCCCAATGACCTGGTTAACTGGACATCATCTCCAGGACCAATGAATAGGGTCTATCATCCCCTATCATTTCAGTTGTTATATGCGCTAAGACAAAGAACAAGACAAATCATCCATGACTTTCATCTGCAAAGGTTTCCAAGATTTGAAGTTTATAATATATCATATGAGAGCTCACAAATGCTACCTCTAAAGGGACTAAGTGTGTTTCATATGCAAGTAACCCCACTCAAGGGTGCTCTGTGAAGTACTTCCCTACATTCAAGGGTGCGTTGGTCACATTAGGAGTGAAATTCTCATTGTTCCGGAATCTCCACTTGGCCAGTGCCTTCTAGAAGAGTTCACATGTGTCAAACTTCGAGTCCATGTGTCCATCTGATACCTATGAGCTTGGGAACACTTCTTTCCTATTATTAGAAATTCATTGATTGTAAAACTACCTTCAGCTCTGTTGATTAGCGGTTGTCATTGATGTCAACCCAAGAAGTACCAGGGGCTAACTCAATATTGCATGGGAATTTTGACCTAAAATTTATTATATTCTGGGTCAATAATTCTTTTGATGGTTTCTACTTGTCGAGATGTTTCCGTTGATATATGACACGCCATGTAATTCTTCGCGGTTTGAGAGATATTCATGTTTGAAGTTTGTACCCCCAGTTAGTGGGCTAAAACCCCATGGGGTTGGGGAATGGGTCATTGAAAAGTCATAATTAATATTTTTTAAGATCCTAATATCCCTCCCACGTTCACTTGTTGAAGCCCCTCTCAACTTAAGCATTTATATAAATTGTGATCTTCATTTCCTCCTTATGCAAGTGATTTCGCCATCTAAAACAGGTCATCATGGAATTTGCTCTCTAAATTTTTTTCTACGAAGTTTTAGAAGCTGAATTTTTTATGCGGCGAAGTTGAAGTCCTGAGGAAGCTTCTATAAAAATTTCAGATCAAGGTGCACCATATTTTTGGAGATATGATCTGTGGAAGTTAGGGTTTTTGCAGGCTCCTGAAATTCATCTCAAAGAAGTGACCTTGGTAAATTCATCATATCTCTCTCTCTGAGTATCGGATTGGAATTCTGTAAAAAGTGGTAGATAGTGCACAGTCTTAATTTTCACTCTATCAATTTTAGAGCCAAATGAAGAAACAATGACACGTGTCAAGAAGTACAAGTGCGCTCTGCTAAAACAGTCCATAGTTAGGGAATTATGAGAGATTGGGTATAACTCTCTCTTGAAGAATCCAAATTGGGTTAGACATGTGGCATTGGAAAGACGACTCAGAGGACTACTAAAGGACCAAAAATTAGATATTGAGGATCTGAAATACAGAGATACACCAGATTCAATATCGAGCTCCTAAAAGGCAAGAAAAAGCTAGATCATGTGTTGTCAAGGGTTGCAAAGGACCAGACTTTCTATGGTAGCAAAGCAAAGCAAGGTGTAGCAGAGGGTAGCATGACAAGAGCAGCAACCAAGGTACATAATAGTAGCAAGAAGTTCATCATATGAAGTCTTCAAGTGTGCAGCACTGCATACAATCATTGTAAAGGTATCATTGTACTTAGTCATTGTAAATACATTATTGTACAAATTGTACTAGTGTCTATCTGCCAAGGGTTGAAGAGGCAGTGTTGGGAGGTCTAGGATCATCATTAGGTGGTTGTATCAAAGTTGGGGTTATGTTCTAGTATATCTTCTTCTTCTACATCATTCTATATCATTGTAAAGTGAACCATTTTCCCTGGTACGGGAGTCCATTCTTCTTTTATTCTTCTATAGGGTGGTAGGGTGGTGCTAGGGTGAGTTGTAGCTCATTGGGTGTTGGGGCATCTATTCAGTTGATTACTGAAGAATCTCGGGCGGAGCGTCCATCCAGTCGGAGCTGGAGAAGAATGCTTTTCTAGATTCTAGGAATTTGGAGCTTTATTTTCAATTGGAGTTGAATATTAAAGAATTATTAGAAAAGCATTAGGTGGTTTTTGTCCCGGAGTGGGTTTTCACCTTAAAAAATGTGTGCATTTGTGTTCCTTTTATTTGCTGCTATCATTGTACAAAAAGTGATAATAATTGAAGATTAACTAATGCTCTAATTGAAAGGAATACTGATTCACCCGCCCTCTCAGTATTTCCAACAAGCTCTTCTATAAATTGAGCATAGATATTAGTGTTTGAGAAGGAAGAATTTGAGTAGAGAAATGTTAGTGGAATTTCAATTGAGGAATTGATTTGAGTGACATGTTGCTGGAGAGATGTGAATTGTGATGAGGTTGGGATGCTACTATATATGGTGACACTAAATCAATCACTGGGTTGTAACCTCCCCTTCTATCCATTAATAAATATTGTTGCTTAGTTTCCCACATATGTATCTGTATAAGCTCATGTCTTTCATATTATGAATTCTTATTTGATGCATATGGTTCATGTTTTATTGATTTAACTGAATAACTTGAATAGACATATGTATTATTTATATATTTTGCTGTTTAGTGCTCATATTTTCAGAGAATATTTTGGCGACTTAGCTCAGATTTGAAGCTACAGCAAAAGCGACAAAATAAGAATAGGAAGCACTTGGACTCCAAGTAAGTTATTTGATCTAGTATGTGTGTCTATTTATTGTTAGGAAAAGTAGTTTAAAAGTCTTTAACCTATTGTTCTTGATGAGCACTACATATAGGGAGGAATGTTTTATCTGTAATCCATAATTCCGCATAACAAATTGGCGACTCCCCTGGGGAGATTACCCTTCATCCTTAGTGTATTTGCCTATGATTTTCTCTGTTTATTCACCCAGAAGCATTTTCTCAGAAATATTAGGCTTTTGTAAATCCAAATTTGCATTAGAAGTGTGTTAAACAATTGTATTTTTCCTTATACACTGTGCCCAACGCACTGTTGGACAGGACACAGTGCTTCGCATAACATTGTCTCCCTTTCAGACCTGCGTTGCAATGCACTGTCTGTCCTTAGAGACTATGTTGCCTCCTGAAACCATCCAAATTCCATTGAATTTTTCATTGCATTTTGTTTTCAGTTTGTTGTTTGTTGTGTTTTAAAGAGCCTGATACCTCAGATTGACCAGTGACCTTACTTACTCTTCCTCCTTTGAAAGAAAAATTTGTTCAATGTTTATTTAAAGCATTTTTCTTTATCATTGACAAATTAATTTCAAAGTATTTTCATTGCTGCATTAGATCCATTTGATTTTGAAAAAGGAAATTGTCGTTTAATTGTTCGTTTCCTGATAGGAGAAATTATTGTTAAATTCCTCATTTTTCCTTCAAAAAGAGAAATTGTTGTTTAAATTCTTCATTTCTCAAAAGTAAAAGGCATTTTTTTTATTGATTTGGTGCACTTAGTTTATTTTTTGCATTCATAACATTAATGGAAATGAAAAGAAAAACCTGCATTTGCATGTAGTGGATTGTGTCTTTTGCAAAAATAACAATTATGAAAACTGCATTTAGTTTGTGTTCTTTGATTTGTTTGCTCTCAAATTGATTGCTCTTTCCCTCTAGTAGCTAGGATTTTCATTGAAAAACTAAAAGTGAAAGATTGCTTATCATTTTACTTTTCAATTTAGGAATTTCCAATACATCATTGCGGTGAATCTTGAAAGGTGAATTGATAAACAAGATCAACTTAAAATTTATCTCAATTTACCTAACAAATCATTGGAACCATAACGATAACATTTAAAAGGTCTAGGATAGAGACGTGTTCTAGCATCGTAAAACATAGCAGTTGTCGTTAATTTTCTGCGATACATTATGAGTGTGATACCTCACTCCACATACGTAATTATATCGTAGCTCATCCATGTACTTTCGGGTATATCGAGAGGTGTTACAATACGAAAAGTATAAAGGGGTGCTCTCACTGTGCGTTTTCACATTAGACATCGCTAATACGAACATGGGCCTCTACGTACCTTCGAGTATGTTTGGGAGGACAAATTTAGGTTTCTATCCATCCATGGTGAACCGAGTCAGCCGCCTTGTAAATTGTGATACACCGAACACAACATTCGAGGAGATTACCTGCCCGTACTTCTTGGTTTTCCAAGAGGTATTATGCAGTGCACAATTTCTTGGTGAACCTTTTTTCCTTGCAATACCCTTCTATTTTGTTTATTTATTTTTTGTTAAAATAAATTAGTAATCGTGGAAGAACAAAATCCTTTCCCCCATCCTTCATGTAGATTATCATTAAAACCACCTTTACCACCACAAATTACTCCTGTTAGGCGAAGGCGACAACACTCTACCGAATCAATTACTATTCATACCTCTGGTGAAACATCATCTTCCCATATACCAGAGTTAACTCAAGTTGTTTCTACACAACCCTGTTCGTCTACTGTTGTCGAAACGGAGTCCCCACAGCTACTCGTGGTCACAATCCATCCAATCAGTGAGACCATACCTCCTGGACCCGACGTTGTTCAAACAGAAGTTGATCCAGATCATGTCTCCTATTTTCCAGAACATCTGAATCCCGAAGTCAAACAACCAAAATTTGTTCCTGCCTTGGTCATCCCACAAATTTTTGTAGCCATTGAGTCTCCCATATCACACAGTTTTTTGACACCTAATCCTAAGGGGTTGGGTGAGATTGTATATTATTGTAATTTAGTAAATAAGGAAGGCCAAGGGTCATTGGAAAGTGAATCCCAATAGCCTCACCTCCATGTATAAGTACACACACAATCTCCATCTAATACACATTGAGTTTTGCGGAGTTATCTCCTGGTCTGACATGGTATCATAGCTAGTCCCATTTTTGGCATTCCTACCTTTGGTGTAACTTCCTCATGTTCTGCATTTTTGCAGACTGTCATTGTGCATTCAGTTTTCTATTTTATTGCTTCAGGCATTCTGGCACTCCTGGAATAATTTTGCATTTTTTTTTATTTTATTTATTTATTTTTTATTTTTTTTTTTTTTTTTTTTCTGCACATTCTGCCTACTTTTTTTTTTGCACACCGCTATGCAATTTCTGCTGGTGTGCAATTTCTGCTCAAATTCTGAGCACAATTAAATTTACTATACAATTTTTTTCACATTCATTACCATTCGCTCATCCCTCTACTCTCCCTGACACTCCTTGGCTCTCCTTGACACTCCTCGGCCCTCCCTCACCTCCCTCCCCTCGGCCCTCGGCTTTCCCATGCACCCTATAACCCACTTTCACCCATCTCCGCTCACCTCTCTTCCCCACCCGCTCCCTCACGGTCCCTTTCGGCCTCTCGACCCCATATCCCTACTCTCTCACAACACCCATCCCCCTCACATGCTCTCACCCATCCCCCTCACCTCCCTCCCCTTGGCCCTCGGCCTTCCCTCGCACCCCCTCACATGCTCTCACCCAATCCCCCTCACCTTCCTCCCCTTGGATTTCCCATGTACCCCCTCACCCCCCGCCTCGCTCTCTCCCTCACAGCCCTCCCTCATCCCTTCAACTCCTCACGGTGGCCCCTCCCTCACCCATCCCCTCCCCCCATCCACCTCGCCCTCCCACCCCACGCGGGCTCCCTCCCCTCCCCGTGCTCCTACTCTCGCAGCCTCTGCTGCACCTCCCTCCCTGCATTTTTTAATTTTTGTTTTCTTTTTTCCCAACCATAATGTAAATTTGTTTTTTACACAGTTTGGCCTCCCCCAGTAATGACCTCCCCCAGTAATCACCTCCCCCAGAAACACCTTCCCCAGTAATCACCTTCCCCAGAAAACACCTCCCTCAGATAATACCTCTGTTTTTTCCCCCAATTTTTTACAAAAAAAAAAAAAAATAAATAAAAAAATTTCAAAATTGAAACCAGAATTGAGTTTTTTTTTACCTTGACAACAAATTTTTTTTTTCCTTCAAAGGAATGCATTCTCTCATATCTATTGTAGGATTTGTTCTCTCCGGCAAGGAGAACTATCTCGAATGGTCTCAGAAAATCAAGCACACTCTCATTTTTAATGAGCTGTGGAGAGGAATTTGTGAAGGAGAAGAACACCTTCCACCAAAAAAGCCCACTTTAGACAAGGAGATCGCCATTTGGGAAAACAAGAACTGCAAGGCCTATGCCTTGATTTCAACTTTCGTAAATGAATAGGTGAGTCTCCATATTACACCATTTTTAAATGCCTATGAAGCCTTGAGCAAGCTAAAAGAACTCTATGACTCACATTCAGAACTTGAAATTGTTCAATTAATGATTACGTTGTTTAGTTTGGAATTGAAAAATTATGATCCTCTTGCTTTAGCTTTAGAAGTAAGATATATCATGCATGACAGTAAGATCACTGGTGTAGATGTTGGCATATCTCTCATAGCATATGTTAAGGCTTTGTATCCCACTTACTCACATTATCTTGAGTCATTGCAAGCAAGCAGAAACCTCGTGAAAATCACTTTTGAGTCCCTTGAGAAAAAGTTTGCAGAAAAAGAGAAAGATTTTGGAAAGATGAAAGCCCCTCTGTCTTCTAAAGAGGTTGTATGCTTTGCACATAGAGATAGAGTCATGCTCAAGATTATTCCAGAGGAAGAGGTGGCCGAAGAGGAAGAGGAAGAAGAAATTTTAGAGGAAGGGTGGGCAGACAAACTCAAACTGAAAAATCTGATCTTCATTGCATACGCTGCAATAAAGACTGGCATGATGCATCTACATGTAAGCTGCCTTGGGATAAAATTGAGAAGCAAAGGAATCAAGAAAAATGTAAAACTCGTGATAGAGATAAAGGTAAAGAACCTAAATCCACTCATTATGTTGTAGCACATTGTAACAATGGAGTAACTGAAGACTTGTTTGATGTTTCATTTACTTCTTGGAGAAATGATTGGTTGCTAGATTCAGGAGCAACATGTCACATGACATTTAGAATTTTTTTTTTTGAAGAATTTACTAAAAAACTTGATGGAGAAGTATACTTCATAGATAACTCCAAACTCAAGCCATCGGGGCTTTGCACAATCAGGCTTAAGTTGCCTGGTCTTCCAGATCATCTTCTACATGAGGTTCTATACCTCCCTGAGTTGAGGAGAAAATTGCTATCCTTGGTACACATCTTCCAGCAAGGACACTCCATTCACATGTCTGATGGCAAGGTTGAGGTCATAAAAGCATCAGATCGCTCACTTATCATGGAGGGAATAGAAGAAGGAAGATTCTTGAAGCTGCAAGGTTCCTCTGCTCATGCACAAAACTTTGCATTTAGTTCACATCATGATGAAGGTATATTCCCATCAAGTCTTTTATGGCATGCTATATTTGGACACTAAAACTATGACAACCTTTGATTGTTGAAGAAAAATGGCTTTAATGGACTGCCTACAATTCCTAGGAAACTTAAGAAATGTGATGCTTGTATTCTAGGAAAGCATAGCAAACAACCATTTCATGATTCAAATTCTAGAGCACATATAAAAATTGATCTTATTCATTCAGATTTATGTGGCCCTATGCTTGTTTCTTCTGCAAATGGAAATAAATACATGATGACATTTATTGATGACTACACCAGAATGTGTTGGGTTTACTTATTGAAGAACAAGTCTGATGCTTTTCAAACATTCAATAATTTTCATGCATGGATTGAAAATGGTGCACAAAATCATATTGGCTCTTTATGTACTAATAGTGGAAAAGAATACACTTCAAACGAATTTCAAAATTATCTTCGTCAACATGGGATCAAACATCAAACAACTGTGCCTTGTAATCCCCAACAGAACGGTGTAGCTGAAAGAATGAATAGGACAATTTTAAATATGGTTCGCTCCATGATGTTTTTTAAGAATGTAAAATTGATGTTTTGGGCTGATGTAGTTCTATGTGCTGTATACATAAAGAATAGGTGTCCTTCAAATTCAATCATAAACAAAACTCCTTATGAAATGTGTCATGGCCACATTCCTTTGGTAAAGCATTTCAAGGCCTTTGGTTCCACCTGTTATGCTTTGATACCCAAAGTACAAAGGAATAAACTTGGTGCTAGAAGTCAAAAATGTATCTTCTTGGGGTATTCCAATACCTCCAAAGGATATCGTCTCTATGATGAAGTCAATAAGAAGTTTGTAATAGCAAGATATGTCATATTCCTTGAATATTACATGACTAACAATGTTATTAAGTGGAAACTTGATTGCCTGGATAGATTCACACAGGAAAAGTATTTTGAAGAATTTCATAATCAGATTCCACATCTTGAATGGGGGATTCCTATACTAAATCAATCTATGGAATCATTTCCCAAAGCACTCTCTTCCCCACCTGAAGAACCAACGATGACACCTTGAATGATGTGATTGACAGAATTGAGAGATTGAATATTGATTCAATTCCAACTCATTCAAATGAGTAGCCTGGGACATCTCAAAAAGGTCCCCCCAAATGGCTGACAAACACACTAGAAAACGTTCGTCCCGATGAGATTGGAAAGACGGGAACAAGAAGTTCCACTAGACAAAACGAAGGTGATGTAGATAATTTTGATTCACCTGTTGATATGGATATTGCTTATAACTGTGAATTGAGTTTGTCTACAGATCATGAACCAACTTCCTTTAAGGAAGCCACTTCTCATGATGAATGGAATGAAGCGATGCAAAAGGAGTATGATGCCTTGATAAAGAATGGCACTTGGAAGCTGGTTGATCCTCCTTTGGGAACCAAACCAATTGGTTGTAAGTGGGTCTACAAGAAAAAGTACAAAGAAGATGGCTCACTTGACAAGCACAAAGCTAGGCTTGTGGCAAAAGGTTTTGCACAGAAAGAAGGGGTCGATTATGAAGAAAATTTTTCTCCCATAGAAAAATGGGCCACCATCCGGATTCCCTTTGCCCTACTAGCTTAGAAGGGATGGAAAGTCCATCAGATGGATGTAAAAACTATCTTTTTGAATGGAGATCTAAAGGAGAAATTTTTTATGTCCCATCCAGAAGGATTTGTTTTGAAGGACCAAGAACACAAAGTATGCAAGCTTATAAAATCCTTGTATGGCCTCAAGCAAGCACCATCAGCCTGGTATGAGAAATTAACTGAGCATCTTCTGAAACTTGACTTCAAACATTTTGATCTTGATGATGCAACTTTGTTTTTTAAGAAAGTTGGAAAAACAGTTGTATATCTTCTGGTGTATGTATATGATCTTTTGATGATAGGGAACAATGAGAGTTATATTGCATCCATAAAGAAAGAATTGAAGAAAGGTTTTGAAATTACTGATTTGGGTTATGTTCATTACTATCTGGGTATCAAAGTAACTCAACATCCTAAATTTATATTTCTTTCTCAAAAGAAGTACATTGGAGATCTTTTGAACAAGTTTGGCATGGATGAATGCAACCCCTTAACCACTCCAATGGAACAAAACTTGAAGCTCACATCCATTGAAGGGAAGGAATTCGAGGATGCAACGAAGTATAGACAGCTTGTAGGAAGTCATATCTACCTAACTACCACTAGACCATACATCTCATTTTTTGTTAGAATCCTCTCCAAGTTTATGCAAAAACTTTGTGAAGGACATTGGTCTACTGCAAAAAGAGTTCTAAAGTACTTGAAGGGGACTCAAGACTTTGGACTCAAATATACACATGTAGGCGATTTCAGCTTGATCGGATACTCTGATTCAGACTTTGATGGGGAAAAATAAACTGGGGTGTATACTTCAGGTTATACCATGAGTCTTGGATCAGGATCTATCTCATGGAGATCAGAAAACAGTCAGTTCCAGCAGATTGCACAACCGAGGCAGAATATGTGGCAGCAGTTGAAGCAACAAAGGAAAATAGGTGGCTCAAGAAAATCCTAGAAGATTTATAGATGAAACAAATGAATTCAACACCACTCATGATCGAAAACACTTCTGTAATAAAGTTGGCCAAGAACCCGAAGTTCCATGATCGAAAAAAGCACATCAATACAAAATACCATCTGATTCGACATCATGTTCAAGCCAAAACCATCCATCTACATCATTGTTCCACAAATGAGCAGACCGTAGAAATCTTCACCAAAGCACTTGGAAGAGAAAAGTTTGAAAAGTTCAGAATGATGCTTGGACTCACCAACATCCCTTCAGATTAAAGGGGGGAATGTTGACAACTAATCCTAAGGGGTTGGGTGAGATTGTATATTATTGTAATTTAGTAAATAAGGAAGGCCAAGAGTCATTGGGAAGTGAATCCCGATAACCTCACCTCCATGTATAATTACACACACAATCTCCATCTAATACACATTGAGTTTTGCAGAGTTACCTCCTGGTCTGACACAATCAACCACCTGAAATGTACTTTGGGCCTGACAGTAAAATAATTCTACCTGGTTTAATTTCGATTGAAGAAATACCACAAGACGAGACACCTTCAACTCCAACCCATTTTGGGGAGGACCTTTACCTGTATGAGTCTTTTTATCAATCATCACCATCTGCTTTTGTTGATTTTGTTCCTATTCAAACTCTCATTGATCCAAAATGGTATACATTTGGTCAAGTAACGATGCCTGAACCAAAATCTTTGGTTGGTAAATCTGTTCCGATTACGTCAGCACCTGCCCTCGCTACCCTGTCAATGTTTACAATTTCACCATAGTCATATTTTCATGGTGGCCCTATGGTCCCATCATGTTATAAATATTTATCTGGAATTTTCTCTGGTGCATATTCAAATCCACAGACTTTACCAATGTCATCATCTGGTATTATAACTGGTAAACCTATAGCGAGTACTAAATGACTTGATTCTTTATACACATCATCAGGGCAATATCAAGCAGGTCCTTCTGGGTCTATTCCATCAAGTACCATATCAACTGGACTCCCAGCATTTGGAGAGAAATATTTTTCATCTTATTATCCTCCTCATGTTGGGGGGCAACCTTTGGTCACCCACTATGACAATACTCCATCACTTTTTGGTCAACCTAATGTCGAAATGAATGTTTGTCAATGGAAGCCCACTCTTCCTATCCTACCACAAACGGTTGTACACTTGTATCAACTAGTTCAACCTGTTATACCCACATCATTTCCACTTGTTAATACATCTTTACCCCTGTTACAGAATCAAAATGTTGTACAACAACCTTTTCAAGTGGGTCCTTCAACTCAATACCCTCAAATATTGGGTCCACAGACTCCAAATCCTTCAATTAATTTACAACAACCTGTATCCAGAATCATTTATTCACAAGCTAGCTTACCATTTTATGGGATGTCACAGCCACAACCTCGTTATACCTATCAACCGAATCCAAATTATTCTACTCTGGGTTATAACATTGGTCCCTTTACAGCCTTAGGTGCAAATACCTCAGAATTCATTTCAACAAATATCATATCTAGGTTTTGGTCAACAGAATCCTCAAGCATTTTCTTTTCAAAACAATCCCTATCTTGGTTACGAGCAGTAGATTCCTTATGCTGATGCTCAAAGGCTTGTTGCTCAAGCAGTTCCATCTTACCCTGGCTATGCTCAACCTGACCTTAATAGACAGTTGCCCTTTATTGTGACTTTAGAGTTACCAAATTTAAATTGGCTAACTAATGATCCAATCAACTATGCTCCTTAGGCCGGTGATACCTCAAAAATTACCCTCTGATATTCCTAAATTCAATGGAAACCCAGGGGAAGACCCATCGACTCATGTCATGACTTATCATTTATGGTGTTCATCAAATTCCCTAAATGATGATTCTGTTCGACTACGTCTTTTCCAGCGTACGCTCATGGGTCTGGCTGCAAAATGATATATTGAGTTACCTAGAGCTTCTTTTGATAATTTCACTGCCCTAGCTACTGTTTTTTTGACTCACTTCCAGTTACCCATCCGATATCAAACTGGAATGAAACTCTTGACCAATTTCAAACATACTAATGCTACTCACATTTCTAACCATATTCATGAGTGGCTTCGTTGTCGTATAATGGTTAAGACATTTTTTCCATATCAGCTCCTTGTTGAGTGGTTCATTAAGTCCCTGTTACCATGTATAACTGAGGATGTGGCTAAGGATGGCATCATCATAGAAGAGCAGGTTATTGCTCGTGCCCAATATTTAGACTTGATTTATACTCACTCTGGCATGCTCTATGAAAAAATTCCTAATGCGTCGAGATCTAATTTTACTATTCCTCCTCAATTAAAGGACTCTCATGCCGGAGACGGCTTGATTGGCACTGCAAGCACACATCATACTACTACACCTGATCCTGCACCTTCTTCTGAAATTAATGCCATGTCGTTTGACAAGGGCAAAAGTGACAAGAAACCCAGAAGTAAGAAAATGGGAAAATCTAAGAAAAAGCAAAATTCTAACCTGCAGGAAAGATCATCTGATCAATCGTCTGGACCTATGAAACCTCGTTATCCATGCATAATCTGTAATGAGGAACACTTTTTTCGAGATTTTCTTCACCTCATTGAAGTCTAAAAAATCATTAAGACTTCCAATGCATCAGTTGTGTTGACAGATCCGTTTCTGAATCCAGACACAAATTTGCTTGCTACAGATCCAACTTCTAGTTCCCAAGTACTTACGTTATCTGCCACAAAACCTTCAAAAGATATTTTTGTGTCAACGCGTAATAAATATTATGGTATTCAGGCCACTGATCAACCTACTACCTCGACTATGAATCCGTCTATGGAATCAGTACCGCCTACTGCTATTCCTGAATTGACAATCAAACCACCAAAGGGAGTAATTCACAAATCGACATATAATCCTCGAGCAATAGATGATCAAAATTATAATATAGTTGCATATTTGGCTCAATCCCCTTCAGTTATGTCTTCTCTTTAGGTATTACAAAATTATCCTTCCCAAAAATAGGATTTATTGCCGACTATTGGTGGAATTGATCCCACTGATTCCAATCTTGTTGTATTTAACCATACAGGCTATGTGCCGCAACTACCAGTAGAATTGGAATTCTCCATACAAGTAAAAGTTCTCAATCACCTTGTTCATCGTAATATTATTGATGAGGGAGAATCTATGTGTATTATGTCTCTAAATTGTTGGAAGTCACTTGGCTTGAAATGCTTATCACAATCATCAACGACGTTGAAGGATTTTGATGGATGTACATATAAGCCTTGTGGTATTATTAATAACCTGCATGTTGAACTAGGGGGAAAAACAGTGAATGTTGATGTTGAGGTTGTTGACGGACCCCTTGACTATAATATTCTACTTGGAAAGCCATGGGTATATGCAATGACTGCAATTGTTTCTACATATTTTAGAATGATTTCCTTTTTGTATAAAGGTACTATTACATTCATTAATTAGTTATCCTTCTTTGCCTCCACTTCACAGGTAACTGGAAGTGTTCTGTTCATTCACGCACCCCAACTAGCACTTCAAAACATTGGTGTAGGAATTTTAAAGGATTCCACTCTCATGGGAACTTTTACATTATCTCATGGGAACTTTTGCATTATCGCCGCCTACGACGTTGGCAGCAATTACAAGTATAGAGACCTGCTACATGATCTCTTCAACTCCATTTGGCTTAAGGGAGAGTACTGATGATTATGAAATTGTTACATTATATGATTTTCTTTCGTCCAACCCTATTGAGCTGGCATAGCAATCAATCTATCTAGCTTGGGCGGCGAATCCAAAATCAACGTCGTCGATTGTTTGGGTTGATATTTCCTTAGAATTTGGTACTCCATCTGATCCATTTTCCTCAATTTTCTTGTCAGATGAGAATATTTTGGAAGCCATGATTTTAGAAGGAGAACCATGAGAATATTATCATCATCGTTCCCATCTTCCTGATTATGAAGAAAAACATCTTAGTGAACTATATCACCCATAAATCAAAAATTTCTTTTCGAATTCTTTACCTATAAATGCAATCGATTTCGAGCGAAATCTATCAAATATTGAAGAAACAATTTCGATCGATATTTCGACCAAACCTAGCATTGTAGAAAATATTCATGTTAATGTATCTTGTTCTCCATCAGAACTCGAATCATATCGATCTGTATTTCGTGAATTCCGTGATGTATTTTCTTGGTCTTATGAGGAAATTCCAGGCATAGATACTAGTATTGTTTAACACACTATTAATATGTATCTTGATTTTAAACCGGTCCATCAACGACTTCTTCCTGTTCATCCAAAGAAATTTGAGGCAATCAAAGCATAAGTTGAAAATTTTTTGCGTGCTGGTTTCATTTACCCAGTTTTGTCAACTGAGTGGGTTTCCAATATCGTTCCTGTCATGAAAAAACAAGGAACCATTAGAGTGTGCATTGATTATTGGGACTTCAACATTGCTTGTCCAAAAGACAACTATCCTACTCCCTTTATTGACCAAATTATTGACGATTGTGCTGGATGTGAAATCTTTTCATTCATGGATGGATTTTCCAACTACAATCAAATCAATATCCACCCAGAGGATCAACATAAGACAAAATTCATCTATCCCTCGGGCACATTCGCTTATAAGAAGCTACCATTTGGTTTAAATAACGCTGGAGAAACTTTTCAAAGAGCAATGGACTATGCTTTCAATGACATCAAGTGCATTGTTCAACCTTATCTAGATGATTTACCCACACATTCATGAAATCAGACTGATCACCTGATGCATTTGAGAGCCATTTTCTTACGCTATGGACACTACAAAATATGCCTCAATCCACATAAATGTATGTTTTGTGTTGGTTTTGGTCATTTGCTTGGATTCGTAGTCTCAAAAGAAGGAATTTGAATCGACCCATGGAAGTTTCGGGCCATTCTTGATTTGACTGCACCATCAAATTTACTTCAGATACAAAAACTTCAAGGAAAGGCTAACTTCCTAAGAAGGTTCATTCCAAACTATGCCGAAATGGCTAAAGGATTTACTCGACTTTTGAAAAAGGGGGTTCCCTTCCATTGGGACCAAGTTGCGCAAGCTTCTTTTGATATTGTCAAGGATACTCTTGTCCGAGCGTCATTAATGTATCCCCCTAGTTATCAAAATGATTATTTCCTATATATCGTCGCGGCTGAAACGACCATTGCTATGGCTTTGGTCCAAGTAGAAGATGGAATTGAACATCCGATATATTATTTGAGTCATAATCTCAATGATATGGAATTTAAGTATTCGTACGTTGAAAATATTACCTTGGTAGTTGTTCAAGTTTTCTAAATATTTCGCCACTATATCCTGCTCCAAAAGACCACTGTCATTTTGGATTGCAACCCCATGACTTATATCTTATCACGTAAATTTATGAGGGTTAAATATTCAAAATGGATTGTCATTTTGCAGGAATTTGATTTGGAATTCATCAAATCCAAGTCAAAGAAGTCTTTAGCTTTGGCTAAGCTTCTTTGTGACCTTAACTCTGATAGTACTGCAACTACGTCGGAACCATCAATTCCTAACGAGTCTCTGTTTTTGATCGGATCATCTGATCCTTGGTATCGAGATTTCATCATTTATCTCCAAACTAAAACTTTTAAACCTAATACCTCTCGCTCTAAACAATGACGTATTCGATACCAAGCTAAAGATTATCTGATCGTTGGTGATAAAATTTATCGGCATGGTGTCGATACCATTTTAAGAAGGTGCCTCACTCATGAGGAGGCCGAAAAGGTTTTAAATGATTGTCATGCTGGGGCTTGTGATGCACATTTACCTGGATATTCTACAACATAGAAGATACTCCGCGCCAGTTAATTTTGGCCTACAATATTTCACGACTGCATCCTCGCAGTTATAAGTTTTCATGCATGACATATTTTTTATCGTAAAATCCTCAAACCGCCAGTGCCAATGCATCTTGTTGTCTCTGTGGGACCATTTTCGAAATGGGGTATTGACTTCATGACATGTAATCCTTGTTTGTCTGGAGGGCATGATTATATTATTGTTGTAGTCGACTACTTTACCAAATGGGTCGAAGCGATGCCTACATTCAACAACACAAGACATACAGCTGCATTATTTTTCTTTAATCATGTTATTGCATGGTTTGGGGTCCCACAGGCTATAGTTACAGATCATGGGAAGCATTTTTGCAACCACATGATGACTGAATTAACTGCTAAGTTAGGATTGTCACATGATAATTCTACTCCTTATTATCCACAATCAAATGGACAAGTTGAGACTATCCACAAGATTCTTAAACGTATGATTCAACGAATGATAGGAGTTCATAAAATAAACTGGCATTTGATCCTGTACTCAGCCTTGTGGGCATACTGAAACTTGGTGAGAAATGCAACCAAATTTACTCCCTTTCAATTGGTGTATGGTCTGGAAGCTATCTTTCCAATCCAATGTGAAATACTGTCGTTAAAACTCGCAATCGACTTGTTACCTGACACCTCAGAAGAAGAATAATGTCTTTTTAACCTCATCCATATTGATGAAATGCGTCGTGAAGCCCAATTGGCTAACGAAGCACATAAGAGACGTATAAAGGTGCAATACGACAAAAATGTCCAGCCTCACATTTTCTCAGAGGGTGAATTGGTCCTACTTTATGATCAAGAAGATGATGTAATAGGTACAGGAAAATTTGACCCATTATGGCATGGCCCCTATATTTTAAAAAGATTTCTTGCTAAGGGTGCCTATGAGTTAGTTGATTACGATAGAATTGCATTGGCACAGCCCAGAAATGGGTTGTATCTGAAACATTACTATGCTTAATCATGAGTGTAGTAATATTTTTTTGTATAATTTATATTATATATATATGTTGTTGATTTGCATTCACTGTCTTAGTTTGTTTTTAGAATTTTATTGACGTTAGTAATCCACTTTACATTTCATCGCAAATGTTTGGATCTTCGGAACCATTTTTTGGATATGTTGATGGTGCTAGTCATAGTACACAGAATCTATCCTCTGCATCATGGGCCATTTTCGCTCCAAATGGCGAGTTAGTGAGTTTTCAAGGGATTTGTATTGGTAGATCGACAAACAATATCGTTGCATATAGCGCATTGATAGAACTTCTCTCTAATGCCATTTCATTTGGTATCAACTGCATCATCATAAGGTTAGACTCACAACTTGTGGTATTACAGCTTGCTAGTGTTTATACTGTTAGAAATCCAACACTACATAGATTGTTCCTATGAGTTCGACTTTTGGAAAGATATTTTGAATTTATTCAAGATCAACACATTTCTAGAAATTCGAACACATTCACTAATTCTTTAGCTAATCAAGTTTTAGACAGACATTTGCAACATATGTAAAGAAAAAATTCACATCATTGAATAGGATATCACAATAAAAATAAGAAAAACACCGAAATAAAATAGATAGATATTTATAGGTTTTTACAAAAATTTGTGCCCAAGACACATTGGTCATCTGACCTCAAAATGTATGCAAAATGTCAAAAGTAAACTAGTGGTGCTCATGGTAACATGCTATATATCTAGCTATCCTACGTAGTAACCGCATCCAATGGTTAGGAACACCTATAGTGTGACACTACAGTCACATGGGTAACTCTTCGATCCGACAATCCAGAATCCCGAAGGTCAACCCCTCTATGTGTTGCCAAAGCTCAGCCAGAGTCTCAGCCATATCAAGATCCTGAAGGATTGCTCTCCCAACAGCCCTCTCTACTGGCTCATCTGCTACATGCTCTGGTTCCTCCGTCGGTTGAACTCAACCAACATCTGCATTACATCAAACATTTATTTTAGTCTTGGGAAAACATCAAAAATACAAAAACATTGTAGAAACCTTAGGAAAATAAAAAACATGGTCAAAAAATTCTTACCCATTGCACCCCACTGAGCACCTTCTGGTAAAGCTAAATCTGGATCTCCTCGGAAATCAACTCCTGCATATGCATACTCATCGATGGTGACAATATGTCACCAGAACCAGGCTAAGAATGTAGTAGAGAACATAATGGTCGATTGGCCTGCATGCCTACCCATTAGTTCTACCCATCTCTGCATCTGTGGATCTCTAGGATTAGACACATCCAGTGTCACATGTTGTGGCTGCATCAATGGAATCCATTCTAAGGAAAATTATATGAGGATTGAACCATAACTAAATTTCTTCTTCCTTCCTCCCTTTTCTTTTTTCAGTTGTTATTTTATTTGAGAAAGTACAGCTTTATACCAGTTGACGACTGTTGGCTCCATACACTCTTGCGCGTATTGCATATACGATCTATTCGCTACATGTAGTGTAACGGTGCCAGCAATTTTTGTGATTGTGAAAAGGATATTTCTCAAAGGAAAATCTATAACATCCAAAATGTTTATCTTTCCATCTTTGCTTGGCTCTACCCCTGGATAACAATGTTGCAAAACATAATCTCTCACAGTCTCTCCTCCAACAATAGACCCTGAGAGTGAAATAGGAAAACCTCTCCTCAATAAACCTGTAAGAAACTATACATCCTCTACTGTTATGGGAACCACTTGGTTCTTAATATGAAATGCCTTGATAGCTGGATCCCATGCTCAAACTAAGAAATCAAAGAGTTTTATTTTTTGCCTCATCCCTGACAACCGAAAGTACTTTAACAGTCCATAATCTCTTAGGACTCTTACTGTGGCCGGATCATTTAGGGAAATCATATCCTGTTATTCATGCTCTCTTTCCCTCCATGTAATCGTCATTGTAATCCAATGAAAACTTGAAATGTAACCATAAGAACCATTAGATTCCATTCAATACAAAAAATTGGGCAAATACAAAAAACAAAAATGAATATTGTGCCCAACGCAACCTAGGACAAGAGACACTACATTGTATATGCAAGTATTCTTCATTTTAGCTACTATGAAATGCACTTTTTGATGTCCAAGGGTGCGTTTCCCTCTTTGGGGGTAGAATTTACCCTAGGCGCCCCAAAACCCTAAAATTTGCAATGAATGGAAATGAAATGATTGTTGAATGAAAGAGAGGGTTCATATCACTAACCTAGATCAAACGGAAATGAAATCCATCCACAGAAACGATCACAATCGACAGCTGAAATTCAGGGGCAAAATTAGGTTCAGAGCTCCAAAATGAAAATGGTAACTATGGAATGGAAAAAATGAATAGTAAAACACTTTTTAATAGTCATTTAATTGTTTTCAAATCATATTTATTGCTATGAATATGGTTTTATTATGTTTTTATCATGAAACAGGTAATTTTAATCCATTTGATGTTGTTCTGAACAGGTCTTACAATTGATGAACAGAATAGTCATGCAGATTTATATCAAGAATGATTTCACCATAAAGCATACTTTTTCTCCTTATTTTTTTAGCTTTGTTAAAAACGAAAAAGGATTTTAAGCGCACTTTTATCTCTTTTTCGAGCTTCGATAACAACGAAAAAGGAACCCCTAGAGTCTTCTTTCAGCTCTTTTCATACTCCGATAATGTGGAAAGATTGTCGAGCACTTGTCTTTTCAAGCTCGTAAAAGTAAATGAATTGATATCTACTCAGTATAAGTTTAACCCTATTCCAGACTGAGATAGATTATTTACGAAAAAGGAATACCTTGGTCAAACATGACTAAAGAGATTATCTTAGATATTATTTTACACTTTTTTGGATCCGAGCGACAACTTTACGAAAAAGTACTTATGGAGTTTTCTTTCGTCCTCTTTTTCAAACTCTCTAAATATGAAAAAGGACTGGGCTGTCACTGTCGTTAAGCTCATTAAAACATAAAATAATGACGGGCTTGTCAATCATGGAAAGAATCGAGTTTCATTCATCGTTAGACTCGTTAAATTATTAAATAGCGATAAACTATTCGCCCGAAGGGTTGAATTATAGATCAAGCAAATGTTATCCTCCTCAAGATTGTTAAAAAATAAAGAGGTACTGGTCGAAAAATGATCGAGGGAAATTTGGGAAAGTGAAAAAAACTTTTTACGGTAGCAGATCGCTCTTGAACATGACACTTCACTCCATCACTGTGACTGTTTGGGTTGGGTAATCTTCTTGACGGTTCATTCATACCTATGGTTTATCATACCTTCACTTCGGTTTTGGGTCAATGCTGCCAACTCATCTCAGTGTCACCGATATTTTCAAGAGAATTCATCCAGTAAATACTCATCCTTCTGCAATACTCATAAACCTTCATTCTCATGACAGTCATCCCTTAACATTGCTATATCAAGTCATACCTTTGTCTCTGAAATCAGTAACTCCCGTTTCATAAGAAGGTGTCTTACTGTCGATGAAAAACCATTATCCAGGAAGTTCACTTAGAAACATTATATTCCAGTACCATGAGTCTTGTTACAACATTGACAAGATCCTTGCTTCCAGATTTTTGACCGAAAGATTTTGTTTGGTGTTCGACATCAAATCATCTATTCACGCCTTACGAAATGTACTGTAGTACCTTGAGGGCCATTGACATCAATGGTGGTTCTCTCGCATTTGTTAACAACTCACATCATTGGCTGGTAATCAAACGATGTCTTAACATGTTCAACTACAAATCATATATTCACATGGCTAGACTTGTACCCGAATGATTGAGTGAATGAGATAAGAAGACCGCGGATCTAGTTTTAGCCATCCGAGCTGCAATTTCAGGATTTTTATACACATCATATGTATGGTGACCTTACATATAGATCGTCATCTGAACATGGGCCTATATCTGTAGGCATGTCTGTATTGGGCAACATTCCAATGTAGACAACTTTATGAATTATGTACATGTTATTAGAAAGTTTATGTGTTGAGCATCGAAATTCCTTCCCTCAGTAATTATGATCAAGAGGATATATCATGATGTAATGTATTGTAAGATTGATGCAAGTTGCCACTCCGCTTCATCTCCAACCCATCACAATATAAAGCATCTCAATCAAAATATTTTTATTATTATTCTGACTTCATGCTTTAGGGGGAAATTGTTATAGGTCAATTTGGGAACCATTTCCAATGACCTGGTTAACTGGACATCATCTCCAGGATTAATGAATAAGGTATATCAACCCCTCTCATTTCAGTTGTTATATTCTCTAAGACAAAGAACAAGACAAATCTTCCATGACTTTCATCTGCAAAGGTTTCCAAGATTTGAAGTTTATAATATATCATATGAGAGCTCACCAACATTGCCTCTAAAGGGACTAAGTGCATTGCATATGCAAGTAACCCCACTCAAGAGTGCTCTGCAAAGCACTTCCCAAAATTCAAGGGTGCATTGGTCACATTGGGTGTGAAATTCTCATTGTTCCGGAATCTCCACTTGGCGAGTGCCTTATAGAAGAGTTCACATGTGTCAAAATTCGAATCCATATGTCCATTTGATACCTCTAAGATTGGGAACATGTCTTGCCTATTATTATAAAGTCATTGATTGTAAAACTACCTTCATTTCTCTATAAATTGAACACAAATCTTAGTGTTTGAGAAGGAATAATTTGAGTAGAGAAATGATGGTGGAATTTCAATTGAGGAATTTATTTGAGTGACATGCTACTGGAGAGATGTGCATTGTGATGAGGTTGGGATGTTGCTGGAGATGGTGACACTAAATCAATCACTGGGTTTTAACCTCCCCTTCTATCCATTAATAAAGATTGTTGCTTACTTTCCCACATATGTATCCATATAAGCTCATGTCTTTCATATTATGAATTCTTATTTGATGCATATGGTTCATGTTTTATTGATTTAACTGAATAAATTGAATATACATTTGTATTATTGCTATCTTTTGTTGTTTATTGTTCATCTTTGCAGAGAATATTTTGGCGACTTAGCTCAGATTTGAAGCTACAACAAAAGTGACAGAAGGAGAATAGGAAGCGCTTGGACTCCAAGTAAGTTCTTTGATCTGTTCTGTGTGTCTATTTATTGTTAGGAAAAGTAGTTGAAAATTCTTTAACCTGTTGTTCTAGATGAGCACTACATCTAGGGAAGAATGTTTTATCCGTAATCCATAATTCCACATAACAACAAAGGTATTGCCATAATTTATATGGTAATGCTAATTGAATTGAAAGAAAGTAGTCACCATTATTCCTAAATCACATGTTGACAACAATTTTTTTTTACACAAACAACCATTTCAAATAATTGGTTATCAGGATGATATGAGAAAAAAATCATTAAAGATAGCAGGAATTGGTATCAATTTTTGAGGTGTCACGTGGATGCCATCCTTTTCAAACTATTTTGAAAAATATTGCACACACTTTCCACATAAGAGTGTAGCGATATGGATCTGTAAGGACTAATGATAAATCCGATGTAATGATAATCTATCATAAATTGCAATTGTTGTGAATCTAACAGAGTTATAAAACACCAACCAACAGAGCAAGCCCAACAAAAGAACCAAAGAGAAAATTTCTTAGTATACTACAGTTTAGGAGAATACCGGTGTCCTATGATCCAATGACACTAGGTGGCCCTGAAGAGAAAATAGTCCTTTCATTAAGGGTAATAGTTCACATGGTAGGTCATAGCTACATAAATTAAGTTAACCTGAAAATAGTTATGCAAAAGACCTGCAATCATTAGAAGGCCGTATTTGATTATAATGTCCTGTTCTGACAATATGGGTAAATGATGTGCTGCGAACACACCAAAAATCTTGTTGAATGAAAAATGAACACTTTGATCAATTTTTTGTTAATGGTGATACCATATGCCCATATTCTCAAAACATAACAATATAATCAAGAAAATGAACAATTTGGTCAATGATCCATCATATTTACTAAATGAATGTAATTTTTATGAAATTGAAAATTTATTAATGATTGATAGTTTCTATTAAACTTTTTGTTATAAATTAATGTTTCTTATTTAAAGGGAAATAGTGATGTTTCTTATTTAATGTTTATTAAAATCCTTATTTCCATAAATTAATGCTTCTTATATAAAAGGAAATAGTAATGTTTATTATTTATTGTTTATTAGAGTTTATGTTCCTATTTAAATTAATTTTTATTTTTCAGAATAAAGTTTCCTCTATATCCTCGTTCTAGCGCACATATACCATCCTCTGCACATTCAACTCTTGTCTCGAACAATTAAATCTACAAAAGTTTCCAATGTAAAAGAGCTTAAAATGAAACAATACAAGATAACTGCACTAGCAACTCATGTCTTTCTCTCACTATGAGAGCACTAACTAAAGAAACACCACGTAAATTCCATACATTTGTTATGTTTCTATCAAATTTTTACAATATCAACATGCTAATGGTTACTGTGAAAGAAAAAAGTGATAATACAGGATAAACATGTGGAAAAATCCATCGACGGAAAACCTATACAAAAATCGACCACACTCCAGATGAAAATTTGTTACACTCAAATAATAAATATTCAACACACTTTCAGGCCTAGATGAATGTTATACTCACTAGCACAAACCCCATATTTCTTGTACAAACCCCGTCCTCCGCACATATTTCATTGCGCACAGGAAAAAAGTAACTAAAGAAAAAAAACTAAGACATCATGAAAATGTTAACTACAAGGAAATATTCACACCAGAAAGCTCCGCACATTGAAACTTAATAATAATAGATTGACATAAATAGTTTAACATTAATTTCATCGATGCCGAATAAATTTTCCTATGCACCCCCCATTCTCCCACACATACCCGATCCTCCACACAGTCAAAGCTTCACACAATGAAATATAATAATAATCATCTACACATCCTTCATTCCATGAAGATTCATAGATATATAATAATATATTATCATTAATAGTTTAGCATTAATTCCCTATGCACCCCCATTCTCCCATAAATACCCATCCTCCACACAGTAAAATCTCCACACAAGGAAATATTTTAACATTAATTTCTTCCCTGCCCAATAGAGTCCCTATGCACTCCCATTCTCACACACATACCCTATCCTCTGCATAGTTAAATGTATGCACAATGAAACATAATAATATTAATTATTATGTTCTCCTCCATATACCCTATCCTCCACAAATATGCATAGCTATATAAAATCACAACTCTATGCAACTTCTCTCCTGCTCATACTCCATCCTCCACACAGCAAAATCTCTGCACAAGGAGAAATTTTAACATTAATTCCATCCCTGCCAAATAAATTTCCCTATGCACCCTCGTTCTCCCACACATAACTCATCCCGTGCATAGTAAAAGCTCCTCACAATGAATCATAATAATATTGATTCAAAATTTGTTCATTTTTAAATTAATTAAAGTTCCCTTTGCATCCCCGTTCTTGATGTAGGAGAATCGGACCACCCTTAATCATAATTGAAATTCAAAGCCGCGGGAGGTGAAAATGTGGACAACCGTTTGTAAATGGGGACTAATTTTCACGAAGTAGAGCTAAAATGATGTAATCGATATGTTTCTAGAAGATTTGATTTATTTTAATTATCTTCCATGTAATTAAACAAAGAGATTTTAGGGGTTAGTTAAGCGATTTGTGGGAGAAAATTGTGGGTCTTAGATGATCCACTCGCTTTGTAATTTCTATATAATGTGAGTTTCTGTTGTATGATAGGGAGAATTTGTGATTCAAGCCCATAATGGCCTTAGCCTGTACTCGGGCTCGAGATGATAATAAAATCTGTTTATTTTTATGTATTCAGGAATTTTATGGATTACGTATTATTTGTGTGTGTCATTTGATTTATATTTCAGTAGATATCCGTATCATTTCACTGTAAATCAAGTATGGAAAAACACAGACTTGTGAAAGACTCGATTCCATAAACATGTATTTTGTGCAGGTGGAACGAACGATGAGATTAGGTTGCAGAACTGATAGTGGGAGATGGACGGATAATATCACATCGCATTGGCTAGAATATGGTTTTTTCCACATTGCAATCAGCGATCATTATATCGACTTGTTAAGCTATCGTAATATTAATGATATAGGTTGCGATGCGATGAAGAGGAGCTATGTGTCGGCATAGCGATCCAATGCCTATCACACTCGGTAGCAGGAACTTAGAAGTGTGATATGGTTTTGGTTGCGAAGATGCGATGTGATATCGTCATCGCAATGCTTCGCATCGTCATATTTATATTTTACGTTTAATGTTATTTGTTATATTTTCCGACGTGGGATATCGTAAACGCTAAGATATGCGATATTATTTTGGGAGCGATTGCGATCTGTTTATAATTTCAATAATGCGATTGTGTTGTTGCATGTTTGGAAAGTTATGTGGGCCCATAACCCATAGGTCCATGCAGATTGTGTAAAGTTGCAGTTTTGATGCATCAAAGTGGTATCAGAGCAGGGAAATATTTCTTGTAGAGGGAGTTTTGCGTGTAAGGGAAGGAGGTACAAATATGTCGAAGATTGGTAAAGCTTGTGGTAATTATATTTTTTTATAGGTAGCAGTAGAAGAAGGTGAGAATATTGCAGTAGCCTAGAGACAAGAGTGCTCAAATGGTTCCAGAGGAGAGAACCAGAGATATGTTGAAAGACTAGGCTCAGAGGAGAGAAGCTTAGTGAGGTATCGTGTAGCAGGGAGGACTTGCTGCTACAGAGGTTTTGTTACAGCTCACGAATGTTGTTATGAAAAAGTCACAAAGGCAATTCCACAGAGGATGTGGGTAGAATTGCTAAGAGAAAGAAAAGGAATTGGTACTGATAGCAAGTAGCAGACTTGTTACAGAGAAAAAAGAAGGCATATGACCAGGAGGTCATAAATTTTTTTATACCTTGGGAGTTTGATGCGGGAGCATCGGACCGCCCTTAATCATAATTGAAATTCAATGCTACGGGAGGAGAAAACGTGGAAAACCCTTTGTAAATGGGGGCTAATTTGCACGAAATAGAGCTAAAATGATGGAATCGATATGTTTCTAGAATATTTGATTTATTTTAATTATTTGCCATGTAATTAAACAGAGATATTTCAGGGGTTAGTTAAGCGATTTGTGGGAGAAAATAGTTGATCTTAGATGATCCACTCGCTTTGTAATTTATATATAATGTGGGTATGTGTTGTATGATAGGAAGAAGCACAATGTATCCATAGGGAAAATTTGTAATTTAGGCCCATAGTGGCCTTAGCCTGTACTCGGGCTCGAGATAATAATAGAATATGTTTATTTTTATGTATTCGGGGATTTTTTGGATTACGTATTATCTGTGTGTGTCATTTGATTTTGATTTAAGTAGATATCTATATTATTTCACTGTAGATCAAGTATGGAAGAACACAGATTTGTTAAAGACACGATTCCATCAACAAATATTTTGTGCAGGTGGAATGAACGGTGATATTAGGTTGCAGAATTGATAGCGGGAGATGGACGGATAAGATCACATCACATTGGCCAGAAGATGGTTTTGCATACATCACAACCGATGATTTTTATATTGACCTACTAAGCTATCGCAAGATTAATGATATATGTTGTGATACGTTGAAGAGGAGCCATGTGTCGGCATAGAGATCTAGCACTTATCGCACCCGGTAGCAGGAAATTAGAAGTGCGATATGGTTTGGGTTTTGAAGATGTGATGCGATGTCGTCATCACAATGCTTTGCATCGACATATTTATATTTTATGTTTAAAGCTATTTGTTATATTTTTCGACATGCGATATAGTAAACGCTGAGATCTGTGATATTATTTTGGGAGTGATTGCAATCTGCTTATAATTGCAGTAATCTGATTCCATTGTTGCGTGTTTGGAAAGTTATGTGGGCCCATAACCCATAGGTCCATGTGAATTTTGTGTAAAGTTGCAGTTTTTCTGCATCAATTCTATTGCACATATCCCATCCTCCACAAATATTGTTAGCTCTATAAAATCATGAAAGCGATAAATATAGAGTTAGATTACATTGAGAACATTGCTAATTAAGCAGGTAATTTTAAGTACATAACAAAAATGGCTAGTAAATTTCTCTTTGCAAAACGCATTTAGAATTTGCAAGTATTTTTCGAGCTTATGTTTCTTTACGTGTACATCTATCTCCAAATTTTTCATTCCATAACATCACATCTTAGGATTTCAACTGAGCTTTAATGGCATCTCTAAATATCACTTCAAAACTAGGAAATATTATACATAAAGAAATGAAATATGATGATTATTTTTATCAATAAATAATACAATTTTAAGATGTTCTTCAAGCCCAGTTGGAAATCAACGATATATTTTGAAATAAATCATATATATGAAAGAAAATCAACGCTTCAACAATCATAATTTTCCATTTCCAGAAAGCTCCCACACAATACAACCTAAATGAGTCTTCCCCCTTCGAATCCCTCAAAATTTTTCCTGTTCAAGCCATTATTCCTCTATTTAGGAATAGAGAAACCTTAAGGAACCTCACCCTTCTTATATTTTTAGAGCCATCCTTCCTCTCTCTCCAAAATTCGACTATTGTTGTTGTTGATCAAACTCGTGCCTTGTGATGTGATATTTAAAATTTTCACCACTTGACTACAACGCATGAATCTCTCTAACACATATTTCTACTGCATTTTTTTTTATATTTCAGTTTAAGTTATTTTCCATTTAAATTTTTTATGAATTTAGCTATCTAGAAGATAAATTGCATAGGGCTTTGAATTTATGGAGAATGGAGGATATGTGGAGGATGTGGATGCATGGATGACTTTATTATCTGCAAATTTGGCATTGCATAAGATCACACTTTGAAATTTCAATTGGGTCTGAATGGCATATCTAAATATCATATACCGTGGACAATCTGATTTCTGATAACAATAAGAACTAAATGTTGAACATTAATAAATGAAAGCTAATATAGATCGGAGATTTCGTTCAAGCTCAACTGAAAATTGAGGATGTATTTTTCATGAAATCATGAATTTGGAAAACAACGAACGCTTAGATGATCCCGATTTTTTCTCTCCGTAGAGTGAAATTTGTTGTCACAAGCATTTTTTAATATATTTTCAAAGGTGCAGGTCCTTTACGGGTTAGAGAAAGAATTTATTTGGTTAATTTTTAAGCTCTTTTCCATTTAGAAATTTTGCAGATAAAGTTATGTGGAAAAATAATTGCACAAAACTAATTAATTGATCAAAGGTTGCAATCTCATAATAAAATATCACTGCATAGTGGAATCTCTCTCCATAATAATTTGTTAATAGCTATGTGAAAATGCAGTCGCATAAATCTATGGCACAAAATGAAATATGTTTGTAAGACATGGTATATGCATGAAAACAAGGGTCACAATACAAGGTTGGCGATAAATTTTTCATTGCGCGTAATAAAGAATGTGTGGAAGAGGGGGTATGTGTGGGAGAACGGAGGTGAAAAAAGGACACATATTTCTAATAAGTTTATTCTTCATTTTATCAATGTAGCACAAGCAGGAAGGGCAACCGAAGTGTCAGGAGTGTAGAACGACGATCCGATATGTTAATAGGCAAGGCAACGCAATGACAGATTTATGACATGTCCCTAGATATATCATTATCTAGATATATTTTTATCTATATTTTTAATTGTCCCAATTCATTCGATGCAATATTTAAGACGTACGACATTTTTCTTTAGCTAAAATCTTATGCAACAACCAAAGTGATAGTAAGAAATCTAATGGAAATTGTGTTCAAGAATGAAGGAATTACCAAAATTACTATGGTAGTGATAAATGAATTGAAAGAAAGAATTCGAAAATATTCCCAAATCACATGTTGACAAAAAAATCATAGCACGTGAACAACCATTTCAACTCAATGGGTATCACGATAATATGACCAAAAAAGAATTGTGCTAGCGGGAATTGGTATCAATTTCAGAGGTGGGATGTGTATGCCATCCTTTTCAGACTTAATTGAAAAATATTTCATGCACATTCCACATAAACGTGTATCGATAAGGATGTGCAAGGACTGATGATAAAGCCAATGTAATGATCTTTTATCAGAAGTGGAAAATGTTGTGAATCTTCCATAGTTATAAAACACTAGCCAACGAAGCGAACCCAACAAAAGAACCGATAGAGAAAATTTCATAGTATATAACAGTTCAATACAATACTGGTGTATTGTGATCCAATTGCACTAGGTGTCCCCAAAGAGAGAAGGCTTCTTTTGCTCTGGAGAATGGTTTACACAGCAAGTAACAATTGCACAAGTTAATTTAACCCGTTAACAGTTTTTCGAAAGCCATGCATTGTTATCAGAAGACCCTATTTGATTACAATGTTCTATGCCGAAAATATGGTCAAATGATGCGTTGCAAACACACCAAAAATCTTGTTGGATGAAAAAATAAAAACTTTAATAAATTTTTTGTTAATGGTGATACCATATGCCCATATTCTTAGCACATAACATTATAATCAAGAAAATAAATAATTTTGTCAATGATCCATCATATTGAATGAATGAATGTAAGTTTTATGAAATTGAAACTTTATTAATGATTAATTGTTTCTAGTAAACTTGTTGTTCTAAATTAATGTTTCTTATTTAAAAGGAAATATTGATGTTTCTTATTTAATGTTTATTAAAGATCTTATTTCCATAAATTAATGCTTCTTATTTAAAAGGAAATAATAACGTTTCATATTTAATGTTTATTAGAGTTTTTGTTCCTATTTAAATTTATTTCATGTTTACAAAATAAATTTTCCTTTGTATCCCCATTCTCACACACATATGCCATCCTATGCACATTCAACTCTTGTCTCGCATGATTAAATTTGCAAAAGATATCAATGGAAAAGAGCTTAAAATGAAATAACACAAGATAAACTCATTAGAAACTCTTGTCTCCCTCTCACTGTGAGAGCACTAACCTAAGAGGTGTCGTGTAAAATCCATACATATATTCTATGTTTATTCAATTTGACAATATCAACATGCTAATATGTGAAAGAGAAAAGTGATAATATAGGAAAACCATGTGGAAAAATATGTCGACGGGAAATCTATATAAAAAACCACAACACTACGGATGAAAGATTTTGTTACACTCAAATAATACATATTCAACGCACTTTGAAACCCAGATGAAAACTATAATCTCTGCATTATTAGTAAAAGCTTCACACAGTAAAATACCTGTACAATGAAAAATAATAATTATTATTATTATGTTCTCCCGCACATAGCCCATCCTCCACAAAGATTCATATCTCTACACAACTGCTCTGTTGCACATACTCTGTCCTCCACAGAGTAAAAGCTACATAGAAGGAAAAAATGTAACATTAATTTTGTCCCTACCAAATAAAGTCCCCTATACACCCCCATTCTCCTGCACATACCCTGTCCTGCTCACAATAAAATCTCGACACAATGAAACATAATAATAATAATTCAATTTTTTTTCATAATTAAATTAATTAAATTTCCCTTTGCATCCCCATTCTCCCGTATATACCCCATCCTCCACAAATATTCTTAGCTCTATAAAATCACAGCGCTATGCAACTACTCTCCCATACATACTCCATCCTCCACATTGTAAGAGCTTTGCACAAGAGAAAATAATAATAATATTTGTATATTTGTTCTACAACCCCTCCCTTCCCATCCTTTGTAAATGACATAAATGTTAAAGAAAGAAACATAATTGTATTAAGTGGAAAATTTGTTCAACCCCCAGATTATGAAAAAGGCCTATAACTACGTCCATTAGAGGAAATTTCAGCCTAAAAGTGACCATGAAATTATAAACGGTAATTTCCATGTCATAATGTGTGAACCAATCAAAATTCTTTAAATTTAAAAAGAGGTACATGTAAATATTTTGGAAGGAAAAGAAGAAAAACTACTTTTTTAAATTGTATTTTTGACTTATCTCCTTATAGGTTTACTCAAATGTCAAGTGTAAACACTCGTTAGATGTAGAATTAACTTCCACATCCAACGAGTACCCATTATGCATAATTTTGAGAAGAATCACCTTAATAAATATTACAGATACATTAAAAAAGTGTGTTTCAACACGTTTTTTAAACAATATGTATTTTTTTTTCAATGTGGGTCTTCTCAAAAGTATGCATAATGGGTACTCGTTGGATGTGGAATTTAATTTTGCATCTAATGAGTGTCTAAACTTGAAATTTGTGTAAAACTATAAGGAGATAAGCTAAAAATAAAATTAAAAAGGTATTTTTCTTCTTTTCCCTCCAAAATTCATAACTCTGATTTTATTATTTTAACTACTATTTTATTATTTTTCCTTAGGAGGCCACTTTTAGGCTGAAATTTCATCTAATTAATTATAACATCATTGCATAGAGCGTTAGTGTCAGAGCAATCACCAACGCAATGGCCATTCACAATAATTGGAGATTTGTTTAGTGCCCCCCACCCCCCTCCCCCACCCCCCCACCTTATACAAAGGGCTAGTAACCACATCAATTTTGGCACCATTGGGAAGAGAAATAACATAACAATGTCACTATTAGAGCGCTAACCAATGGAATTACCACTCAATTTTTTTTTTTAATTAATTGTCAGGCACTCAAAAATACCAAAAATAAAACACCCTCCACCAAGGGAATTATGTCCCATCAGAGCTCCCTTAGCCAATAAAAAATTAGAACTAATTTTTCCTTAAAATTAGATAATTATTTTTTATTTTATAAAAAATAGAAATATTAAGCATTTTCCCAAAAATTTGGTTAAAATTGCAAAAGCACGGCAAAATAATGCAGATTCAACGCACTTTGACTACGAGACCAATGCTATACTCACATCATTGAGAAGAAGCTTTATGGTTATCTGTTTGAAATTAAACGCATGTGTGGAAGTGTGGAGAAAGTCCATTGTGTCGAGGAAGATTTCAAGCTTTCATTGTGCGGATCTATGCACTCCATGCTAAATGATTTTATTGTTAATATTTTAGTATTAAATAATCCATATTTGTTGTTCACAATAACAACAAGGAAAATGATGGACCCATACGATATTATTGGTAATATTTTAATTATAAATAATTCATTTATTGCTAATATTTTAGTATTAAATAATTCATATTTATTGTTCGCAATATTTTAACTATAAATAATGCATATCTCTATATTTCCGAAAATCACTAGTCAATTGAGTAAATATTGTACAAAGTGTGTACAATATTTTTTACAATGAAAATTTGAATTGTTATGGAAGTCCCAGATCATTGTCTCGCATATAACCACACAATGAAACCTAACAATATTAATCGGATATTTATTCACCCCCCCCGCTTGCTCCCTACCTGAGCCTATGCAAATAACTTGCAACCACATCAATTCTCAAATCATTGAGAAAAAAGATTGTTTATGGTTATATTTCTAAAATTAGACACATGTGCAGAAGTGCGGAGGAAGGTTTCAATATTTCATTGTGTGAATATACACACTCCACACTAAAGGATTTTGTATATTTTATCTTGGAACACATGAGTGAGTGCGAAAAAGTTCAAATCTAACATACAATGTCGCACAATCACTTCATAGCCAATATACAATATCAATTCTCATTTATCAAATTTAATATGACATATTGTACTCATTATTTGTGCAGTATAACATTAGTGTCTATAACATATTTTATTACATAATTATTGTAATGATAACAGGTAACGTAAAAACCCTCGGATGCAGGTGCTTTGTAGTGCTCGATTAGCCTACCACATGGCCTCCCCAACACCGAGTAGCTGTCCTCGCCACGAGGCAGCACATGGCCCTGGCGTGGCTGCCATTAAATATGACATTCTGTCTCCACCCGATGCCATTACTGTAATTCATTTTGATTGTTGTGAATTCATTCACGCCTGTCCTCGTTGCAGAGCGCCCTAGCCATTTATGGGAAACGGCACCGCCTCCCCTCAACACTTCACCCTTCGTCTCACTGTCAATTTGGAATTCGGCTCTACTAATACTTGTTGCATCTCTGCCCCTCTCGCTGCCCTTCAGACTTCATCTTCCAACTCGCTCCATGCTGCTTATAGCTTCAGTGCCTGCCCTCCTCACTCTTCTCACTCGCCTGGCTTGCATTATCATAATTTGACCGCCTCCATGCCTTGTCGCCATCGCATGCACTGCCGCAGAGGTGTAGTTTGAGGCTGGCCTTCCCGTCCTCCCATCCCTGCCATGGAAAAACACTTTGTGTAATTCTCCTTGGACGTGGATTCGCCAGAGGTCCTTGACCCTCAGCATCTCTCAGCCCACATCTCCCTTCGCCTTCCCGAAGCTCATATCAGCCCATCTGGTTCGAGGTCCAAGAAGAGGATGCATAAATCAACCTTGTCCCCTTCTTACTTTCAGCAACCCTGGAAAATGATGGCTCTACCCCTCAAGCCTTCGGAGGATTCTTCGGACAATGGTGGTAGCAACAGCTTTGGAGAAGGTGGCAAAGCAGTAGCAGTGGGTGCTCGTTCGACCTCCATGCATGAGCTGGACCCCCAGCTTTCCAAGCCAGAGGAAAACCCCTCCAATTATGGTTTCTTCATTGAGGAACAGGCGCATCCTCCCCAACCAATTCAGGATGACAAGAACCAACATGCCTAGTGCCATCGTTCCTCCTTTTTATGGTTTTCTCCAGCTCAATTATCATTTCTATGTCTTTACTTTATGCACAACATACTTAGATACTGGGTACTACTATTTTATATTGGTTTCCCGTACAGGGGAAGCACCTTTTATGCTATATGGACTGGTTTCTGGGCTGGTTTCCCCACTAGGGGCAGCCCCATTTTTGTATTTTTTAAATTTCTTCTTTCCCGCTGGAATTGGCTAACTCAGCAATTCCGGTCAGAATGTTGAACTGTATCACTGTAATTTTTGTATAATATAATACAATCTAGTCATATTTAGAAAAAAAAACAGGTAACGTACAAACTATTCAAAGAATTTAGCACTATAGCCTATAAGAATGGACACAAGTGTTATATCCAAAAAATTTGTCGAGATGAAAATGTTTACGAAGATGAAAAAACTTGGAAATCACACTTAGCATTGTCGAATAACTAATTAATGCCTAACAGTCATATTAATATCAATCATTTTGCACAATGTATCACACAATTTCAAATTTATTTAATTTTGTATGTTTTTGTGATTCAGGGTACATATGTGTATATGATCTATCTTGTGTAACATGAATCACACATAAAATAGTTATATGTGGTGATTATACACGGAAACGAGAAATATAGAGTTTGACGACCCTGAGAATGTCGCAGATTAAGCATATAATTTGAAGTATAGAACATAAATGGCTAGCAAATTTCTCTTTGTACAATACATTTATAAGATGCAAGTACTGTTCAAACTTTTGTTTCTTTACGTGAACTTTTATCTCCAAATTTGTTGTTCCATAAAATCACATCTTCAAATTTAAACTATGATTTAATGACATCTCTAAATATCACATGAAAATAAAAAATATTGAATATAAACCAATGCAGAATGATGTTTCTTGTTATTGATAACTAATACAGTTTTAATATGTTGTTCAAGCCCATTTGGAAATCGACGATGTATTTTACAAGAAATCATAGGCATGAAAGATAGTTAACACTTGAATGATCAAAGTTTTCCCTTTACGTCAAGCTCTGACATGGTACAACCTAAAGGAGTCAAATTCCCCCTTCATATCCCCTGGGATTTTTCCTAGTCGACCCATTCTTCCTCTATTTAGCTATAGAGCAGGCTTACGACACCTCACCCTTCTTAGGTATTTAGAGCCATCCTTCCTCCCTCTCTAGCATTTGACTATTGTTGTTTTTAATCGAACTCGTGCCATGTGATATGGTATTTATAATTTCCACCACTCCATTACAATTCACACATCGCTCTGACATGTATTGTTACTGTGCTATTTTTTCGCTATTTCATTTTAAGTTTTTTTCCATTTAACCTTTATATATATCTAGTTATCCAGAAGAGCCATTGCATAGAATCTCTTAATATGCGTGGAATGGAGGATTTTCGAAGGACACAGATGCATAAATGACTTTATTCTCTACAAAGTTTGTGTTGCATAATATTGCACCTTCGAATTTCAATTAGGTCTAAATGGCATCTCTAAATATCATATGAAAAGCACAAAATGTTGAACATTAATTAATTAATGCTAATACGTATTGGAGATTCCTTTCAAGATCAATTGAAAATAGAGAATGTATTTTGAAAAAATCATGAATCTGGAAAACAACCAATGCTCGAACGATCACATTTTTTTCTCTCTGCAAAGTGAAAGTTGTTTGCACAAGAATTTGTTAATAGTTTTACAGGTGCAAGTCCTTTACGGGGTAGGTAGAGCGTTTCATTGGTTAATTTTTAAGTTATTTTCCATTTAAAACTTTTGCAGATATAGTTGAGTGGAAGAATAGTTTCATAAAACTAATTAATTAAACAAAGTTTGTGCTCCCATAATAAAATCTATTTGCACAGTGGAATATCTCTCCACAAGCATTTGTTAATAGTTGTGTGAAAATGTAATTTCATAAAGCTATGAATATGCGTTGAATGAAAGATGTCTGGAAGACATGGTATATGAGGGAAAACATGGGTCACAATATGGAGCCGTGAGAAAATTTTTTCGTTTTTCATAATTAAGAATGTGCGGAAGACAAGGTATGTGCAGGAAAACGAAGGCACAAAAAGGAAACACATTTAATACATTTATTTTTTATTTTCATAATGTAGCACAAGAAGGAAGGGTAACCGAAGTGTCGAGAGTGTAGAAATACGAGCCAATATATTAATAGGCAAGGAAAAACAATTACATATTTATGACACATCCTAGATAGATTTTTATCTATATTTTTAATCGTCCCAATGCCTTTGATGCAATATTGATGAGGTACAACAATTTTCTTTAGCTAAAATCTTAGGAAACAACCAGAGTGACAGTAAGAAATCCAACGAACTATGTCTGAACATGAATGAATTACCATAATTTCTATGGTAATGACAATTTAATTGAAATAAAGTAGCTGACATTATTCCCAAATCACATGTGGAAAACAAAACAATAGCACATGGATGACCATTTAGAATCATTAGGTATCAGGATGATATGACCAAAAAAACATTATGGTAGTAGGAATTGGTATCAATTTCAAAGGTGCCATGTGTATGCCATCCTTTTTGAACTAAATTAAAACATATTTCATACACAATCCACACAAATGTGTATCGATATGGATCTACAAGGACTAATGATAAATACAATTTAATGATCATATATCAAAAATGAAAATGATATGAATCTACCAGAGTTATATAAAACCCGCCAAAAAAGATAACCTAGTAAAAGAACCAATAAATAAAAATTCATTGTATATGAAAGTTCAACAAAATACTGGTGTATTGTGATCCAATTGCACCAGGTGGCCCCAAAGAGAAAAGGCTCCTTTCGCTAAGGGGAATGGTTTACATGGAAAGTCACAACTGCACCAGTTAAGTTAACCTGACAACAATTATGTGGAAACCTTGCGATTACCAGAAGGCACTATTCAATTATAAGGTTCGATGTCGACAATATGGGAAAATTATGTGCTGCGAACACACCAAAAATATTATTGGATGAAAAAATGAACACTTTGATCAATTTGTTTGTTAATGGTGATACCATATTCTCATATTCTCAGCATATAACATTATAGTCGAGAAAATGTACTTTTAAAGTCAATTATGGTATCCAAAGAAGCACTCATTAAGCATTGGAATACGTATAGTGTCAACTTAAAGGTGTATATTGAAGATCTAGAAAGGGAATATGGCCCCTCTATCTACAAGCCTTAATCTTTTTCAAATGCCAAATGGTAGGTGTTAAGGGAGAACACTTTGAAGGAAGTCAACCAATCCAAACCTTAGATTCATTGTATAATATCTTGGCATATGAATTAATAGGAAATGTATCTTTTTAGAATATTCATATAACCAAGTAAATTGATCTCTAAAATTATTTAAATGTGTTTTACAAATTTTTATGATTTAATATATATGTAAAATGTTATTATTTGAAAAATTAATATTAAGCATTGGAATACATCTAGTGTTCAACTTAAAGGTATAGATTGAATATTGAGAAATGGAATATGGTCTCTCTATATATAAGCTCTAATCTCTTCCAAATGCTAGGTGTTAAGGGAGAACATTTTGAAGGAAGTCAACCATTCCAAACCTTAGATTCGTTGTATAATATCTTAGCATAGGAATTAAATATCCAGATTAGCAATTGTTATAGTAACTTACATTTATTTTCATGATTTAATATAACATTTAATGAAATAAATTGATTTCTAAAATTATTTAAATGTGTTTTACATATTTTTATGATTTAATATATATGTAAGAGGTTATCATTATTTGAAAGATTAATATTAACAATTTTTTTTGTTATTTATTAAAGAGAAAGATCCACAAATGCGAGATTGATTTTAAACATTTTGGAGCCACCAAGTAGGTTGAGTAGGTCATGTTGAAAATGCAACAAGATGATGGAGCTTAGTGAAATGAAGTCGCCTTCACTAAGTGGGTCCGCAGGCTATTTTTGGCGCAAAGTCTATTTTTGGACTATGTCTATTTTTAGACATATGGAGCATGGTCTAGGAGTTGCAGTATGCTATTCTTGGATGATTGGTCGAGTTGGTAAAAATAGATGGACCTCTATTTTTAGACATACAGGTCGAAGTCTATTTTTAGACTGTTTGTCTAAAAATAGGTCAGTCAAATATTATTAGCCCTTAATAATATTTGGACTATAAACTTCAGTTTATCCTCTTGCAGCACTTCAGTTGGAGCTACGGATGTGGCCCATGCACCTGACAGAAGGAATTACGCTATTCCTAGGGGTTTGGTGAGCTCATGCATGGTTGACTTAAGTTAGAACTCAAGTGGCGGAGTTTGGTGGAGTTGATGAGACAGTTGGTGGAGTTGTGTTCTGTTTAACTTAGTTGAACTAGTTGTATTTAGTTTAACTAGCTAATACACTAGATATGAGTGGAGTGAATTAAATATTATTTAATTCACTAATTATTAACTCATCATTCAACTCAAGAACACATCAGTTGACTGCAGTGCATGGACAGTTCAGTGAAGACCAGTGGAAGAGGTAGATGAAAGGGTGAGTTTGCTATTAGTTGTGACATTAGTTGTGCATGAGATTTGCACAAGCATTGGAGGAGATTGCCAATGAGGATTGCGCAGTTGAAGCCAAGGAGATTCAAACTTGGATCTCTCATTACACCAACTTGGATTGCACAATAGAGGCAGGCAAATAGTGGATGAGTTTTGAACCTGTGACTTGTTCAAAACTGAGCTAGTTTGTGTGTAACTTTTGGAGACAGTACTGAGTACTTGTGAGGAGTATTGTACTGAGATTGTTACATGTTCTCTTCCATTATAATATACAAAATAGCTGGGGGTTTTCAACTATAAGCTTTCCCCATTACATATTGTGTTTATGTGCGCATGCGACTGTTTCTATTTCCGCAAATTGATGATCAATTGTAGAAGAGGTTATGTGTTATGCATGAATTTGAATTAGTGTGTGACCAGGATAATCTCAATGGATAAATATTCATTATTCAGAAAATTTCTACATGGTATCGGAGCGAATTGATCATCGGGATCTATTACAGTGATTACAATTTTATTTCGATAATGATGCAGCAACGAGACCGGGTAGCCTGCTGGATCATCCTTTCTACGAAAGGTGATATATCGATGAAATGCCCTTACAGTCAGTCTCTCAGTCTTGTTGAAAATGGCAACAAGAAAGCGGTGAAGAAGACCTCCTGGAAACATGCTCATTTCCCCTGGTTGAGTGATCACCTCAACTGGGTGGGAACCACACATATGATTCTGGCGCAAAGTCTATTTTTAGACTATGTCTATTTGTAGACATATGGAGCATGGTCCAGGGGTTGCAGTATGTTATTCTTGGAGTATTGGTCATGTTGGTAAAAATAGATGGACCTATATTTTTTGGACCTATAGGTCGAAGTCTATTTTTAGACTGCCTATCCTAAAAATAGGGAAGTCGAATGACTCTTAATAATATTTGGTTTATAAACATTATCTTATTCTCTTGGAGGAGCACTTGGTTTGATCTGGATGTGGAATGCCGGCTGAAAAAAGGAATGACGCTTTTCCTAGGGTTTAAGTGAAGCTATTGCAGTGACTTCGATTTAGAACTCATGACGAGTTTGGTGGAGGTTGCATGAGAAGTTAGGTGGAGTTGTATTAGTTTAACTAATCTAAACATAGTTGAGCTGTATCCAAGTTAACTCCAAAATACAATTAGTAGGTAGGTGTGAATTAATTAATAATTAATTCACTAATTACAAACTCATAAATCAACTAAAGAATACATTAGTTAACTTCAGTGCATGGACAGTTTCAGTGGAGACCAGTGCAGAAATAGGTGAAAGAGCAGGTTAACTATCGGTTGTGACTATACTATTGCTATTTGCAACACACAGATGGGTGGAGTAACCCATGAGGATTGCGCAGTTCAGGCTGGGTGGTTTATCTATATAAAGAGGCCATCCTATAGCTTGAAAACGCAATTCAGGTTGGCTATCAAGTGGCTAAAGGTTGAAGCATGAGTTTTGCTAGATCTAGCTTGATAGTGTGTAGCATGGGAGGTAGTGCATGAGAGCTTGCAAAGAGCTTTGTACTATGATTGTTACATGATCTCCATGACATGTATAATATACGGATAGTTGGGGGTTTTTAGCTTTAAGCTTTCCCATGAAATACTGTGTTCATATGTGTGAATTTTTATGGCTTTAATGTGTGCATGCAATTGATTTTATTTCCGCATGTGATGATCAATGGTAGAAGAGATTCTGTATTATGCATGAAGCTAAAATAGTGTGTGATCAGGAGAATCTCGGTGAATAATTTAGCAAATTATTCAAATTTCTACATGGTATCAGAGCGTTATTGATCATTGGAGCAATTGCAAGACATTGAAGCGGTTGAGTTTTGGGATAAACTCAAGAAACATAAAGATGGAGAAAGCCGTAAATATACATACATATTGTATATAATTTTCTACATGGAATGAGAGCGATAAATTTTTTTTGGTGCGCGAGTTTGTAGGGAATATCTGAAAATTTTTGGTGAAATATTTTCAGAAACAAATAGCATATTTGGATTCCTTGCGAAAAAATACCCAAATTGAAAAAAAAATCGGTCGAATCGGAGCTCGGATGAGGGAGATATCATCGATTTAAAATCAGCTCTTTTGTTAGAAAATTTTGCGACGGCGGGACAATTGCAATGTGCGCGAGCCAAGAATCTACATGCACTGAGGTACAAGATGCATGCAAAGATTTGAAGAGCAAAGCAGAGGTTAGTGACTTGGTGGTTGAGAGGGAGCCTCTCAACATGCAGCGTGAGAAGCAGTCTCGGAAGGTTGTGGAGCAGCCACAACTGGAGATGCAGAAGAATCTTTATAGATTTGATGTAGATGGGATGTCTACGGAGCTTCCTACGTTGAGACGGATGCAAGACATCTGTTGAAACTTGGGAGGGAAGCGAAATGTGCATACGGAAGGAAGACATGCAATTGATGCTTGAGAGGGAGCAAGTTTTGCATGCAGGTAATAGTGAACCTCGGGATGTGGAGCAGCCACAAGATGAGGATCATGGAGTGGGAGAAACCACTCATGCAGAGAAATTTCGTGCCAGATGGGCAGAGGGAGTGCATGCAGCTATACCACGAGGTGAGAGGTGGGGTGACTTGCATGAGTAATCCCAAGAGGAGATTTCTGGGCAGAATTCATGAGATGGTGTGGATCTCATGAGTTGAACCTGGCTACGAGGTGCCCATAGCGCAGCAGTAGCAGATCAGTTGGAGTGATGCAGGCAGATCAAAGTGACAGTGTCGGATACTGGAGCGCGGATCAGAGTTGACAGCAAGTGCAAGAGTGCATGGGTGCAAGAGTTCAACGGCACAGTAGTTCCTGATGACATGTGCAGTTGGTACCAGCAGAAGTCGAAGACTTTGATGATAGATGCTAGATGCATCAAGACTGATTGAGTTGTTTGGAGCCTATTCATTTTCAGAGGAGTTGCAGAGCAGATGCATGGAGTTGCATGGTGCATGCATGAGTTTGCATGACACATGCAAAGGGTGCATGGCGAATGCATGGAGTTGCATGTCGCATGCATGGGGTTGCATGGCGCTTGTGAAGGTTGCAGGGCGAATGCATGGAGTTGCATGTCGCATGCAATGACATACCTTTCTTGTTGAGAGGGAGTGTTGAAAATGGCAACAAGAAACAGTGAAGGAGGCCTCCTGAAACATCTTTCCTGATCCTAGTTGGAAAGTGATCACCTAAACTAGGTGGGGACCACACATGTGATTTTTGTCGAAAAGTCTATTTTTAGACTATGTCTATTTTTAGAAATATGGATCATGGACCGGGAGCTGCAGTATGCTATTCTTGGAGGATTGGTCATGTTGGTAAAAATAGATGGATCTCTATTTTTAGCATTTAGGTCGAAGTCTATTTTTAGACTGGCGGGCTAAAAATATGGAAGTCGAATATTATTAGCTCTTAATAATATTTGGACTCTAAACATTATCTTATTCTCTTGAAGCACTTCAGTTTGATGCCTGGATGTGGCACATGCAGCTGATAGAAGGAAACACGCTTTTCCTAGGGTTTAAGTGAAGCTATTGCATGATGACTTCAGTTAGAACTCATGTGACAGAGTTTGGTGGAGTTGATTGAGGAAGTTAGTGGAGTTGTATTCAGTTTAAGTAATCTAAACATAGTTGAGCTTTTTGTGACTTACGCTAATATATACAATTAGTGAGAGTGGTGTGAATTAATTATTAATTAATTCACTAATTATAAACTCATAAATCAACTAAAGAATACATCAGTTAACTTCAATGCATGGACAGTTTCAGTGGAGACCAGTGCAGAAATAGGTGAAAGAGCAGGTTAACTATCAGTGTGACTATACTGTTGCTATTTGCAACACACCGATAGGTGGAGTAATCAATGAGGATTGTGCAGTTCAATCCAGGTGGTTTATCTATATAAAGAGACCATCCCATAGCATTGAAACATGCAATTGAGGTTGACTATCAAGTGGCTAAAGGTTGGAGCATGAGTTTTGCTAGATCTAGCTTGATAGTGTGTAGCATGGAAGGTAGTGCATGAGAGAGCTTGTGAGAAGCTTTGTATGATTGTTACATTATCTCTATGACATATATAATATACAGATAGTTGGGGGTTTTCAGCTTTAAGCTTTCCCATTACATACTGTGTTCATATGTGTGAATTTTTATGGTTTTAATGTGTGCATGCAATTGATTTTATTTCCGCAATTAATGATCAATGGTAGAAGAGATTCTGTATTATGCGTGAAGCTAAAATAGTGTGTGATCAGGAGAATCTCGGTGAATAATTCAGCCAAATTATTCAGAATTTCTACAGATCCTAAAATGTTTAGAAATAATTTGTTCTCACAGATCCAGAAGCGGTTGAGTTTTTGAGTTTGGAATTCGAATTTTGCAGCAGTTTGTTTTCTTGGTGCCAGAGTTGAAAATGTCTTTCAACGGTTTGCGACTCGAATATGCCCTTGAAGGCAGTTCGAATTATGTTGCATGGAAAGATCGGATGGAGGCGGTATTAGAAGATAATGGGCTGAAGGAGTTCGTAGATATGGATGTCCAAAAGCCTACTGATCTTGCTGAAGTTGAGGCTTGGCAAAAGAAGATGGCGAAATGTCGAAGGATTATGCTGGAAGGCGTGAAGGATCACATTGTATCCAACCGGCATGGAAAAGCTTCTCCATATTTGATGTGGAAAGCATTGACAGATCTATTCCAGAGCAAGAGTGACCTAAGGAAGCTGGCGCTCAAGGATAAACTCATAAACATTAAGATGGAGAAAGGCGACAGTATCACCAAGTACCTCACGAAGTTCACTCAATGTAGAGATGAGCTGGGAAGTGTGGGGGTGACTGTCGATGAAGAGGACTTGGTGGAACTGGCTCTCCTTGGTCTTCCGAAGAGTTGGCATTCCTATCAGGACTCTGTCAATGGTCGGGAGAAGTTGTCGGGATGGGAGCAACTTTGGGAGAATCTCATGCAAGAGGAGATAAGGCGGACTACTAGGGATGGATATTCATAAAAGGTATCTGATGAAGAAAATTACGCTTTGGATGCCAAAGAAAAGAAGGGGAAGATCAAGAAAGCTTCTTAGTTTGGTGCGAAAGGCAAGAAGCAAGACATGTCCAAGGTGAAGTGTTTTCACTGTCACCAGCACGGACACTATGCCACAAATTGTTCGTAGAAGAAGAAAAATAAGAAGGCTGCAGGATCTGCAGCGGGAGAGGCATTGGCCTCTCAGTTCGAACTGGATTTTTCACTGATCGCATGCTTGGTTTCAAGTGTGATGGGATCAGTATGGTTCTTGGACAGTGGTGTGTCATTTCACATGATAGGAGATCGGGATCTGTTTTCAGATCCGGAGGAAAAATATCTTGGAGTGCACATCGAGATGGGCGATGATGGTAGATACAGTGCGACCGGTATCAATACCATTTCCTTTGAGAGGGAGTCTGGTAAACCCTTAATATTGAAGGAAGTATTGCATGTTCCAGGATTGATGAAGAATCTGATCTCTGTGGCGATGTTGGAAGACAAGGGGTATGATGTGGTCTTCAGCGAAGGAAAGGCTTTCCTGCGCAGTAAGACAACTGGAGAGACCCGGAAGATAGGGGTTTGAGTCAAGAACCTTTATCAGTTGCAAGTAGATGGCTGCGCAGCAATGGCATGCAAGGCGGAAGCAGTGGTGAGCCGGGATGATGATGGCGAGCTGTGGCACAGGAGATTGGGCCACCTTCACCATGGCGCTTTGAAGATACTGCAGCAGATTTCTACTGGGCTTCCTAAGGGCACTCTTGCGCAGTCAGATCAGTGCAAGGGGTGTACCTTGGGAAAGTATGTGAAAGCCACCTTTCACGAGAAGGATAGTCGCGCCACGACGATCCTTGAGAGAGTTCACACAGACGTGTGTGGTCCTTTCTCGGTTGCTTCGACAGCAAAGCACAAGTATTATGTGATCTTTGTTGATGATTTCTCTCGAAAGTGCTGGATCTTCTTCATGCAGAAGAAGAGCGATACATTCGCGAAGTTCTGTGAGTTTAAAGCACTGGTCGAGAAGGAGTCGGGGAAGAAGGTGATTGCTCTAAGGAGTGATAACGGTGGTGAATTCATCTCCGCTGAATTCAAGGAGTTCTGCAGCGCAGAAGGGATTCGGAGAGAGCTCATCGCACCCCATAACCCACAGCAGAACGGGGTGGCTGAGCGGAAGAACAGAACGATCGTGGGTGCTGCACGGGCGATGTTGCATGATCAGGGCCTAACCCTTCACTTGTGGGCTGAGGCATGCAATACAACAGTGTATGTGCAGAACCGTTGTCCTCACAAGGTTCTTGGCATGAGTACACCAGAGGAGGCTTATTCTGGCAAGAGGCCTGATATTTCCCATTTGCGGATTTTCGGATCTCCTGTCTACATGCATGTGACGAAGGATGCAAGAAGGAAGCTGGATCCAACTGCTGAAGTTAGAATATTTGTGGGGTACACTGATACACCTCATAACTATCGAGTGTATGTGCCAGACAGTCGCAAGACTGTTGTGCGACGGGATATAAAATTTCAGGAGGAGAAAGCCATGCAGTGTTCGCTTGAGAGGGAGCTACACTTGCATGCAGATGAGGAGCTGTTAGTTCCTAAGGAGGGGCTTCCGGATGTGGATCAGCCACAAGAGGAGGTTCAGGAGGTGGAAGAAACCACCCAGGCAGCGCCAACCATCAGAGGGCGCATGCGCACTACAGAAGCTGAGCGACTGGCTCGGGATGCAGAGAGGGTTGTAGGACCACCTACAGCACAGCGCAGACAGAGACAGTCACCGGATCGGTACACTGGATACATGGCTCTTATGAGTCAATGTGTTGTGACAAAGCCATCCTCTTTTGAGGAAGCTGTGGAGGAACCCGCATGGGTTGATGCCATGATCGAAGAATATGATTCGATCATCAGGAACAGTGCATGGGAGATTGTCCTAAGACCGGTTGGGAAATCAGTTGTAGGTTCGCGATGGATCTACAAGGTGAAGCAGGCGGCTGACGGGAGTGTGGAGAAGTACAAGGCGAGATTTGTCGCCCGTGGCTTCTCACAGATCGAGGGGATTGACTATGAGGAGACTTTTGCACCTGTCGCAAGGTACTCCTCCATACGGACGATCCTTGCTCTCTCAGCGCAGATGGGGTGGCACATTCATCAGATGGATGTGAAGACTGCGTTCCTCAATGGAGTTATTGAGGAAGAGGTGTACATAGAGCAGCCTGAAGGTTTTGAGATCTTCAGCAGTGAGTCGCATGTGTGCCGACTCAAGAGAGCACTGTACGGGCTGAAGCAGGCACCTCGTGCTTGGTACACTCGGATAGACAGCTACTTCACCAGGCTTGGATTCTCCAAGAGTGAGGCGGATCCAAACCTGTACCAGATTGTGGTGGAGGGGAAGCTGTTGATCATCGTACTGTATGTAGATGATCTGATTTTGACTGGCGATGAGCAGTTGATACTTTCATGCAAGGAGGATCTTGCACGAGAGTTTGAGATGAAGGGCTTGGGCATCCTTCATTATTTCCTGGGATTGGAGATTTGGCAGCGCAGCGGAGGACTGTTTGTTTCTCAGGGCAAGTATGCCCGGGAGATTCTGGAGAGGTTCAACATGCAAGGCTGCAAGCCTGTTGACACTCCTCTTCCTGGTGGTTGGAGGAAGGAGAATGCTACTTCAGCGGAGGTAGTGGATGCCACTGTCTATCGACAGTTGGTGGGGTCGCTTATGTATCTGGTCTATACACGACCCGATATATGCTATGCAGTTAACCAGCTTTCGCAAGCTATGGTTAAGCCTACCAAGCTCTTTTGGAAGGCGGGCAAGCATGTATTGCGCTATATCAGAGGTACATCGGGATATGGTCTATGGTACAGACAGGAGGATGGAGTGAAGCTTTCTGGCTTCACTGATGCAGATTGGGCAGGGAGTCCAACGGACCGGAAGAGCACTTCTGGAGGAGTTTTCAGCATTGGGTCGACAGCAGTTTCCTGGTACAGCAGGAAGCAGAGATCCATGGCACTCATTTCAGCAGAGGCCGAGTACATGGCAGCTAGTTTGGCTGCATGCGAGGCTATTTGGATGAGGAAGATCCTCGTTGGATTGTTCGGGTTGCACTTGGAGCCTACAGTGATTTATTGTGATAACCAGAGTTGCATTAAACTCTTGGCTAATCCAGTATTTCATGATAGATCCAAACACATTGACATCAGGTACCATCATATCAGAGATTGTGTGCAGCGGAGAATCATGTTACTTTCATATATTCCCACGGAGGATCAGGATGCTGACATCTTGACGAAGGTGCTCACCAGGAGAAAATTCGAATTCCACAGAGGCAGGATAGGGGTTGCAGATAATCCATATCTTGTTGAGAGGGAGTGTTGAAAATGCAACGAGATGATGGAGCTTAGTGAAATGAAGTCGCCTTCACTAAGTGGGCCCGTAGGCTATTTTTGGCGCAAAGTCTATTTTTAGACTATGTCTATTTTTAGACATATGGAGCATGGTCTAGGAGTTGCAGTATGCTATTCTTGGATGATTGGTCGAGTTGGTAAAAATAGATGGACCTCTATTTTTAGACATACAGGTCGAAGTCTATTTTTAGACTGCCTGTCTAAAAATAGGTCAGTCAAATATTATTAACCCTTAATAATATTTGGACTATAAACTTCAGTTTATCCTCTTGCAGCACTTCAGTTGGAGCTACGGATGTGGCCCATGCACCTAACAGAAGGAATTACGCTATTCCTAGGGGTTTGGTGAGCTCATGCATGGTTGACTTCAGTTAGAACTCAAGTGGCGGAGTTTGGTGGAGTTGATGAGACAGTTGGTGGAGTTGTGTTCTGTTTAACTTAGTTGAACTAGTTGTATTTAGTTTAACTAGCTAATACACTAGAGATGAGTGGAGTGAATTAAATATTATTTAATTCACTAATTATTAACTCATCATTCAACTCAAGAACACATCAGTTGACTGCAGTGCATGAACAGTTCAGTGAAGACCAGTGGAAGAGGTAGATGAAAGGGTGAGTTTGCTATTAGTTGCGACATCAGTTGTGCATGAGATTTGCACAAGCATTGGAGGAGATTTCCCATGAGGATTGCGTAGTTGAAGCCAAGGAGATTCGAACTTGGATCTCTCATTACACCAACTTGGATTGCGCAGTAGAGGCAGGCAATTAGTGGATGAGTTTTGAACCTGTGACTTGTTCAAAACTAAGCTAGTTTGTGTGTAACTTTTGGAGACAGTACTGAGTACTTGTGAGGAGTATTGTACTGAGATTGTTACATGTTCTCTTCTATTATAATATACAAAATAGCTAGGGGTTTTCAGCTATAAGCTTTCCCCATTACATATTGTGTTTATGTGCGCATGCGACTGTTTCTATTTCCGCATATTGATGATCGATTGTAGAAGAGGTTATGTGTTATGCATGAATTCGAATTAGTGTATGATCAGGATAATATCAGTGGATAAATCTTCATTATTGACAAATTTCTACAGGTCCATTGTCAAGACATTTGAAAGATGAAGAGCAAAGGATAAAATTAATAGTAGATAGGCCATCAAGAATGACATAGTGAGGAAACCTTAAGGCCAACTAGAGATACTAAATATAACCTTTATTGTTGAAATAGGTTAAGTTGAAGGAGAGTGTATGTGTGTGTATGTGAACACATGTATTTAATATAAATGTTTAGAATTATTGTCATGATTTGATAGAATATTTAATTAAGCATTTGGAAGCAAAAAAATAATATAATAGGATTTAAAATTGTTTTCATGATTCAATATCCATGTTTTTTTTTACTTTAATAATAATAATAATAATAATTATTATTATAAATCAGAAATAGTATTTTTATCATATAAATCTGTGTCTGGCTTGCAACAAATACATCAAGAATTACATATCAACTTATTCAACATTTTTATGATTTTTCTCTTATCTAAGAGATATGCTAAAATTTCCTTAGGAGAATATTGTTGAGCGACAAAAATGTAGTTTTTATAGGTGTATACCTTACAAAATTTCCCCAATAGAATACAAAATTTACAAAACATAAAACTATTGATTGGTAATAAAGTCCTTAATGGCTATAAAAATGATTTGATGAGCTGATTTGAAAAGGGTCAAATTATTTTTTGAGTTATTAGACTCCATTAAGGAATAGTTGATGGTCTAATTTGGCCATTGATGTGCAATTATCCTGCTTTTAATTTGCATCCATCATTACTGATTGTGTCCACTTCCTTGTTATGGTATTGTAATACATGAGAGTATGCTTTTGATGTAATGTATTTTACGATTTTTCATTCTCATCTCATGATATTTTCCAAATATTTTTCCTTCAACATTGATCCTTTCACTAAATGAAAAATAAGGAGGGAGTCTCCTAGAATTATGATCTCTTTCAGTAGATTTTTTTGGCAATCAAGATACCATGATAGAGACCACGAATCTCCGGTTAAATATTCGTTATATCACCAATTCCCCATGAGTACCTGAAGACTTCAACATCCTCATGGCCATAAAGAGCCCCTCCCCTTCCTGCCACTCTTGGATTTTGTTTGGATGCCCCATCAAAATAGAGAATTCATCCTTGTCTACTATTCTTCCAACTGAATTCTACATCTATCATTATAAGCTTCCAAAATTATCCCATATTTTGTTGATTCAAACTCGTAAATTGTGGGTTGTTATACATACCTACCAATTTATTGATCCATACTTGCTCTAGTTGATCCAACTCTTTCATAGGGGAGCTATGATCTTGTATTTGAGCTTCAAATTCAACACACAATGATAATGCTTTAATTTCAGTGCCTTGTGGAGGAGAAATATTGTTATCAAAGGTTGAATTATTCCTGGCAAGCCAAAATTTCTAACATATAAATTTGGGAAGGTCTTTCCAATACATTTTGAGAAGAGGCTTTCGTATAATATTGCCTTTGTAATTTTTTTCCCAAGAGAAGAAGAATTCTTGCAGAGTAGAGGGCCATTTGATCCCTTCTATGGAGAGGATATGTTTCCTCCATTCATACCTTTTTTTGTACTCACATTCCAAAAAATATGAGGGATATCTTCCACTTTGTTCTTGCGGAGAGAGTATATTGAGGGGCCCTATGAAATTTCCATAATTGAAATAAATTGGAGTTTAATATTCTATCTACTAGAGATTATTTGTCTTCTGAATAATTAATTAAACATATAATGATTAAATCATTATTACAGTATTCACAAATAAAAACACTATGTATAACATTAAATATGGAACTGAGAATATAATGCACACACCCATAAAATATGACATCGTTATTTTTGGAAAAATGTACCTGGAAAAACCCCAACGAGAAAACAAGTGCAACATATAAGGGTTTTATTATTATTTTTCAATTTAGGAGAAATTAAAACTGATTGTCTTTCACTGGAAAACATTCAACAAATACTGATCTCCACTAGAAAAATATACTAGAGACTAGTTGTCTCTCCTCTAAAATCAACTTGACCTCCTCCTAGCCACTCACCCTTCCACCTGAAATGCACATATATGTCTAAGGATAATGTATACAACCTCTGTTATTAATAATTAAGAGATTTAGATGAGGTGATATTTTTGGATGGAGCCAAGATGAACCCTAAGCTTCTTACCTGCGACACCCATCTACATGTTGTCACCACCAAGAATCATCTCAGGCCTACGGATCATGGAGTGTAGAGATCTAGCATGCCCCCGATTCAACTCGAGCCCAACGGGAAAAGCAGATATGTTGACGAAAAACTGAAGAAAGTAAGTGTTGATCTCTCTAACGCAAACATAGTAGTGAATTCACTCCCTACGCATGTCTACAGTAGCATTGCAGGTTGGATCAGGATGAATGGGTGCCCGAAGGATGCCCTAAACCTATGTGCAGTGTATTCCATCGAGCAAGGCATCGAATGTGCTAGTCTGCCCCTATGATTAACATTGCTCCAATGCGCAACCCCAGATCTTACCTGCCAGAGCGGCTTTTCACCAGGGGAAACGGAAAATAAAAAAAGGCTACCTCAAGCTGTAGTGAGCCAACCATGATTGTCAATCTGGCTTCTCAAATGCACTCTGGCATTCGGGGTTTCCCAGATCTCTCGTCCCATTTCTTTTAGATACATATCTCGCTTCCCTCTGGAAAATCCATGCTTCACTGGGTGAGCTCAATGGATCTGGTGCAGAACCTCTCGTAGGCCCTTGAACACAGACTGGGGATTCCCTCAACTCTTCAGAGATTACTATATGGAGGTAAAAAACTAGAGGACTCTCTATCCTTCTCATTTTATAATATTGGAAGAGATGCATCTGTATTTTTATCTTTTTGTCTGCGAGGGGGAGTAGTCGGGCATCCTTCTTTTGCTCCAGCTTTCTCTTACAAGTATTTTGTCCATGCATAACCTCCCAAGAAAGCTTCTCAACCCTATGAGGCTCCCAAGAATATTTTGGTTGAGAAATTGGAGAAAGTCCCCTCTATAGAAATATCCCATCCAGCTCTTGAAGATCAGCTTCAAATATATGCAGAATCTGCCATTATTTTCCGATTTAATGGACTATGGCCTCGCATAGTAGATCTATACCAATGGATTTACTCCACTTGGACCAACAACAACGAGGTTATTTTCTGCTTGAAGGGTTTCTTCATAGTTTTGTTTTCTTTCAGCGAATATTATCAAAAATCTTTAACTGGGGGCCCATGGTTTTGGGGAATAGCAGGGCTATTTCTCACCCCCTGTTTCCCAAACTTCGACCCCTCTATGACAGTCATTACCAAGCTTCCTATCTGGGCTAGGCTTCCAAAATTACCTATACATTTATGGCACTTTTTTGTCTTCAAAGGAATAGGAAACACCCTGGGCCGCTTTCTGGAAATAGATCCTTCTAGGGGGGAGAAAGGAATATACACATACAATAGAATTTGTGCTGAAATAGACATGAGTGAAGGTTTCCCCGATCAAATCAATCTCAAATTTGGTGATTTCCTATGGACTCGAAACCTGGACTGTGAGAACACTACCTTCCAATGCCACCACTTTCATCAAACAAGGCACCTTCAGAACTCTTGTTCCACATTCCTCACCCAAAAGAAGAAAAGAAACAACAAATCAAAATCTAAAAGCTGGAAACCATGTGATCCACCCCCCATGGATGAAATTGAGTCCTTCAGCTCGGATGAGGAGGAGACTAAAGCAGAAGTGGAGGCAGTAAAGAAGACAAAGGATACACCCTTGGAGGGCCCTTAGGGACCCCCTGTCTCTTAGAATATACAGAAACGAGCTCATGAGTACTCCTCCTCTAACTCGGATAAGGAGATTATACCCATAGTCAACAACAGTCTTTATGTGGTTCCATCCCATCCGCACCAAGCTGGCTAGCTCAAAGTTAACAAAAAGAATGGGAAAAAAAATGTCGTAATGAGGATTCGACCCATTCTGGCTAGACTCCAGTGTCCATCTCGTTTTGTTTCCTAGTTACTCCTCTTGGTCCTTTTTATTATTTATTACTTACTATCGGGAGCGAGGTTGATAGTTTACTATTTATGTCTTCCCTTCTTTCTAGATTATCTTGACTGTAACTTCATTTTGTACTATATGATTTCTTAATAGAATTAGTCTTATTTACAAAAAAAAAATAGATACAGCCTCTGGGAATGCTTCCCAACAAGTCGATCTACCTCCTGTAGCTTCTGGACCCACTCGATCTGCCTCCAAGATGTAGATCTAGAAACTCACAACTGAAACGTGGTCTCTCTGGAAACTCACACTGGATAAAATAGCTGACTCACACTACTAATTTTTCCTCCTCTGTAGATGAATTCAACATTCCTTTCTTTTCACCCTCACACTAGAAAATATTGAGGAAATATCCTCTGGAATCATTTCTCCCAAAACTCTATTTAAACCCTACTACTAATTCTTCCCTAGCTTCAACTACGCCCTCGTTGAATACTGCAACTGGGTAAGTCGAAGTGTTCACTCAATAAACTAGTTTTTGTGCCACTCTCCAAACCCTTTAACCTAATCTTGTAATCTCTTAGTGGACAACCCATGGCCATGATCACATATCAATCGATGACTAAGATCATATTGAATCCATCAATTAAATTTTTTGGAAATCTCTAGAGAAAAATCAAGCTCCCTCAATTAATTCACTTTAATTAACCAATTTTCCTAAGTTAGAGTTAGGAAATATTTAATTATTGGCTAATTAATTTAATTGAGGTGTCTCCAAGTCTTTTCTCACAATTTTATTTGAGGGTTTTGGATATCCCCTGTTCCTTAGCCTCTTAGACACCATAGAGAATAGAACACCTATATGTTGCTACCCCAAAATAAAAAAATAACACTCCCTCTTAGAGAGGAAGGTGTTATCCACTATGCCCATCTACTCCGTGAAGTAGACAAAATTTTCCCTACCTAAGGCCTTTGTGAGTATATCTGCAACATGCTAATCTGTAGGAACATGTTGTAGTCGAGTTGATCCATTTTGTTGGTGTCTGACATCCGTGATACATATGGTTTACATAAATTAGGAAACCTATGGTTAATTCATTCCTTCACTTTTGCTAGAGGATCTGACCTCTTAGAAGCTACTCGGCCCATCCAAATAAATTCAGACTCCCTCTGAGACCATGCATCGAACTTTGCAACTGTGTACTGATATTTTACTACTTCCTCTCTGGAAAACTTGCACACTTGGAAATATCCACGACCTCCACTACAAAGTAAAACTATCAAATTAGGAATCACTTCTCCTCTACAAATCGATATGACTAGAAAAGTATCTTATTGCCCCGAAAATTCCCTTTGACTTAGTAAAAATATCACTACTGGAGAGATTTTATCCTCCCTCTACAAATAGATCTCCCTCTGTCACTGAGAAACTAGAAATATCTGCAAATAAAATACTCTGTCAATCATTGTCCACCATGTTAATATGCTACTTTGATTCACTTATGACACATTGTAATTGAACCAATATTTCTTCCATTGCATTGCTCTGGTCTCACACTCTTGATGCCTCTAAGTTTATATTATCACTATAACAGTGTTTATTGATATCTCTTGATATAATATGTCATTGAAACTATCTCTACAACTGTCTCTCGATATCTGAATGCGCCTTGTTATCCTTGCAACTGGACCTACATTTTCTCTCAAGAATATGAATATGTCTTGCTAACTTTTCGAACCTCATGCTACTTTAATACTTGGCCTCTTGTAGCAAAAGTAATGGTCCATCGGAGGAATCACAGTAACTAGATTTGATCTACTAATCAAGCCCTTATTGGCTAGATCTATACCTCCTTGATGCTCCTCCTTCAGAACCTACCCGATCTGGAATACTGGAGTGTCATACTCCTCCTCCTACCAAGGATAATGGTGCAACATATAGAATTTGTCCTCTAATCCTGCGGAAAAATCCTAGATATTTTTTTAATTTGTTTTTTGCTTCCCCTTCTTGTCCTTCTTCCTCTTTGGACACTACATGACATAGTGTACAATATCACCACATCAAAAGCACTTAACTTTCAATATATTTTTACTTTTATTTTCTCCTTTATATTATTTTCCTTGGTTTGTACCTTTGTTCAATTTTCCCTTCCCTGCAAGAGCGACATTCTCCACCTCCTTCTCTGCCTTTGGTCCCTTGCTACTACAACGAGTAGTACCATCGAAAGGGTTGAGCCTCAACTCCTCCTAAGTGAAATCACTCCACATAAATTCCAAATATGGAAGCTTGTCACGTACAAAGATCATTTCGATGAACGTATGTTACTCCTTGGTAACCTGTTGAGAGTTATCTACACAAGTTCATCATCTACTAGATTCTCTCCAACTGCTGCAAGTTCATCTTTGTTTGAATGAATCCTGGTGAGATAGGAAGTTATGATCTCGCCCTTTTTCATCTTGATCATCCTCAAATTCTGAGAATCATCTTCTGGTTCTTAGAAGGATCTTGGTATAGCTTCAAAATGGAATCCCATGTCTCCTACATTGTCCCCTTATTTGTGATGTGTGGAACAATGTGATCCCTAAATCCATCAAGGATAATCCTCTTCGCCTTGTATTTATTCCTCCTATACTCATGAAATTGGATGGAATTTTTTGGCTCAATATTCAGTGTTGTTTTTAACTCCTGCAAACTGTGTTTGTCCAATAGAAACAACATCCTGGTCTTCCAGATGCCAAAGTTGGAGGCTCCATCCAACCTGTCTTGATCTCCGAGTCTTGCTGCAACCATCTCTGAAAATTTATGAGAAAATAAATAAATTGGAGAAATATAACTCCTCCAACTAGAAAATTAGTCTGTAAACACTAATTTTCCTTTGGAAAAAAAAAAAAAAAACACTAGGCCTCCTTCTATAGACTTGTACCCTCTGCCTGCAACCCACACTGGATCTCACAACTTGTATCGAAAACTGAGAAATTATTCTTGAAATTATTTCTTGTGAATATACTGCCTTCCTTTTTCCTCTAAAGATACTTGCACCTCCTCTAGTAATTATCCCAACAATTAGAAACAGAAATACTTCTCTTGATATGTGAATTGGGAAAATTGATTATTCGATCTAATTGCTTTGGCCCTTTCTTGCAGGATAAATTCAACCATATCTAACTCTGACAATACTGGAGAAATGGATATACTAAGTCAAAACCATCATGTGCTTTCTCTTCCTTGCCATGCATTGATCTTCTACTGCAAAACCCTTATGCTACAAATCCTTTGCGTTAGATATTCTCTGCGAAATATTATCTTCCTTCAGAATTCCTTTACAACAACCTCACTTCTTGTTGCTACAAGTGAGGAAATTCACTCTTCCTCCAAATCACCTCCCTCGACAGGAAATCGAATTTCTACCTATGAAATTTTCACTGCATATCTTGGCCTATGTAGATCCGGTTTTTTATGCTTTAGATATCCCTCTAAACTGCACAATACTTTCTCTAGAGGCTGTATGATCCGATATGCTCTGAAACCATATGAAATTTCCAAAATTGCAATAAACTGGAATTTAATATTTTATATACTAGATATTATTTGTCTTTTGAATAATTAATTCAACAAATAACAATTAAATCATTATTACAAACTTCACAAACAAAAACACTCCATGGAAGATAAAATACGAAACTAAGAAAATATTGCAGATATACATAAAATATGACTCATTTATTTTTGGACAAATTTCCTTTGAGAAAAACTGAAGGAAAAATCAATGCAACATATGAAGGTTTTATTATTATTCAAAAATTTAGGAGAAATTACAATTGGTTTCCTTTCACTGGAAAAACTTTGGCAAATACTGATCTCCACTGGAAAAAATATACTAAGACTAGTTGTCTCCCTCTGCAATCAACTCGACCTCCTCCTATCCACTCACACATATTCCTGAAATGCACAGATCTGGGTAAGAATATTTTGTAAAACATCTGGGAATGCTTCCCAGCGAGTCGATCTACCTCCTGCAACTAATAGACCCATTTTCTCTACCCCTGGGATGAATATTTGAAAATTGGAAACACAAATGTGGTCTCTCCGATAACTCTCATTGGATAAATTTGTTGGCTCACACTACTAATTTTTCCTCCTTTGTAGATGAATTTAGCCTCCCTTTCTTATCACACTAACACTAGAAAATACTGAGGAAATATCCTCGGGAATCCTTGCTCCAAAATCTCTACTAAACCCCTTCTATTGATGCTTCCCTAGCTTTAATTGCGCTCTTGTGGAATACTGCAACTAGGTAAGTTGAATTTCTCACTCAATAAATTTTTTTCCTGTGTCACTCTCCAAACCCTTCAACCTGATCTTTTAATCTTTCGTTCGACAACCTACGACCATCATAAAATCTCAATCGATGTCTAAGATCATCTTGACTCCTCCAATTAAATTTTATGGAAGTCTCTAGAGAAAAATCGAACTCCCTCTATTAATTCACTTTAATTAACCAATTTTCCTAAGTTAGACTTAGGAAATATCTAATTATTGGTTAATTAATTTAAATTAGGTGTCTCCAAGTCTTTTCTCACGAAAAATTTTCTGTGTTTTGAAGATCTTGTGTTCCTTAGACTCTTAGACACCATAGAGAATATAAAACTTCTCCACTGCTACCCTAAACTAAAAAAACTAACATGCCCTAGATGCCTCTCTTTCTAAGGTTCTCAACTTTAAAGGTTTTTTTATGTGTGAGGAACCAACTGAAGGAATTCACCTTTGGATTAGCATTAATATTCCATATTTGTTTTCCAAATATTAAGCTTTGTAGGCACACTATATTGAAAAATAAAATCCACATAACCTTCCTTGAATGAATAATTTGAAGCATTAAAACCAATTTGATCGTCATCCTTCTTTCTCCAAGGCACATGTCCTATCGATCATTCATGGATCTTGGCACCAAGCACTGGAGATTTGGTGGAACAATCCTTAAGTTCCAATTCATAAAATTTCCATCTTCATCCCAATTAGATATGTCAACCAATGTAAATTTCCTTTTAGCAAAAAAATATTATCGCAATATAAGGAATTCGGGAAATATCAAGAGGTTGCTAGTCCTTAATATTATCAGTTTGTATATTAATATTATTACCCTTTCTTGAATTCCAATACATCCCTGAGAGGATGAGGGGGGAAGCTTAAATAAATAATTTCCAGATCAAGGAACATCCTTTCATTATCGATATGGATTCCAGGCATCAACCTCTTTCTCCTTGAACATATTTTGGCTTCAAGACTACTTTTCATCAACCTTCTTCCTGGGTGACAAATATACAAACTAGTTTTTCTCCTATTTCCTTATTCATTAGCAATGGATATTTTATTCCCAAGCCCACATTATTTTTATGGGCCTTCACCAAATACCATTTAATCAAATGGAATCTTTTGGAGCTTTCCTTATGACCTTCCCATAGGAATTTGCAGGTTTGTTTTGCTATAGTCGAAAGGATTCTCTGTGGAGCAAGGAAGGCTGAGAATTGGTATAAAGGTAGAGGAGAGAGAATTGCCTTGATAAGAAAAAAACACCCAAAAAGGTTGAGCCATCAAGCTCCCTAAGAGGAAAATTTCCGTTAGTAAATTTTCAAGGACTCCTTCCCATGTTTGAGATGAATGTGATTTTAAGAATATTTGAATTCTTTCCACGATTCAATTGTTTGAAAACTAAATTATTCCAATTTTTATTTTCTTCCTTAATGATACATTCCATGTATAAATATGAAATTTCCCTGAGTTTGTTTAGCCTCCATATTATTTAATAAAGCAATCCAATTTTTTTAAAAACCTTCTAGCTATTATTGTGGCTAAACCCCCCAAAAAGAGTGTGTCATTAAAAAATTGAGAGTGATTGATGCTTTTTATAACTATGGAAAATATAATCCCTAGAAGGTTCACACATCTCCTTTCATATTCCAGCCTACTGCTATGACAATTTTCTATGATAATATGTAATAAAGGAGATAGATGGAAGCCTTGACGAAGCCCTCGAGAGGCTCAGAAAAAACTTACAACTCTTCCAATAACCAAAGGGGGAATTTATGGTGCTTTGATATATAAAGAAACCCATTGAGTAAATTTAGAATAAAATCCAAAATTTTCCATTCCTTTTAAGAGGAATCCATGACTTACTTTGTCAAAGGAATTTTCCATATCTAGTTTGATGATTATGCCTTTGTCTTCCTGATTTTGGTTGCAAATGATTTCCTCTTTAACCTGGGTGATATTATCAAATATATATCTCTTATGCATGAATCCTCCCTGATTTTAGAGATAATTCTAGGTATAATAAGCTTAATCCTTTTAAAAAATATCTTTTAGATCACCTTATAAGAGACATTACTAGGTGATATCGCCTGGAATATTAAAAAGGAAGAAGGATTTATATCTTTTGGGATCAGTGATAAAAAAGGAAGAATTTATCCCCCGCCCCATATAGTTTTTCTTTAAATTATAACCCACCATTCTGCAAAAATAAAATTTTATTACCTTACCAAATTCTTGGTAAAAATGAGCAGAGAATCCATCCGATCTTGGTGCTTTGTCTGGATTGAAGAAAAAGACAACTTGGAAATTGCTTATTTAATGGGTTCTTTTGTCAACGAATCATTGTCTTCCTATGAAATAGACTTAGGAATATGTTACATCATGATTTTTCCACTTTAGGGATGCCATGGCCTACGGAAATATATAAATTGCTGAAGTGATAGACCACCTCCTCTTTCAGTGATGCTAAATATGAAATTTTTATACCACGTGCAACAATCTCTTTAATATTACTTTTCCAGACTCATTTTTTTTCTTGCTTGTGATTGACTTTTGTGTTCATATCTATATCCTTTAACCAAATGCTACGGGATTTTAAATACCAAATATATTCTTCCACTTTGAGAGCTTTATTATAGGCTGCAAATTCTTCTCTTTCTCCTTGCAACAGATCATGTGCCACTAACCCATTCTCCATCTTATGCCATATACTTTCCATTCCTTTTTTATGTACATGTATATTTCCCTATTTTTTTAGTTGTTGATATCAATCCACTTATTTTAATTCAAGCTTAACTTTCTTTATATTTTTCTCTCGTATTGTAATTTGGATTTCCATTACCCACTCGCTACAAATCTTCTTCACTAGAGTGTTGAAGTTTAGAAAATTTTCCCAAACTGAACAATAGAAAAAGGATAGTGGCCTGAAGTCAATGTATTATGAGATATCAAGAGCAATAAACCTATGATTCGAGTTGATTGAAAGGAGTATCCTTGAATTATCCAATACTTTTTGGGATTAGAATGAATCTGAAATTAAAAATATGTCTAACCAAATAGAAATATGGTCTAGTCTAGTTTTCTTATTGCTCTAAGTGAATTTGTTGCTTGAAGGCTTATTATCTAGAAAATTTAATTTATGGATAAGGTATTCTAAATTTTATTGGAACTAATTTCTAAATTTTATTGGAACTAATATAGAATGTGTGATCCCCCATTTTTCTCCCACTCATGCAAGGTTGTATTAAAGTCGCTGCTCAATATTGCATTATAATCCAAAAATCGTGTCTCCAACAACCATTGAGGAATTTCAACAATCATGTTTTTATCTGAATTGAACAAACACGTAAATATTGAAAATGGAGCATACATGATTTGAAGGAATATGTAGAAAATGATTAGTCAACTAGTGATATTTTGAACTAGATTCTAGCAAATTTAGTGAAGATTGAGGCCACATGGTAGATATCTCGCTTAAAGCTCCTCTTGCACTAATGAAAAGAATCCCACTAACATTCCAAATCTTGTGTTGATTTTGCAGGACCTCTTGATGCCCCACTTTTGTATCCTAAATTAGGATAACTAAGGGTCTCTCTTTCTTGATCGAAGGTTTCACTTCCTCCATTCTTTTCTACAACCCTAATCCCCTACAATTCTAAGAGAGGACCCTCATTACTTGTTTTATGAGTAGCCCCTTGCTGAGGAGTTGAGTATCCTCCTTTTCTAGTGTTTCTATATCCCTTTAGTTTTGGATCTAAGATTTCCTATGTTCCCATTTCCTTATACTTCTCTATTTTTTTGTGCCTTACCTCTATATTGGTCCGCTGGTCGACCTTCTATTGGAGTCTTTATAATTATTTTTCCTTATCTATCTCCAACTTCTCATAAGTTGAGATCAGAAAGCAAGGCCCAAATTTGGATCTTTTAGGGGAGAGGAATTGTTCCTCTTCTAAGGGATATTCCACTATTTATTGCTCTGGTATTGGAACATTTTCTAATAGCAGTAGGATTCATCATTTTTCTCTAGTTCATGCCTTGGTATCAAAATTTGTACCTATTATTGTACATTGGTTTCAATAATTTCCACTTCTTCATTCACTGAATTGAGATCCTCAAAGTTATCATTTTTCTCATTTTTTCCTCTACTAGATCCTTCCCCTCCCCTAGAGTGGATCATTTAGTGCAAGTTGGTCCTTTTCCTTTCTTGCCATTATGCTATGAATTCTTTGGTGGACTGTTCTATTTTTTAGCTAGCCCTCTTCTCCTCTTTTGTTGTTGCAATTTTTCTCCTTCATTACCTTGTTTTTATTGCTACTCCTACTTCATTTTGTAGCTTCTTGCAAAGTTTCCATATTCATGGAAAACTTTTCATTTAAAAGAAAGTTGATTGTAGTCAACCTCGTGAATATGGGTCTAACTATTGAAATTTAGGGTTATTACCGTTAAGAGCCCCTTATCTAGATCTACCTCCACACATATCCATTAATAGGAGAAGAGCCCCTCTATTGGCTCAAATTGATAAATGTATTTCCCAAGTACATTTCTATTATTTCTAAAAGTAGTATCATTCCAAAAATGCAAGGAAAAAAAAGGAATCTTTATCTAAATAGGGACGATAGATGTGACATCACTTTCAAGGTTAAAATTTGGGTTCCATCAATCCAAATATAATGCTTGGGACCCCACGAAGCAATGCCCGCTTTGAAAGATGAAGTCTAGATAATCATTGTTCTCGAAAAAGAAGGTAAAAAAACATTTTCATAGAAATCCATAGTGACAGAACCCTTGATCATAGGTTTCCATTCTTTTTTAACCTACAACCTCACAGAATGCAAGGAGGGCCAGATCCCCATGAATTGGTCTACCAAGACACATTCAACTAGTTGCAGGGCCCGTTCTTTTGATTTTGGTCCAAAAACCTCTACCTTTGGAATTTCTTCCAACTTCTTGACAAAATGAGAAGGCTTTTCCTTTTGGTACCATGACCCGTTTGTGGCCAATGAGTTTATGATATTCATAGCATGGAGTGGGATCAAAGGTAGAGACTTGCCCAGTCTAACCATCTAGCCATATAAAAAGCGTTGTATCAAGTAAAAAACTCAGAGCCGCAAATGAAGCCCTAAATGAAAGCTCTTCTTTGTTGTTATTTTTCAATTCAATATGCATGATGTTATAAAAAATTGGACGAACAATTATTTCATTATATTTATTCTAATAATTTATTTATTTTTCCAATTTTAATGAAATGTTCAATCAAAATATTTAAGAAAAAATTATCCCAAAAAATGAATTTAAAATATTGATCAAACTAACAATAATTGATTGAGTCATTTAATCAAGTTTCTAAACATGTTTAATCAACATGTTGTATTTTCTTAGCAAAACAAAGAATTCATCTTGAAAATAACTAAACATTATATAATGATATTAAATAATAAAAACTAGAGTTAAACATTATATGGAATCTCAAATTTAAATGAGTGATACATATAAAATTCATTTTAAAAATAGAGAAATCATTAAGAATATTAATTATTAATATACCTAATATATTTTGTAAATCAAACGACATCAACATAATATGAAAAAACACAGTGTACATGAACAATGCTATATATATATATATATATATATATATATATATGAATAATACATTTCAAAAAATAATTTGAAAACATAGAAATTATGGATAATAATTATGAGGATACACATAATACATTTTATAAATAAATAATATGAATATCAACATGATATGAAAAGGTATAATATATATGAATGACAACATCAAAATCGATATATGGCATACATATAAAGTCAAATATAAAATATAAATCATAGAAATAATGTGTGTGTGTGTGTGTGTGCTATAAAATAAGTCCACCACTAGAGCCAAAGGAATCAATATATCCTCTAGATAATAACGTAGGATGGAGCACTCGAGGAGAAGATGGTGGTTGGTATACAACTAAATGAGATAGTCATTGGTATACTATTGGAAGAGATGTTGGTTAGTATATTGTTGGAGGAGAAGGTGGTGGTTGATTTGTTGTTAAAGGATAAGGGATTGTTTGGTTTGTTGTTAGAGGAGGACATGGTGGTTGGTTTGGTAGAGGAAGAGATGATGGAGGCGTAAAAGTACCATCCTTAGTGGAAAATCCAAATAAAAATCTTGAATAGTTATTAACCTCTCAAGTGGGTTGATGGCACTAGCAACATGTTTAATTAATTTTTTGACATCATAGGGAGGTGTTTCTCACATAGGTACAAGATCAAGGTCCTAAATGATCTCCCGAGCTCCATTGATACTTTTTCATATTTCAATCTTTGTATTTTATTCTTTATTCAAGTATATGTAGAGAGAACTATTCTTTTCTTCCCACGTGAGCTTACAATTGGTCAAACAATTAGTTTATTTTCCATTATATCCCATGCAAGGAATCATCATAAACCCTTTCTCCACATAAACCATTTCTTAGCATTAACCTTTTCCTCTCGAGATTTTTCTCCTAATAACTTATGCTTCCACATCATCCCTAATTGACTATCCCATACTTAACACTTTTCCACTATTCAACCTTTCATGGTTTTTATTCTTGAGGTGATTCATGATAAATTTATGATTATCCAATCCATGAGATAAATATGGTTTTTATAAGTAAATGAATCTTAGCTATCACACTTTCCCATAAACCCTATTATCACAAATGATAATTACTATTAATAATTCACATGCATTTTTGAACAAAGTGTACATACAAAAGGGATGGTTCACAAATAAATATTAATTATTTCATCCATCTATCAAATAAAGGTGCATGATTTATATCAATAATTCCCACACAAATATCAAATTTTATTGAAAAGTGAGGATGGTAAACATAACAAAGAAAAAACCATTCAATGGATATACTATCAATTCTCTATAATCACTAGAATAGATACTTTCATTGGTCTACAACTTATAAGTTTTATTTTGATATATCCTTGGAGAAAAATATTTCCAAAAAAATATGGACTACTGATATAGCTAAAGACAGTTACATTCCATAAGTGTTTTATTTTAGAGAACTTGTCTCCCGGTGTCAAAGCAGGTTTGTTGTTAAACATAGAATCATTCAAGTTGTGATAGATACAAGAAATCATGTTCTCTTAGCTATCATATTAAAAAATATGTTGCAATTGTTGACTCTATATAAATTTATTCAGCTTATGGATATAGATTCATTCCCTTACTAGACCTAAGGTGGTGGAATAAGCCTACTAAAATATTTCTTGGTTCATTCCTATGCCATGCCAATTAATCTCACAAATATCAATACATGCTTGTTTTACAAAACTTATCAGGATTTTTCTTGGTTTTTCTCACAACTCATTAGACAATATACAACATATTATATTGCTAGTTATGTTCTATATGTACTCCGCTTCTCCATTCATATGAGAATAATTTATGATTGGTCTAATATTATTTCCCAAAACATTTCCTATCAACTTTATAATTTTATTAATATAAAGACATTCTTTATGACCTTGTATTTGATTTTTGATTTGGTATATTGTAATGTATTTTAAGGATTTCCCCCAAGGGGTAATTTTGATATTGATAAAATGGTTCAATTCAATTTTGGTACCCCATATTATGGAGACATACTCATATCATGCACCATTCAATTCTAATGAGTGAAATATGGGTTTTTTAAATAATAAAGACATATCATTATTGTAATATGACCTAAATTATTCATAAAAGAAATGGTGATTTTTCTTGATGAAAAAGGAATCCACGTAGATGAAGAAGAATTCACTCACATCATACTCTTTGAGTTTGAGGGAAAACCTTTCCTCCTTCCCCACTTTTCCTGTAATAGATATTTTTTGGTAGAAGTTTGTAGACAACATAAAACTTGGTATTCCTTCCTTGACAAGAAAAGGAAAGGACAAATTATCTCTTTTCCTTTTCAAGTTGAAAATATCTCAATAAAAATTTTTACTGCATTTATTTAAAATGTTCTAGTTACTAAATCCATTTCACTTAAAAGAGGATGAATCCTACAAAATATTTGATCTAGAGTGAACTTTCCTAGCCCACTTGCTCTCAATTGGTTACAATACTTATTTTATAAGAATAAAAGACATCATAGAAGGAGCGAATGAAAATGACCCCACCTCTAGAAAGGTTATTTATAAGAAGAAGAAAATCTAAAATTTTGACTTAGTTACACAAATTAGTTCAAACACACATACAAATAAAACTAGAAAAAAAAAGAGAGTCATCAATCTAAACATAGAAAAGGGGTAAAATTGCAATTGATGCTATTTCTACCCACCTTCCCCATAAGAGTTCCTTCTACTCATAAGAGCTAGGAACATATTGTAGAAAGAAGAGAGAATGATGAAGGATCCAAGGGAGTTGGTGATGGTAGTGATCCCCTTCATCTTTATATGGAAAAATCACGTACTATTGCACATATGAAAAGAAAAAGAAGAACCAACACTAAAATCTTCCTAGAATTTTGAAAAATAGGAGAATGATATTGTAGAGATGGAGGTTGATAACACCAATTAAGTGCCTAGATGGGTAGTGATTTAAATGTATAAAATCCAACAAATTATAGAGGATTTGGCTCGAGAAGGAATACTTATTTTTGAAGAGAAATATTTGACATTGCATCATAGAAGATATAATACTAGAGGCCAAAAATATATGAATAAAAATAATTAAAGTTAAAAACAAGAATGCCAAAGAAAAATGGAGCCTATTGATTAATTCCACAGGGGTGAAACATTATAAGAAATATTGAGTTACATTCAACCACTAGTGATTCCCTTTCCCATTCAATTACAGAATGGTAATTGGAAAATGCTATATTAAGGAAGAGGATAAGCAAGCTAGAGGATGCTCTTTTTTCTAGGCCATTATTTGTAGAATCTTATCTATTATTTCCATAGATCCAATTCTTGAAGGAACACTAATCTAGATTGGATCATTATATAGTTTTCATCTTTCTTGATACTTTAAAGTGGAAAAAATGGGAGAATTAGCTTGCAATATCATCTTAGCAACAAGTCCTAATTTGGAAAATCAGGCTTTGAAATATTCCAAAGTCATTTTGAGGCATCAAGCAACAGTTTTTGGTGTCAAAAATTTTCTTACTTGTGCTATGACCCTTCAATCACTTGGCATTAAAATACACTCAAATATATTTCCAAATATGGTGCAAGAATTATGTTAATAAGAGTTTGTATGAAAAATTTATGCCTTGCGTAAGTTGACCCTACCCTGTTGACCACCATGGTATAAGACAATGGTGTGTCAACCCCAATACTCACATATATCAGTCTAGCAACATGTAGAATTTCAATAATAGTCTAGAGGTTTCAAAAACATAAATCTAGTTGAGGGTTGAGGAATTCAAACCTTACCCTTAGATGGCTATTGGTTAATGTTAAATACTAGGTTGCTAGGAGGAGAATAGGTTCCATTCTATGTTATTGTGTTTTTTCCATAGAGCCGATTAGAGTATCCATGTGTGTAAGTTAGAAATAACATAGGGGGATAATATTTTGTAGTAGCCTTATAGGACACAGGTCTTAGGTAATTCCATAGAGAATACCTCTTTCTTTATATTTGCATATTTCCATACTATAGAAAAGAGAGAAAATCAATCTCACCTTTTAGCTGGGTTTTCTCTTATAAGGGTTCCCCAAGGAAAACTATTATGTTTATTTGTGGATAGTGCATGTGTATTTTTCTGTTCTCTATTTTTCACATTTGTGTTTATGATGGTCATGCATTGGACTCAACCGTAGAGATGAAAAAGGCCCTCGGATTGGAAAGGTATTTCCCAACAGTTCCTAGTTAGAGTAGCAGTTTGTAAGTTACGAATTTTTCCTTTGTGAAAAAGAGTAGCAGTCTGTATAGTAGAGAGACTACAAATAATGATTAAGGAGTCAAGATCTGCAATAATATTCACCTAGAAAGTATAAGTCACAGTACACCTTTTATACGTGCATCTTCATGTCCAACTAGCAACTTTTGCAGCTTAGTTACCTATGCATACTAATATGCATGGTTGATGTACAATAAGGATACTTCTCCAAGAGTAGAGGTCCAAGACATTGTTGCACCCTTGCTTGGGATAAGCAAGGCATTGAGGGTGGGGGAGATGTTGAAGGGGCCTCTTAATCCTATGTAAGTCATCATACATAATAAACTAAGTAAATGTGAGTAACTAACGATAAATGTATGAGGTAAAACAAATGATTAGTTGGAGCAGCTAGAACTACTCCAACTACATCTCTTATGTATAAATACATATCAAGATTGAATACAAACTACGTTGGAATTTCTTCCCAATACTGCATTCTTCCTTTGTACTGTGTGTGTTTTCTCTTCTTTCATTATGTAGCATGTTCTTGCCTACGTGTTGAAGTTGAGCCTTCAACAATACCCCTCAAAGTACTTAGTGATGGTGCCTTTTATAAGAGTTAACAACCAAGATTAAATATTTACAACTAACATTATTTTAGTTAAGATATTTTCAATATATGAGTTATATTTTTCCTTTGAGACAATATGTAATTATAATTCAGTTGCTTAAAAAAATCAATTCAAACTTAAACTTAATTATATGTATAAGTTGACCAAATTAGATTGATTGTAGGTTAAAGTGAACATTATCATCCCCCTCCCAAAAAAAAATATTATACAAACATAGTTATGAAGTTGATGAGAAGTGTGACCTCAAAATAAAAACTCTAACCCTAGAATCCATATTTTATTTTTCATCAAATATGGCAAAATCAAGCCCACACTTGAAAAATGTTGCTCCTAGAATCACTACTCTTTTTCTTTTTTATTAAGGTCTAAAATTAGAACCTATTTGAAATTCGGCCTTGATACCCAATACCCAGACCTTAAAATCAACCCTTGAATCAAAAAGTGGTACCCCACCCATTTATTTTTTAGGATCAAAATTATGACTATAACAAGCTTAATAATTGATACCATTGTTTCAAAAACCTTAAAAGAAATCCTCCAAAAAAAAAAAGACAGAGAAAAATTTCATAATTAAAAGAAAAATTAAAGATATAAATATGGCATACCCAATTTTTATATAAATAACCCAAAAATTAATCTAGAAAATAAAATTATAAATTAAAGCAAATCATAATAGAAGAACAAACTTTTAAACTATCATATAAGTATTTTATATTTGTAGTCTTCTTTGGGAAAGTACTCAGGCCCTTCGCAAGAAGCAACATTCAAACAAGTCCTCTTTGCAAGCATGTGGCAACAAGTCCAAAGTAAAAGGAAAATTCAGTGATGAGTATGTATTATATAGTCCCACATCCACACCTCTCACTTGGTCATCTGATATTTATGTGAAATAATTGTTAAATGTAAAAAAGAGGTTGGAGGTAGTAGAAGCTAAAGAGCTGGAAAGGGATTGTACAATCCATATAATAATATCTGAAAACCATGCTTTAGCAGAAAGCAACAAAGTTATGAAGGAGCAAGTGTCATTGCTAAAGGAAGCTCTTCGAATAGGGAAGACAGAATGGCAACACATGAAAGCGGAGGTTAAAAAAATGAAGAAAGTTGCAGTGGAGAGTACAAAGGTGATGAATGTGAAATCATCCCAAGATAAGGGGAAAGTAGTTGCCCAAATAGACAACAATGAAGAGACATCAAGAGAAGAGAGGAAAGGAGATCCCACAAAACTCTCCAAAACCTGGGCTCAAGTTATTAACAATTCTGCTAAGAGGGAAGGAGAAACAAACCTTCAGGTTGACAACAGGAAAAATAGAGAAAGCAAGGAAAGACAAGATAGAGAAAAAAACATAATTATTAAAGGGGTGAAGGAATATGGGAAAAATGAATGTACTCTTGAACTTGCAAGAGACTTCTTGAAAGACAAACTCCAATGGCAAGAACAAATATTTCAAGCGTGGAGAGTAGGTAAGCTTAACAACGAGAGATCCAGACCCATAAAAGTCATCATGCCCAGCTTGCGTGATAAAGATAGCATTCTAAGCAAGAAGCAGCCCTTGAGGGGTTCTCGGTTTTTTATAGAAGAATATTTAATTGTAAGACAACAAGATGAAATGAGGGATGAAAATAAAAAAGTTAGGGCAGCAAGGGATGAGGGAAAAAGAGCATGGATTTATAAAGGTAAAGTCGTGATAGCGCAATTTTGACCTCCTTCCAAAACAAGGCAGCAAAACGATAACAAAGAAGAGGCAACAAACTCTTCAGCAAGAAATGAGGAAGTAGGGTCAGTATGGGCAAGCAGGGATAAAGACTCAACCGTGAGTCTTGCATGTCAAAACAAATATCAATCAAGTCGTACCCAGGCTTCCTTAGGATTATTTTGTTGGAACTGCAGGGGTTACCCATGGAGGTGAGGACCTGGGTTAGGGCCTATTGCGGAAGGTAGAGGCATAATTTGTCTCATAGAAACACATGAGCATGAAGGGTGCAAGACACCTTTGTTTGAAGGGTATTGGAAGATATCAGTGTGAAACAAGGCAGCAGGGAATGGCAAAGGGCACGGGGGTATCATGGTCTTAGTGAGATAAAAAGAAGGTCGTTTCATTCAGCTAGAAAAAGAAGACACAAATAAGCAATTTGTCTGGCTTAAAATATCAGAAAATGGAAATCACATCAGAATTGCAGCATGCTATTTGGCGCCGCAAGTTTCAAAAATCTACAAAAGTAGAGGGCTTGACCATAAAGATCCCTTTGCAGCCGTAAAAACATATATTGTAATATATTCTCAGCTAGGTGAAGTCCTTATAGGGGGGGATTTCAATGCTAGAACTGCAGTTGAACAAACTAGAATTTTTTGTTGTAAAAGAAGACTGTGACCCTATCTGGCTCACAGAAGAGAGTAATCATCAGTGGGAAAGAATTTCAGAGGATAAAGGCTGCAATCTCTTTGGAGAACAACTGCTTACGCTATGTGGGGCTTTCGATTTAGTCATTTGTAATGGTTTTACTAGATGGGAAAAGTCCTGTAATTTCACTTGCAATACTTACAATTGAGCAAGTGTAGTAGATTATGTAATTTGCTTGCATAGTCTGTGTGAGAAAATGGAGGAAGTGTTGATTGGAGATCAAATTTGGGACTTAAAATAAGATCACAATCCAATTTATTTAAGTCTCTCTTGGACCGGAAAGAAATAATTAGGGTCAAAAAATCAGTGTGCTCAACAAAGCCCCCCAAAGGGCAGAATTATTTTGACTCCAGAGAATTGTAATACCTTCAAAATAACGCTAGAGAGGCTCTTCGAGAAGGAGGAAATTTCATTTCATGGCCTTCATAGTCACGAATTAACACATTTAATTCAAAGTGCACTTGCTGAATGCAAAAGAGAAAAAATTAAGAAGTCTGAAACAAATTGCTTCCCGGTTAATGCTTGGTTTGACGAGGAATGCAAAAAGGAAAGGAGAATGTGGAAGGAATTAGAAAAGGATAACATAATGCTTAAAGCTTACAAGCAGGTATTAAGAGAGAAAAAGGTTGATTTCATGGTTTCGAGGAGAGAAGAACTAATCTTCCTTGGCAAAAATAACCCCAAATTATTCTGGAAGGAGCTCCAACCGAAAAAGGGGCAAACTGAGAACAACATTACAGTTTCTAAATGGTTCGACTATGCAAGACAAATTTATGAGCAGGACCCCAAGGTTGACCTTCCTCCCTTGGTCAACACAGACACAAAACTCTTCATGGTGCAAGAGGTAGAGGTGGGTATCAAGAAGTTGGGCGCTGGAAAAGCAAAAGACTTAGATGAACTTCAAATAGAGTACCTAAAATGGGGCTTAAAAATTCTTTCACCTCACATCACAAAAAAATTCAACAACATCATACAGCAGGGGTTCCCCACAGATTGGACAACTAGTATGGCAATACCTCTTTTCAAGAGTGGTGACATCAATAATCCCTCCAATTATAGAACCGTAATGATAAACCCCTTGTTTGCAAAGTTATTTGGAAGCATGTTAGAAAATAAAATCAGCAAGTGGGCAGAAGAAAGAGATAAACGTGCTAAAGGGCAAGTAGGTTTTAGACCTAAACATTCCACAGTTGATCATTGTATAACTTTAAGGCACATCATTGAAAAAGTTTGGGAAAAAAATGAAGAAATTTTTTTTTGCTTTGTTGATTTCAGAAAAGCCTTTGACACGGTTCCTAGGGATAAGCTTTGGGGCAGAATGGAAGAACTCGGGGTTCCCAGGCATTTGAAAGCAGCTGTGCATAGGCTGTATGAAGAGGTGAAATTCAAAACTAGAACTTTAGAAGGAATTTCTGAAAGTTTTAGAAGCTATATTGGGGTCAAGTAAGGTTGCCCATTGTCTCCTACCCTTTTTGGATTATATATTAACAAGTTTGAAGAGTGGCTAAATTCGCAAGGGGGTGACAGTATTCATTTGGGCAAGTTCGTTATAAGGCTTCTTTTGTACACAAATGACCTTATACTAATTGCTAAATCAGCTCTCGGTTTGCAAGAGCACTTACATTCCCTTGAGAATTTTTGCAGAAGGGTGGGGATGCAAGCCAATATTAGCAAAACAAAAGTAGTGGGTTTCTCTAACAAAAGAAAGCATAAACAACACAAGTTCTACTTTGAAGGCACCATTCTAAAAGAAGTTGCAGACTACAAATACCTCGGAATTAACTTTAACAGGAAGTTAAGTTGGGATGGTTGTAGAAAGAAAAGAACGTTAGGGGGATGGAAATCATTTTATGCTCTTCAAAACAGATGTAGAGAGGCAGAGTTGTGGGACTGGAAAACCACTCTCACTCTTTTTGGGCTTCTAGTGATTCTGGTGATTCTCTACGGTTGTGAACTGTGGGCCAACAACACAACCGAGATGCAGTGGAAACAAATTGAGAAAATCCAGAATCGTTTGATTACAAACAAATTCAAAATTAAAAGTGCAGTTCATTATGCTATCTTGTTAAGTGAAGCAGGAGCTGGCCCTATTGAAGCAATTGCTATGGTGCGAGTTATAAGGTATTTGAAAAAATTGAGCAAATGGAACAGGGTAGATGGCCTAAGGTTGTGTTTAGTGACAGATGGTGCAAAAGAAAGAAGATTTGGATGCTGCAAAATAACAAATGGTTTAGTAAATGGGGTATTTGCTTGAGCATGTGTCCAAGAAACAGTGAAGAGATAAAAACTTTTGTTATGGATAAGTTCCACAAATGTGCTTGGGAGAAAGAGCTAGGGAAAAAGAAGAAGTACTACATTGAAGAGTTTAACCCCAGTCATAACCATGAGCAAAAGGCGTACATAGGGGCCAATATTTCTTGGAGATCTAAAATTCTTATTGCACAATTAAGGACTAATTCTCATCAACTCTGCTGTGAAACAGGGTGCTGGAAAATGCCAAAAGAAATGTGGGAGGAAAGAATGTGTGTTTTCTGCACTTCCGGAAAAGCGGAAACAGAAGAACATATCATTTTAGAATGTGAGGCCTTCAAAGACAGTGGGGAAAATTATGCAGGTATTATGGCAGCTAGTTCTTGGGATAATCTATTCAACGAAGAGTTTGTCGAGAAGCTCGGAGCAATTATTGTAAAACTTCACAGGAAAAGGGTTGAATACAAGAGCCAAATGGAGAAGCAATCAGTCCCACAGGTTATTTTTAGCCTCGTGGACGTTGAAAATACTTTCTTTCTTTCTTATTTGTCAAAATTGTAAATTGAAATTATGTAGGTTATATAATTTGATTGCCTCTAGGTTTTTGAGAGCATTGAATTCATTTACATAGTTAAAACTACAATTTAGACAACCAGAAATAACTTGGAAAAACTTATGTCTCTATTTTAACAAAAACAAATAAAAACATAAAACAATTAAATAAAACTAATTTAAAATATCATGTAGAGATTATATGAAATTCGGTTGTAATTGGGCTTATAGGTTATTAAAAAATGTTCATATACATCACTAAAGAGATTTGTAAAACAACTCTATAATATGTTTTCATTATGATATATAATTGTTTCAATTAAAAAAAACAAAAAAAATAAACCAATTTAATATATATATATATATATATATATATATATATATATATATATATATATAAATATAAATATAATATGCATAGTTTAATTTTAATATATATAAAAAACAAAAAAATAACAAAAATCTAAAAAAACAATATTATTTTATTTTTTATTTTTTAAAATAAATTTTAAAAAATAATATAAATTATTATTATTATTATTTATTTTTTAAAATAAAATTGGTTGGGTGAGTTAATGCGATTTGCGGAATCATCCCTCCTTTACCTTCCATCCTACCTGTATGATTTGTTATCAGTGACAACCGCTCAACCTTCCCATAACACCCTACGATTGACCACACGACCCATTCAAGTGGCGGGTGGCTAGTGGGTGCTATGAGTGACAATATGGATCAAATATGCAAGAGTGGGTGAAGGGAAGCGACTTTTGGGAATAGCCACCCATCCCAACAAATTGCCCTTTAAATTTTATTCAATGTTTTTTATTTTTTATTTTTAATTTTTAATTTTTATAATTTTTAAAAATTAAAAAATTATAAAAATTAAAAATTAAAAATTAAAAATTAAAAATTAAAAATAAATAAAAAATAAAAAATAAAAAATAAAAAACATTGAATAAAATTTAATGGGCAATTTGTTGGGGTGGGTGGCTATTCCCAAAAGGCACTTCCCTTCACCCACTCTTGCATATTTGATCCTTTAAATTTTATTTAATTTTTTTTTTTTAATATATATATATAATTTTATTTTTAGTTTTAAAATTTATAAATTAATTTATATTATTAAAATATATATTTTAATTACTTAATATATATCGTAAAATTAGATTAAAACTATTATTTTATTTTTTCGATTTTTTAAAACAACAAATTTTTGTTTTTCGATTAACAAAATGTGTAACGTTTTTTTTTTATAAATAAATTCTCATGGGTTAAAATAATAAATAATTTATTTTAGGAGATTACTTCTTGGTCATAATAGTGTTGTTTGTCAAGCTCACTAAGTTTGAAAAATATAAGGGTGATTTTGGTAACATTGGTCATAATGGTGTTGTTTGTCAAGCCTACTAACTTTGAAAGATATAAGGGTGATTTTGGTAACATTACTTTTTGAATGAAGAGATATTTTCATTTTTAGTTTCAACGCTATGAGGTGTTGAAGCCACAATTTCAAATAAGTTGTAAATTTTAATCTTGAGGAAAAAATTATGGTAATTTCGCAGCACTAGTTTTCACTTGTTTTTTAATGGTATAATGGGTAAAAATAATCCGTAAATGCAACCTTAAAAAACTAATGATGGGTAAGTTTGTTTGTCATGAAAATAAAGTCTATGGAATATTATACAACATCATAATCACATCAATGAATGTGTAATTAAGACCATCAATCACTATAATCCATATTCATGGATATAAACTTGTTGTTTGTGTGGCTAATTAGATGTAATTTATAATAATTAATTTTTAATTAATTACATTGGTAAAATTTGTATATGTATACTTTTTAAAGAAGAATAATATTTTAAATTTCAGAAAGATATAAATGATAAAATATTTTTTTATAAGTATTTTCCTTAAATAAGCTTACATTTTTTTCTTTTTTCTTTTTTTAAGTTATTATTAATAATTAATGTTTATAATATTTTTTTTAAAATATTAGACTAGTTACAAAAGAGTAATTGATTTATGTTACTCAACATAAATTAGTCCCCTTATATGTGGTGTGCGTTTTCCATCTTCTACCTTGTGTGGAAGTGTATGGAATAATAAAGAATCAAATACATAATGTTTGACATCTTAGAATAGTTTTGATTTTTAATTTTTAGATGTCATTATATTTTGAAAATAAATATACATGTTTCCACTTATATATGACTGAGCAAAGCAATTTCTGATTGCTACTATAGTAACTGTAAATTCACCTGTGCATTACTATAAATTCACCAATGCATACAACTTTTCTTAATTCTGAGTACAATAGAAAAGGGGAAAAAAAATCTATCTTGCTATCCACTAATACATCATATCCTTCTTTCAACATTGCAAATGAAAAATCCTACAAAAGACTTTATACCTTGATGTCCATTGCTTCTATGACAATGCCATCAAAAGTTTCCTATATACTAAAAGTACCAGTTGATAGCTCAAGTGCATCCTTATATAGTTTATTTTCCTCGGCATTTAACTCTTCGAAAATGTGCTTAATGAGAGCCATTTGAAGAGCTGAAAGAATTCAAGAACTATTTGGAAAATAACATTGAGGAACATACTTTGAATGACAATTTGATTACTTTCCCATTTGATTACCATCTATGAATCACCAAAGATATGAAGCTTTTTTGTACCCTTTTTCTTAGCTACCTCCAACCGAGACCATAAACCCAATTATTCTACTCTGTTGTTAGTTCCCTTACCATGGACACATTTGAATTGAATAAAATGATTTTTGCTTATGAAAAAAAATACACCAATACCAAAAAGGGGAGTATCACCTTGGCACAACCTGTTAGGGTCCTATGTTATAGGAATATTGGTCATGTTAGTCTTTCTGTTTATCTGAGGTCAATTTGTAAATATTAGTCTTGATGATCTCACTATTATGGTTTAAAGAGGTATAGATTTGGTTTAAATGTCATGTAAAGTCTGTCTATTTTGCTAAAGTTCAAATGTCTAATGTCATGAAAGATCATTATTAAAGGGTTAATCATAGGGATTTATTGGGTCACCATGGAAGAGTAGTGAGGGTCATGTCGTCAAACTTTGGTCATCATGAGTTAGTCACCTAAATATGGAGATCAAGTTTACATCAAAGAAATTATGAGAAAGGATTGGGTGCAAAATTGGAGGCTTATTGAGTCAGTTTTAGATGTCATTTCATGAGTGGTCATGACCTCAACATGAGTACAACGGTCATAAGGACAATTCGTTGCCTTTCCTCAAGCACTGCGCTTTTCAAGAGGTTTTTCGCATTCATCATTTCCATTTTCAAATCACAATCATTGCCATCAATTTCACTCCGTGTTGTTTTGGGAGATTATTTGAACTTTTACCTTCATCAGAGATTTCTCATTTCGTCTTTATTTTCATTGGAAACCTGTGGTGTCGTTGTGCTAAGGTGTTGTGCAAAGGAGGCAGGAGCACTGCGTTTCCACACAATGCTACTTTTCTTGTCAATATGAAGACCAAACTCCTTTCACATGTGCAAAATCGAACTAATTTTCGTTCCTTGGGTGTGAATAATTTTTAAATTGCATGCATGATCCAACTAAAACTATTCAAAACCTACAAAAAGAGAAAAATCATCTTCATTGCATTTTCTAAAACTGTTTCATTTTCTCGTCATTGCTGCACTACCACACAATCCTTATATTTTTCATTTATTTGTTGCCAAGGCTATATTCTCCTCTGAAAGCTTCCATGTGTAAAGTGTCCTATGTGTTGAAACTACATTTAAACCCCTTGCACTCACTTGTTTTCTTGAGAGATGTTTGAAACCCAATTTCCTTGAGTGTTGCACATCTCACAAAGCGTTGTGCCTGTCCCTTTAAATTCTCTGTCAGCAGTTAAAAAATTGAAAGTTGTTTATGGATTTTCAGAAGAGAATATGTATTGATTAGTCCCTTGTGTGAAGTTTGTTGTTTCACCATAATCAAAGGTTTAAACTTGAAGAGTTCTTGTCATTACTCCTACATTGTTGCACAAAATAGGTTTATTTAAAACCCTAGATTTTTCATTGATGCAAAACATAATCATGTCAAATCCAAAGGAAAACAAGCACAAGGGAGGTTCAATTGTTCAGTTTGAGCCACAAGATATCACATTTATTAATGCTTACCCAATGATTAGAATGGATTTTGAGTAGGCGGGGTGTATAAGGTTTTGTGAAAAGATTCAAGGATACCATCTACAATTGACTAAGGGGTCACAACACAATCAATAGAGGATTCCACTGAGATCCCTTTACACGGTGAGGAATGTTTTAAGGGTATGGAGTTAGATTTGGCTCATTTCAAATACTTTCTAAAACCATAATATCGGGAGGGATATGGGTCTTTTGTTCCAAGGAGGTATCTACAGGACCACCCTAGTAAACTGCTGGAAGCGATTCAAAGGTATTTTACATATGAAGGGAGATTCGGAAAAGTTTATCAGTATCATATTAGGATTCTATTGCATTTTACAAGAAAAAAACCATTGAATCTTCCTTACTATTTAGTTAGGAGTCTTCGCAAAATGAATGACAGAGTTCAAACAAAGGGGAGTCAGATTGAAGCTAAATTGTTTCATTTTTCATTGACGAAACTGTTGGTGATAAAGGAACTTGAGAAGAGGGAGAAATCATGGCAGGAATTTTTGATCTCTTCAGGGTGGATGACACAATCTTCTAAGAGTCAAAGGATTAAGAGAGATACCTCATTAGTTACAATCAAAGAGGCCTAATTTTCAGCATTTGGATCGGTAAAAATGCCTTTGATTAAGAACAAATCAGTTGACAAATGAAGTGCCAAAAAGCTTCACTTATCGCCTAAGGTAGAACAAGTGGCTAGGGGACCTTGAACAAGAGCTTCAACCAAAATATTTCTTGTAGTCCCTACACCTGTTCAAGATGTTGAAATATCAGAAAGTGCACATGAAAAAGTGGAAGTTGATGAAAGAGATCAAAAAATTAAGGACCCACAATATCGGTTAGACAAGTTTCATCTAATGATAGCATATTTGAAGCAAGAAAATAGAGAACTCGGGAAAAAAGAATCATAAGAAGCTGCTTAACTGAGTGAAAGAGAGCCATTAAGGAAAGCATTGGCACATGCTATTAAAGGAAAATGAAAAAAGATCATAGATTTTGAAGATGTGAAGGAGACAATTGAGCCATAAAGGAGACCTAGAACTAGGTTTGTTGCCAAGATGGAAATGAAAAAGGAGGAGACTATTAAGCCATAACAGAGGGTATTTTTTTATGAGCAGAAAGAGTTTGAAAGAATGTTGGAACAACTTGAAGGAGTTCAAGAATAAGTATATTGGCTTGCAGAAAAATATCAAGGGGATAAATTGAGTTTATTTAATCAATTACAAGTTGTTAAACCTGTCATTGACAAGGATACGCATAAGTCAAAGTGGACTCTTCTTCTGCATAGGCAAGTGAGAAATTTGTATACACGTAATTTGGTTCTGAAAAGGAGACTCAGATTAGTAAAAAAACAACTTACTTAGGCCAAAAAATCTAGAAGAAAGAGGAAGAGGGGAAAGTTGGATATAATAGTAGAAGCCAACACAAAGGTAAATCTTCATCAGGAAGATGCCACTAAGCTCTAAATTTTGTATTTTTTCTCAAGAAGTCAGAAATAGGTCAGTTTTGGTGGAGTTTGCAAAAACACAGCAAGGACATGCTGCACATTTTATATAGTCTTTTATGTTGATGAGATGGTGCAATTTTGAAGTTTTGATTGTCCTATGGGGTGTTATAATGATTTCATAGTAGTTATATATTTCCTCCAAAAATTTATATCAGAAGAAACCCTCATATACTCAGAAGTTTGAATTTGTTGCGAAAGTTGACAATTCGTTGCGAAAGTATGCTAGATTGCCAGCCAAGGGCATTAGGAGGTTTGAAACCATTTCAAAGGATATTTCAGGAGAAAATTACCATACCAACAATATTTTGAGACTATCCAATTTCTCTTTTTTGTCATAGGAAGGCCACAAATATACATAACTTGAGGCGTTGCGAAAGTTACTACGAAACTGGGAGTTTTGCAGCAGATGATGCATTTTAAGATAGTCTTGATTTTTCCTTGTAAATTCAATTTTTTTGGGTTCCAAAGGTTGTTTAATAATGGTTTTAGGTGGAATTAATCCTTATTATGGTATGGTTTATGGTTTTTTATGATTATTTCTAATTATAATGATGTATTGAGTAGAAAAATGCATTAGTTAATTAGTTCCTATTTTTAAGTAAAGTAGGTGAACAATTTGATGTATCTAGCTGATTGACTAGTTTCCTTTTGAAAAATTTGACCTGGCTAGCTAGGAATGGAATATTATATATATATATATATATAATATGTAGAAAGCTATGAAGAGGGTTCAGTTGGTCATATTGGAGAGAAAGAGACTTCATGTGCATTGTATTTCTGAATATTTTTGCGAGTGAATGAAGGACAAAAGGTGATTTGTAGGGATTCATGTGTCAAAACTTGATGGTTTTGTGCTCCATTATAGTTGTAAGTTTGTATTATGTTTTTACATTTCTTGAATGTATGTATTCATTCTTGGAAAAACCAGATGTTTAACTCAAAATTCATCCAAAAGATGCTCTGATTTAGTTTTGCCAAGTGATCTATGTTTTCCTCTTAAAGTAACATTCATAATTTATCTGCAGTTTGATACTCTTTCTTGTGTTTCCATATTTTCTCACACTCATCCTCCTACAACTAATTAATTCCATCACCAAGACTGTCTACCTTTCCCCTGTGGAGAAACCCTTTCTCTCTTCATCATATCACTGGACAAATAACCAATTTGACATGACTCCATGCCCAATGGATTTGTCTCCTTTATTACCAACAAAAATTTGAAAATCAAACCTTATTGAGCACTATACCTAGACTAATATCAAATTAGTTGAGAAACCTAAGTGAGAGAGCCCTCTCCAAGGATAGAAAGGCTAGATTCTAGCCTAAAAGTGGTTTTGTGGTTACCTTTGAAATTTATCTCTTCAACCTAGGGAAATTTACGTAGTGCTAACATTCTGGTGTCATTGCCGAGGAACCTTTATTTTTCATGGTAAAACCTAACATTTTTCGTGGTAAAACCTTTATTTGAAAAATATTAATCCTAGTTCCTATGAGTGACAGTGATTTAGGAATCATTAGGCTGAAATTTTCACCTATAATTTGTGTTTAGGCCTAGGTGTAATCAATTTTATTGAAAATTTGGCTTGTAGAAATATAAATACAAGATAAAATCCAGATCTTGATTCCCCTAAAATTATAATTGATCTTGAGAAATTTCTTATATATAAGATATTTGAAGAAGGTGAAGCAAATAATATCCCTCTAGAGAGATCTTACACCCTTCCTGAAAGTATTGTAACAGTTGAAGACATTGAATTTGATCTGTCATTTGAGAAAAGCCTTTTTAGATCTAAATCTGAAATCCCATCATAGAAACTTGGCATTTCAAAGTCTGATAAAGAAATTTTACAGAAATTTCATAAACTTGAGCACTTGGTCAATCAATTGCACAAGGCTGGTGAGAAATCACCTATATTTCAATAGATTGTTCCTACATCTTCTTCTCCTTAATTAACTTTTCCTTTGATCCCTTCACAATTTTCTTCTCCTATTACACCTTTTTTCTATACTCCTCCCTTTACACCAACTCAACAGATCATAGTTTCACCATCTCTGTCATCCTCATCATCAAGAACAACAAAAAGTACGTCTACCTCTACCTCTCAAACCACAATCATGGCATCCTACTATGCACCATTGATCCTGCGGGCACCACTTCATGATATGCCACAGAACTATGGGCAACACCTTCCTCAATTTTATGGCACTGGATCCACTACAACATAGAAACACATAGACAAAATGAATGATTTTTCAGATCTAGAAGAATTTGACTTTGATGATGTTAAGGTGAGGCTCTTTTCTCAAATCTTGGAAGGAGAAGTTAGAAAATGGTACAAAGTTCTGGAAGCAGACAGTATTGTTGATATTAAACAATTTATTCAAATTTTTCTTTCTCAATGGGAAGTAAAAAGGAACCCTCTTCAAATTCTAGCATAATATGAAAACTTGAGGAGAGATCCGGGAGAAGAATGATGCCTACATCATCAAATATTAAGTTGGACACTTTGGTGAAAACCATGGAGAAGATGATGGAGAAAATGAATCTGGCAGACAGAGTTGCTGCAAGAGAACCACAAGAAGGTCCTTAAATAAAAAAATCCTAATTTTAGAAGACAATAGATTAAAATTAAGTATAGGGACAAAATAAATCCAGCATACCAACAACAAATCATACCTCCTTTTCAAGAGAACTATGTGGAAGAAGAGCAGGTGGCAGCAGAAGAATAAGAACAAGATCAGATTCATTTCTTTGGTGAGGGAGAAGTAGCTAATATTTTCTTGAAAAAGGAAGAACAAGATCTGTTCTCACAATCACAAAAAGATATCATGCATGCAGAATCATAAGATTACAAAAGGGTTATCATAATTCCATTATGGAGGTTCACAAATAGTATAATTTGAGGAATAGGAAAGTCCCAATAAATCCTCCCAAAATAGTTTAGGCTGATACACCTTCTACTAGTGAGACAAAGGTTGATCCTCCGAAAGAATTCCTCAAAAGGAAGATACAACTATTAGGGAGGTAGAAAGGATTCAATCATCTTTTAGTCTTGAAAATGAGATATCAAAGATTAAAATTTCTATCGCATTGGTTGAATTTATTAAGAAGGATGAATATAAGAGTTAAATTTTAAAGACATTGAAGATAAGAGAAGTGTCAGACACTATCAATTTAAATGATGATAATCCTAAATTTCTTTTTGGTCCAGAATTTGAAGAAGGTTCACAAGGAGGTAATGTGATACCATTCTATGTCATCCTTAATATACATGATTTGATATTACGTAATATCATGTTAGATTTGGGTGCTTCACACAATTTAATGCCAAATGTGATTATGGACAAGATTTGTTTGGATATAACTAGGCCATCCAAACACTTTTTTTCTTTCAACTCAAGCAAGTTAAAGTGTTTGGGTTTGATCAAATATTTGTGTGTCACTCTTACAAAAATTCTCATGAAGAGTATAATTATGGATTTGTTGTTGCTGACATCCCAATGAAGTATGGTATGATGTTATCGATATCTTGGGGTGAAAAATTGAAGGGTTCTCTGCAGATGGACATATCATATGCTACTATCCTGGTGTTCGGAAAGCCAAGGAAGTTGAATAGGGAAAATCTCATGAAGTACATGGTAAGCAGTCAAGAAAAACCAAATAATTATCCTGTTTATTTTGTAAATTCTGAAATGGATTCATTGATACTATATAATGAGATATGTTTGGAGGAAGATGCTCGAAACAAAGACAACAAATCATAAGAGAATGTAGGTAAAATTCTGGAAGAAATTTAGAAACCGATGATGATGAAGAAGGCATGTGGAACATTGATTTTGATGGAGCAGTTAGTATGGAAAGGGTTGGAACTAGTGTATGTATTATGAGCCCGAAAGTAGGCAAGTCAAAGACATATTCTTAAAAACTTGCTTTCAAATGTAAAAACAATGTTGTTGAATACGAGGCACTGATTTTGGGACTGCAATTATTGAAAAGGTAGGGAGCCAAAATGTTTTCATTCCATGGAGACTCAAAACTGATCATTAAGCAAATTAAAGGTGAGTATTCAACCAAACACCTTAGAATGAGGGCATATAGAAATGTTGTTTTAGATTTTATGCAATTTTTTCGAGAGTACAATTTGTCCATGATTCCTAGATATCAAAATGAAATTGCTGATGTGTTTTCCACATTAACAAGTAAATTTAAGATTCACATTCATCAGAACAAGAAGTATGAAATTGAGGTTAAAAACAGGCCAACTGTCCCAGACAATATAAGGTATTGGCAGGTTTTTTATAATGATAAACAACTGGACAATTTTTCGCAAGTGAAAGGGGAATTTTCAAATCAGCACATTGATGAAGGAAATAGTTTTGATAATGATAGAAAGAGAGTTTATATAAATCAGAACAGGGATAATCTTGATAAGCATGAAGCAGGCCTTGAAGTTTTACAGTTGAAATATAATATGATTCTGAGAGGTTTAGTCCCATTGGAGTAATTGTTTGATTTCAATGATGTGGCTCATAAGCCTAAAATAATACCTACTAAGACCGAGGCGGAATATTGCAATATAGGAAATGAATACAAACCTAAATTTTGAAACTTTCTAAATCTTTATTTCCTAAAGAGAAGTAGAAATATATTGATATCATGAAAGAGTATTCTGATATCTTTGCATGGGGGTACCAGGACTTAAAAGGCTATGACAAAAGTATTATTTAGTAGACCATTCCTATCAAGGAATATCAAAGATCTTTTAAGCAGAATATGAGGAGATTCAACCCTGTTTTGCTTCACCTCATGGAAAAATAGGTAAGGAAACTATTTGATGCAAATATTATTGTCCCTTTAAGGTTTTCTAATTGGCTGTCAAACTTAGTCCCAGTAAGGAAGAAGTGAGGAGAGATAAGATTGTGTTTTTACTTTAGAAACCTTAATAATGTATCCCACAAAGATAATTACACCTTTCCAAAAATGGATCACATATTGCAATGGGTAGTTGGTTCCAAGATGATTTCATTACTTGATGGTTTTTTCCAGGTAAAATTAGATTTTGGTACATCCGGATGATCAGGAAAAAACATCTTTCACTATGCCATGGGGGACATTCATGTATGTAAAAATTCCTTTCGGACTTATGAATGTAGGGGAAAATTTCTAGAGGGCTATGGACATTTCTTTTGAAGATGAAAAAGAAAGGTTTATTGTTGTTATCTTGGATACATTAATGTGTTTTCTAAATTTGATGAAAATCATTTGCAACATTTGAATATTATCTTTGAAAAGTGCGGGAAATATGGTATCTATTTGAGCCCATAGAATTCCCTTTTTGGAATGCAAGAAAGTAAGTTGTCGGGTCACATAATTTCAAAGGAAGGAATTAGGATTGACCCAAGAATAACTGAGGCCATCCAGAAGATTAATACCCTAATGAAGTGTCGTGTTTTCCTGGGAGAATTAATCTTCTAAGGCAGTTTATTCCAAATCTCGTTGAAATCATAAGGGCCATGAAAAATATGTTAAGAAAATTCAGTGAAATCAAATGGACTGTTGAAGCAAAGAGGTCATTCAAAGATGTAAATTTAGCCTTAACACATTCTCCTGTTTTGTCTAGTCCTCACTGCACAAAATATTTCATAATTTTATCCTTTGCCTTAGAGCACACTATTGCAATAGTATTGATGCATGAAAAACCAGGAGGATCGTGAGCAGCCTATAGAATTTTTTAGTATGAGTTTAAGGGATGATGCTCTGAAATATAACAAAATGGAGAAGAAATATTTTTTGTTGGTGAAGGATTTGAAGGATTTCAGGGTTTACATATTGCATTCTCACATAATTTCATTTGTTCCTAATGTTGTAGTGAAGGCGATTCTCACTAAAACCGACCTAGAATAAAGGGGAGGTAACTATATGGTAGTCATTATGGAATATGATGTTGAAATTAAGCCCACTAAATTGATAAAGGGTAAGGGACTTGCTAAAATGATGAATGAGTCAAATCTGCATGCATTGGATATTAATTTCATTGTTTCTCAGTCAGAAGACAATGATGAGGAAGTTTTTAAATAGGTGTCAAAAGGTTCCTCTCTTCCCCATGGTACACTGATATAATTTATGTTTTGCAACACCTACAAGCTCCACCTAGTTTAACAAAAACAAAAATAAAGGTTTCTTAAGTTGTTTTTAAATTTTTCATTCTAGATTAGTCTTTATATTGGAAAGATGCAGGAGGTATATTGCAGAAATGTTTGTTGGAATCTGAGGCAAATAAAATAATGGAGGAGTTCCATAAAGGTGATTGTGGAGGCCATATTTTCTAGAAAATCACAATGAAACAAATTTTGAGAGCTGGTTTCTATTGGCCTGCATTATTTGTTGATGTTCACAAAAGGGTTTCTAGTTGTCATGAGTGTCAGATATTTGAAGGGAAGAAGAATTTTTTTCCTTTTCCCCTGAAACCTATTTCAGTGGAATTGTCTTTTCAACAGTGTGGGTTAGGCTTCATCGGGAGGATTCATCCAGCTTCATCTTCACAATACAAATGGATCTTAACAACTGCATATTATTTCACTAAGTGGATAGAAGTGGTTCCGACTAGGCAGGCAATAGATTTATTTATTATTCAATTCCTGAAAGGTAACATTATTTATAGATTTGGCTGTCCTCATAAGATTATAATTGATAATGTTACTGCATTTAAATCTAAGAAGTTGATTTATTTCTACAAAAGATATAACATAGTACTCAGTCACTCTACTTCCTATTACCCACAATTAATGGTTTGGATGAGTCCTCTAATAAGAGCTTAGTGAATATCATAAAGAAGTTATCACAAGAGAAAAAAAATACTTGGAATAAGAAGCTAATCAATGCATTATGGGATGATAGGGTAAGTACCAAGAAATCAATTTGGATGTATCCTTTCCAATTGGTTTATGGAGTTGATGTTGATTTTCCCGCTTCCTTAGGGGTTCCAGTAATGAAATTATTGCAGGAAGCAGAGGTAGAACCAAATGATATACAAAGGAGGACTAATTATATGAAACAACTGTGTCATACTAGAGAGGAGGTCTATAATAACACCCAATTCATCCAGGAAAATATTAAGAAGATTCATGATAAACGGATAAGAGCATAAGATTTTTAGATTGATGACCTTGTGCTAAAATGGGATGCTAGAAATGAAGAAAAGGGAAAACATGGAAAATTTTAAATTTTGTGGAATGGACCTTATAAAATTGCAACTTTTCATAGAAACAATGCTTATTTTTTGAAATACTTGACAAAGGAACTAATTGTTGGAGGGATTGTTAATGGAAGGATAATCAAGCACTATTTTTCTTGAATTCATCTGGTTTGAATGCATCATTATACATACCATTTTGATTTTTAGTATTGCAGGTGTGGGTGGTTGTCATCAGAATTTGAATGCTTATTTTTTGAAATAATTGACAAAGGAACTAATTATTGGAGGGATTGTTAATGGAAGGATAATCAAGCACTATTTTACTTGAATTAATCTGTTTGAATACATCATTGTACATACCATTTTCATTTTCAGTATTGTAGGTGTGGGTGGTTGTCATCAGAATTTGAAGCCCGAAGTGAAGGCCCTGAGGTTCCTATGAGCTGCTACCATATGTAATAAAAGTCAAGTCAGTCTTTGTCAGTTGAGAGTCAAATTTAGAAGTCAACAAAGCGCCCAATGGATAAGACTAGTATAATATGTTCTTAGCACCTCATTGGGAGGATTTCATCCCCATTAGAGCCTATGTTAGGGTCGTCTGTTATAGGAATCTTGGTCATGTTAATCTTTCTATTTATTTGAGGTCAATTTCTAAATATTAGTCTTTATGATCTAACTATTATGGTTTAAAGAAGTCTAGATTGGGTTTAAATGTCATGTAAAGTCTATTATTTTTCTAAAGTTAAAATTCCTAATGTCGTGAAGGATCATTATTAAAGGGATAATCAAAGGGAGTCATTGGGTCACCATGGAAGAGAAGTGAGGGGTCATGTGATCAAAATTTGGTCATCATGGGTTAGTCACCTAAATATGGAGAATAAGCTTACATCAAAGAAATTATGAGAAAGGACTGGGAACAAATTTGGAGGTTTATTGAGTCATTTTAGATGTCATTTCATGGGTGGTCACGACCTCAACATGAGTACAATGATCAAAAGGACAATTTTTTTCCTTTCCTCAAGCGATGCGCTTTACAATAGGTGTTTTGCATTCATAATTTCCATTTTCAAATCGCAATCATTGGCATCAATTCCACTCCAGGTTGTTTTGGGAGATTATTTGAACTTTTACCTTCATCCAAGATCGCTCATTTCCTGATTATTTTCATTGGAAATGTGTGGTATGGTCGTGCTAAGGTGTTGCACAAAGGAGGAAGGGCCACTACGTTTCCACACAATGTTACCTTTCTTGTCAATATGAAGAAAAAATACTTTCACATGTGAAAAATCGAACTAATTTTTGTTCCTTGGATGTAATAAGTTTTAAATTGCATGCATGAGCCAACTAAAACAATTTGAAACGTGAAAAAATATCATATTCATATTTGCTGCATTTTTTTGTAATTCACTATGTTTTCTTCTAATTGTGGCGCTACCACGCACTCCTATGTTATCACTTTGTAATTTTCGAGGTTGTGAAATAAATCACAAAGGTAACTACAAAACCACTTTGGAGTTGGGAATATATCCCTTCCAACTCTAGAGAGGGATCTGTTGGGTATGTGTTATATTATTTCCACAACTAGCCCCACGTGCTATACGTTGCGCCAGGTGCAGCAGGGGGGTCACAGGGGAGGCGGTAGCCCCCCCTGTCGGAGTCCGGGGAAACGCCCCGGTGAAATTTTTTTGGTGTGCGGACCCACTCATAGGCGGACCCACCCATGTTTTGTGCATGATTTTGCACATGGTTTTGGGGTACGATGGTTTTCGGCCCCTGGTATTTTGTAGATCTGGTCAAGGGAACTATGGTTATGTTATAATCCAGGGTTAATGGATTGAGGTTTATGTATGCTTCGGCATGTATATATATGTGTTGTAACACTAAAAGGAATATAATGAAAAATCAAGCTGGTCGTCCTGATTTGGGATCCAGGGGAAAATATCTGTGTTTATCTGTTTTATGTTTTATGCTCTCACTATTGTTTATTTTCCGTTATAATATTCATGTGTAGATAATTTCTGTTCAGGGTTAAAAACCTACATTTGGTATCAAAGCTGTTTCGGCTTCAAGGGGACGCCTTGCTGCTGAAGGTTTTTTGCTTGGGCTTGAGGTAGACCCTGTTCAGTGGGAGATCTACGGAAGCGATTCTTGCGGTGAAAGAATATGGCGAGCGACGGAAAGATAGAGATCGAGAAATTTAATGGTCAGAGTTTTGAGTTGTGGAAGCTCAAGATGGAGGATCTGCTGGTGGATAAAGATCAGTGGATCACGGTAGATCCAGGTACTAAAAAAATGACAATGTCAGATGAATACTAGAAGAAACTGGATCGAAAGGCTAAGAGCACAATACGATTGTGTGTCTCAAATTCAGTATTGTTGAATGTATCTGGGGAAGCTATGGTGAAGAATTTGTGGGAAAAACTTGGAAATTTGTACCAATATAAGTCTCTGGTGAATAAGTTGTTCCTGCAGAAAAATTTGTATAACCTGAGGATGAAGGATGGAGACTCGGTGACAAAGCATTTGAATGCCTTCAACACTGTGGTAAGTCAGCTATCATCTGTTGATATTAAAATATCAGATGAAGATAAGTGCATCAGTTTGTTGTGTTCTCTACCAGACTCGTGGGACAGTCTGGTTATTGCAATAGATAGCAATACAACTACCTTTAATTTTGATGACATTGTCTCAGCCTTGTTGTCAGAGGAAATGAGACGGAGAAATATGGAGGGTCAAATTGGAGATGCCTTATCTGTACGAGGAAGGTCCCAAAACAGAAACAAGAATAAGGTTTCGAGTGGGAGATATAAATCTCCTGGAAAGTTTGTAAAGGTATGCTGGAAATGCGGAAAGGAAGGGAACTACAAAAAGGACTGCAGATCTAAAGCTCACGAAGAGGATCGGTAATGCTCATACTGCCAGAGAAAAAAACCACCTCAGATGAAGGTGGGGATGTGTGTTTGGCTTCTTCATCAAATACACATGTAGATCATGAGGCATGGTTGATTGACTTAGGTGCATTCTTTCACTTCACTCCCCATAGGGAGTGGTTCTGCAAGTATGAGAAGTATGATGGTGGTGATGTCTTCCCTGGGGATGATAAGAACGAATCTTCGGACGATGGTAGAAGTCAAGCTAGTGCAAGGTGGAAGGATTAGAACACTTCACATTGTTGCATGACTACGCATTGACGGAAATCGATTTCTGTAAACAAGATGTATGATGCAAGTGTAAAAACGATTGTTCAAGAAAGATGCATGCAAGATGGTTCGAAGACAACGGTGTCACCGGGGATTGGATGGAACTACGTACAAGCTACAAGGTGTATGTTTTAACTGATGGGTGTTACGGTTAAAACTGTCTGAGAAAGTGGAGCGGAAAGCTGGTATCTTCGAAGAAAGACCATGTAGCATCGAAAGGCTTGGACATGACGGAGAGAAGAACCCGGATGCGCAGAGATGGTATGATAGAAGGTATGTCTAATTGCTCTCTGGATTTTGATTTCTGTGAACATTGTGTATATGGGAAGCCGAATCGGGTGAGTTTTCCTTCTGGTGCTAAGAGGGCGAACAAGATATTAGAACTTGTGCACAGTGATGTGTTTGGACCTGTGTCAGTTCCATCACTGGGAAAGTCTGTGTGCTATGTTTCATTCATAGATGACTTCTCAAGGAATACATGGATATATTTCTTGAGGAAGAAATCTGAAGTATTTGACAAATTTAAAGAATTTAAGGCTCTGGTGGAAAACTAGACAGAGAAGAAGATAAAGGCATTGAGGACAGATAATGGTGGGGAGTTCTGCAAGAAGGAATTTGAAGAGTTCTGTAAGAAGTGTGGTATAGCACGGCAGAAGACTACTCCATACACACCTCAGCAAAATGGAGTTGCGGAAAGAATGAACAGAACACTGATGGAAAAGGCAAGAAGCATGCTCAGTGGTACCGGGTTAGGACAAGAATTCTGGGCAGAGGCAGTGGAGACTGCATGTTACTTAGTTAACGGATCACCTTCATCAGCGTTGGAGGATAAGACCCCACATGAGGTATGGACTGGTAAGAAACCCTCTCTTTCACATCTAAGGGTATTTGGATGTGATGCATATGTACATGTTCCAAAGGAGAAAAGGACCAAGTTGGATAATAAATCTGAAAAGTGCATCTTTATTGGGTATAAGGATGGTTTAAAGGGTTACAAACTTTGGAACCCAGAAACAAGGAAGGTTGTGTACAGCCGAGATGTGGTGTTTAGAGAAGTGAAAGATGTTGTTAAACATGAAGTCCTATCAAAGGAACCTGAAAAGATAGAGATTGAGCTAAAGGAGGATGAATCAGACTCTACAACAGAAGAAGACTCAGAAGATGAAGAGCCACAAACTCCAGCTTTGAGAAGATCAGTTCGGGAAAGAAGGCAACCAGAAAGGTATAGTCCATCTAATTTCTGTTCAGGTTTTGCCTTAACTATAACTGATGATGAACCCAGAACTGTCAAGGAGGCAGTAGATTCAGAGGATGGAAAACTCTGGAAGGAGGCCATGGTTGATGAAATGGCATCCTTGCACAAAAACGATGCATGGGATCTGGTGGAGTTGCCGGCTGGAAGGAAGCCCATTGGGAGCAAATGGGTGTTTAAGAAGAAGACGAATGTAGAAGGCAAGGTGGAGAAATACAAAGCTCGGTTGGTAGCGAAAGGTTATTCCCAGGTGCCGGGAATTGATTTTGGTGATATTTTTTCTCCTGTTGCCAAGGTTACTTCTATTAGATTACTTTTATCTGTTGCTGCTGCATTTGATTTTGAGATAGAGCAGATGGATGTGAAGACAACATTTCTTCACGGGGATCTAGAAGAGGAGATCTACATGAAGCAACCTGAAGGCTTTATGGTGAAGGGTAAGAAAGAACTAGTATGCAGGTTGAAGAAGTCTTTGTATGGGTTAAAATAGTCACCAAGGATGTGGTATCAGAAATTTGATACCTATATACGGGGACTTGGCTTCACCAGAAGCAAGGAGGATCACTGTGTTTATTTTAAATTAATTGGTGACCGTGTTATTTATTTGGTCTTTTATGTGGATGATATGTTGTTGATTGGAAATGACAAAGAAATTATCCAAGATTTGAAGACCCAATTGTTCTCCAAATTCGACATGAAGGATCTGGGTGTTGCAAACTATATTTTGGGCATGGAAATTAAGAGAGATCGGGCAAAGAGGAAGCTCTGGTTAAACCAGAGGAAGCATGTCGAGACTATATTGCAGAGGTTCAATATGCAGGATAGTAAACCGGTGAATGTTCCTATTCCTGTAGGTGTAAAGCTGTCTGCTGAACAGTGTCCCAAGACATAAGAAGAAGAGGAGTATATGTCCCGTGTTCCATATGCAAGTGCAGTGGGTAGCCTGATGTATGCAATGGTCTGTACTAGACCAGACATTGCACATGCAGTGGGAGTATTGAGCAGGTTTATGTCAAACCCAGGGAAGGAGCATTGAACAATAGTGAAGCGGGTTTTCAGATATTTACGTGGCACTAGTGATTATGGCTTGTGCTACCAGGGAAGACCAGGATTGGAAAGAATGTTGGGCATTCGTGGTTTTGTTGATGCAGACTGGGCTGGAGATCTGGACCAAAGAAGATCTACAAGTGGGTATGTGTTTAGCCTATTTGGAGGCGCAGTCAGTTGGATGAGTAAAAGACGGTCTGTAGTGGCTCTTTCAACTACAGAGGCAGAATACATAGCAGCCACTCATGCAAGCAAGGAAGCAGTTTGGTTGCAGAGATTGTGTTCAAGTATGGGGTTGGTACAACAAGCTATAAGGATAGACTGTGATAGCCAAAGTGCAATTTTATTGGCTAAGAACCCTGCATATCATTCAAAGACAAAGCACATTGATGTTCAATATCACTTTGTTAGAGATATGGTTGAGGCTAAAAGGGTGTTGCAGGTGAAGGTGGACAGTTTGAAGAATGTTGCAGATGCATTGACGAAGTCTGTGAGTACTCAGAAGTTCTCTTGGTGTAGAGAAACAATGGGTGTTGAAGAATTGGCCCAATGACTAAGCTCTCCTGCAGCCCCTTGTGGAAAGAAAACAACAAGTGGGAGAATGTTGGGTATGTGTTATATTCTTTCCACGACTAGCCCCACGTGTTGTATGTTGCGCCGGGCGCAGCAAGGGGGTCACAGGGGGGCCGGCAGCCCTCCCTGTCGGTGTCCGGGGCAGCACCCCGGCAAAAAAAAAATTGGTGTGCGGACCCACTCATAGGCAGACCCACCCATGTTTTGTGCATGAGTTTGCACATGGTTTTGGGGTACGATGGTTTTCGTCCCCTAGTATTTTGTAGATCCGGTCAAGGGAACTATGGTTATGTTCTAATCCAAGGTTAATGGATTGAGGTTTATGTATGCTTTGGCATGTATATATATGTGTTGTAACACTAAAAGGAATATAATGAAAAATCAAGCTGGTCGTCCCGATTTGGGATCCAGGGGAAAAAATCTGTATTTATCTATTTTTGTTTTATGCTCTCGCTATTGTTTATTTTCTGTTATAAGATTCATGTGTAGACAATTTTTGTTCAGGGTTAAAACCTACAGGATCTCTATGTCTGATTTAGCTATGTTCTTCTGAATAATATTAGGCTAGAAATTAGGTTCATGTTTGTTTGTTTGATTGAGATTGTTTGATTTTTTTGGTTGATTAAATGCCTAAATTTCCATTGGGCTATGTAGTCTATACTTATCTTGGATCTGTTTCATATTTTCAAAAGGGATTTCACAGAGAAACGTAGCTAAACTAACTGGATCCTTTAAATTTAAATGAAATGTAAGAGAAGGAATGAAATAGGTTCCATTAAGAAAAAGAGCATTTAATAATTCTTTAACTTAACTTCAGAAGAAAACATTTAAATCATTTTTAGCCATAAATAGAGTGTAGCTTGCAACAAATTCATTTCTTCAACTTTTTGTAAAATAATTCATATTAGGAATGCATACGGATGGGAAAACAAAAAAATAAACAGATAGAAAAAGAGATAAACACTTCACCAATGTAGTTCAACACATGAATCTTCTGAAAGAGTAATTTTTATTACTGATCAACCTATCTAATTTGAAAAAATACAATAGCTTTGTGGAATGCAAAAATCAACCCTCAATACTTCGAAATCTAAAGTATTTATAGAAATATTTACAAAAAAACCTGTCATGACAGATCGGGATATATTTTAGGAATATCTAAAACAAATTACATCTTTTATTACAAAATAATAGGGCAAGTTGGAACTATTCGAATGTCAGCCTTGATTTGAAGGAGGTTGTTTTTTATCTGTCTCTTTGACCCTTGTTGTGTTGTTGATCCTGTTGTTGAAGATAGAGTTACTCATTTAGTCTAGTAACTCGCATAACTTTTCCCATCTATCTTCACTTGGAGTAGATAATTTAGTCACTCTTTTGTAGATCTCATGTACTTCCGTATATTTGGAAAAAGTATCCTTGATGAAAAAAATGTGATTTACCTCATGTTGGATACTCAAATCATTCTCTAGTGCCTCGAGAAAATCCTTCCCTATAATGTTGCCTAGTATGCCTACAAATGCAGAAACATCTTTAGATATATCCATATATTTCTTGTTGTAATAATATAAGGTGATTAATTTATCATTTATTGCAAACAAACTTGGAATTCCTTTCTTGTTCAACACTTCAAACTTGTTGAAGAATCCATTGACACCAATTTCCAGCCCCTGACGTTTTTCTTCAAGTTGTAACATGAGGTTCCTTTTATTCAACACTTTATTGACTTCCAGTATTGTATTAGTCTTGTCCTCAATCTGTAATTCTTCCAGCTCATACTTGTTCTTAGAATTTAGAAATCTGATGATGTTTGTAGCTTTTGTTGGCTTGTCTCCTAGCTCATCTCTGATCTGCACAATTTCTTCCTTAGATTTCTGAATTAAATCATTCTGCTAAAAAATAATTTAAATAGAAGGCCAAATTTATTTTATGGATTTATGAATATCTATCCTTATGTTTTCCTTATCTTGGGCTAAGGTTTGATCCATGGCAACCTCTTTCCCTAATTGTTGTAGTCTTTGTGAGAGTCTCTGAGATTTCTGTACTTTAGCCATATATGAAGTTTCTATCCCTGGTTTATGCTCTTGTAAGGCATTAACTTGTATTTGCAGTGTTTTTATTTGTTCTCCTTATATGGACATGTCCTCCATGGCCTTGGTCAATTTTCCAGCAACATCTATGGGCTGTGTTGGAGGTGTTATTTAGGTAGAAGTTCTTGTTATTGGTATTGTTGTAAGGGGCACTGCATCTAAAGGAACCATGGCCAACTATGTATTTTTCTCCTTTTTTTTATTATTTTATCAATATCTACTTCCATATCCATGATTTGTGCATTCTGTTCCATGATCAAATTGAGCATGTCTTCCTTTTGGCTCTATGACTCTCCTATTTCCTTGGTCCATGGGTCCTCGATTACTGACATCTTTAAATGATTCCTAGGTGCTTCAATATCATCATTTTTCTTTTTGATTAACTCTTCAACTGCTTTGAAATTCTCTGGGTCATATCCCATATTTATGACCAACTTTTCTAATGACTTGATTCTGGTTTCCTTTGCCAGAGAGGAAACATTTTCAATATTTAGCTAATATTAAACAATAGTAAGAGACACCTGCAACCTAGAAGTATTTATTGAATAATTAGTCAAAGTGGAATATATTGTTTCTCCCGTTTTCTTATGCATCTCCATATGATCGATGGGATGGATGTCCTTGGCCTCAAACTTAATATAAGTCTGCTTATAATCTGATGTTTTTTGAGGATGGGAAACCTATGCTTGTAAGAATTCCATCTACATTCTTCCCCTCTCTATATCAATGGCTGATAAAAGCCTGCTCTGAGCTGTGGATATCAAATATTCTAGTTTCCTTCTGTCCTTGGATCAGCTGGGAGGTTTGAGTTGTGCTTAGATTTCCCTGTGAAACTGATGATGCTGGAGAGCCTATAAACACATTGTCTGATTGTGCTGAAGAATTTTGATCCTTCATCACTATTGTAGGTGGTTGTTCTCCCTCCTTTGGAAAATCTGTCTTGGGAGTTGTCTTCATATTCTTTATGTATATTTTGAATTCCTTTGCTGAGATCTTAGTGACTGAAGGGGATCCATATTATCTTGGTTTTTTTCCTCTCTTTTCCTATGATGTGGGAGTTTGAGAAGTAGAAGTGGACAGAAGATGCTCTTCTTCTTCCTATAGAGAGTTATCTTCCCACTCAATCTCGTTCATAAACTTCTCAATTTCAGGCCTCTGTGTATGTACATAGGGACTGGTCTTATTTTCAACTATTAGCTTAAAAACTAGGCCAAATGGATCATAGGACCATGTAAAGCTCAAGGAGAAACTCATATGCTTCAATATTTTATCTACCTCCTCACCTGTTGTTCTACTATTACCAATGAATGGTCCAATTTGAGTTTTGATCCTAAATTGAGACTTATTTTTGGCATAAAAAAATGTATTTTATATGCATTAATCATCTGCCTGATGTAGTCTAAGGAAAATAATCTCATTGGGAGGTATTTGGGTAGCTTATAAGGTGGAATCTCACACCCATACACTCTTACCTTAGTGTAGTTCTGTTATAAATACTAGTCTCCTATTTTGGCCTCCTCCGTGAGATGTAAATTTTTCTTGATTTATTCACTAATCCTGGGCTTTGCATTGTTGGTCAATAAACTCATGGCTGGATGAAAAAACTGGTCTATGTAGTCTATGAAAGTGTATTCATTTGAATCTTTCCTTATCAAGGAAGTCCAAAAAATCACTGACTATGGATTTCCTTCTTCATCCAGCTTCTGAAGTGTGCATGGGAACCTGTCTCCTTGATAATACATGAACATGTACACAAGAATTGAGACATACTTGAACATTCCTTCAGTCGGTAGCTTAAGGAATTGTTCATGTATGCTTTCAGCAATAAATTGACTAAAATTGAAAACAACAGAAGGTTTTTGATCAGTGGAGAAAATAGATAGAAAACCTAGGATAGGTTCATCTATCCATTGATATGAATAATAACCTATCAGGCATGAAAGTATGAAAATGATTTTTTTGGCTTGATCAGGAAACATGGATGATGCATAGGGTGAATTCTTCTTAGGCAATTGTGCATTTTCAAGTAGGAATATTTCAAAAAAAATCACCCTCTTGGAGAATTCTAATTTTTGGTACAAGTCATTCAAGGCTTCTATTGAGAAAGGGGTGCTATATTCTGTCTGAGGGACCTGCATCATCTGATTAATTGTCTCAGGGGTAATTGTGAATAAACTTTCTCCACTTAGGGCCACTATAGCTCTCTCATTGGGAAAGTAGCATGCTTGGAATTTTCTTATGAACTCAGGGAAATGACGGGTCTGAGGAAATATATAGAGGGTTAAATTTGACTCCCAAAGTCCAATTTCATCAGCTTGATCAATATGGTTTTCCTCGAGCCAACAATACAATTCAAAGAGATCGACTTTGCAGTTGGTATCTGTGATTTTATAATATCTGTCAACAAGGGGAATATGGTGAAGGTCAACTACAGGTGGGAGCATTGGATTGATAAGATTGTCACTGTTTTTCTTCTTAGGAGGTATTTTGATAATTTAGATTTCAGGAAAGGGAATACTGACAGTGGAAAGTTACTAGGGATTTGCTGACAGTAGTTGTCTATTATTAGGTTGGATATTGTCTGTGCACTCTGATCCCTTTGTATGGTTTCAATTGCTTTTATTGTGAGAATTGGAATTAGAATGAGAAGAGGTGAGTTTAGTAAATGCAAGAGAGTGAAATGGTGTAAAATGGGCATACATGGGATTTTTATGGTGTTAACAGAGGTATGTTGGAGGCGCGATACTGTTATGAAACTTAAACAGTTATCCCTGGATGAATTAAATTCACAACAGGCATTGCCAAGTGTCGAAAATGGAGTGGAGGGGTTAATGCGGGAAGCGCTGGTGAGAAAGGATGGGAGATAGGCAGTTTTTGGAGGGGGGTCAGATTGGTAAGTGGGTTATGTAGGGAGGGGGGGGGGGTGCAAACAAGCGTGGGGCTGACACATATGCATGGGACCGGTGCGGAGGAAACCTCTTTTCGGACCCCCCTTTCGTCGATAAAGCTAGGATGGGCAGGGGGGACGACAAGCATCATCGACCATTGATATGACAAGGAATTGATCAGGACGTTGATAGGAGTGTATATCTTAACCATATACAACAAACGCCTTTTTTTGTCGCTTTCGAACTTTGTTACATGAGTGGAATATTTTTGGGTAAAAAACATTTGCATTCTAAACTTTAGATAAGAGCACAAATAATGTAAAACTTACATTTTTACCCCTTGAACCTTTTTGAACCCTTTTTACCTCAATTTTCTCCTAACCTAAGACTAATTTTAACTGTTAAGGGTGCATTTAGATGTACAGATCCCAGTTTTATTTTATTTTAAAGGGAAAAACATCTAACCTAATCCTATCCACTCATTTCTTTCAAATATCCAACTTAAACAATTGGATCAATTTATTCATCTACCTAGCTATTTTCAGCCAATAATAAATAGTTTGGCTAAATAATTCCTCTAATTTAATTAACATAAATTCAAACTTGTTTGACCATGATTACACTGTATGATCTAAAAAATGGCTTGAGGTTGTGGCATTTTAAACAAGCTGCACACAAAATTCTATTTATTCTTAAAAACAAACTATTTATTTGGTAGTGGCATTTTAATTTGCATCACTTTCATATTTATTTTTTCTTTTTTCATGGGGTTATTTCATCATCATTTTTTTATTCATTTTCTATTTTTATTTTCTCTCTTTTTTTTATATATTTTATTTCAAATACCCTCTTTTCATTTTTTCTTTCTTTTTTCTTTATATTTTTTTTGGAAATCATTTGTGACATGCAATATTATTTACAATTTTGTATGACTAAGAGAAAATATTAAATCACCTTGTGATCCTATGAATTATAGGACCCTAACAGCGGCTCTAGCTGGGGATGACACTGCACTCTCCCTGTGAGGTACCAATAACTATTGATCCGTAGCCTTGAATGCTCTCCTTCAGTACTTTCATGCATCTAATTTCTTTCCTTGATGTGGTAGTTATGATGGTAAATTAACTAGGAGCTTAGGGCCTTCTCTTCGGACTTCAACTTCAGATAATAAGTCACCCACTCATGACAGTAAAAATAAAATTATATTTATAATGAGTTTATCAAGAAACACTTCTATTCCTATGGAAAATAATGTTTCAGTATCTTGCCATTTACAGGTCCACCAGGTAGTTCTTCTCCATCCAAATATTTGAGGAAAAATGCATTATGACCCCTGTAGGCATGGATTATAAGGTCTTTCCATAGGTTATTAAACTTACCATTCTTACCTTTCTCTTCCCTTCTTGAATCCCATTTCAAAATACTGTCAACCAACTGAAAATCATCTTCCTTGGTCCTTCAGTCATAAATTTTCTTGATGTTTTCCTGGATTACTTGTGTTTTATTTTACAATTATTCTTTGTATTTATGCAGCTATATGGTTTTATTTATCATTCGCTAAAGGTCATTTGATTCCACCTGTAACTCCTGGAGCATTTTCATAACCGAGACACCTAAATATGTTGGAAAAACAACATCTATTCCATAAACTAGTTGGCATGGGGACATGCCAATTGATTTCTTGGTGGTTAGTCTATCATCCCATAGTTCATTCACCAGTTTGTTGTGCTATGTGTTGGGCCAATTTACTAAGTAAAATAACACATATATTTTACTTATCAATCCGGGTTTGTAGACTTGGAAGCATGTCCAAAATATATAGATTTCAGATGTAGTCAATTTTAGAAGACAAAATGTAGAAGTTGAAAGAACTTCATATTACAAATATATTCTAAATTCTAAGATTTATGGAAATGCATATTACAAATTTAAAATCTAACTAGGTAGTTTCTAATTCAATATGTAATAAGTGAGGGAAGAGGCTCCTAAATTAGGAGATCCTGATTTTCCTTCCCCACTGTACTACCTTCATGAAGAGAAACCAAATAACTGATTAACAATAGTTTATGATGTATAAAAAGTAGGAGAAGAGGCTCCTAACCTAGGAGGTCCATGTTGTCCTTCTTTACAACTCTATTCCATCATTGTTACCATTGCATTAAAACTAGAAATTCAGGAAATAACTCAAGTAAGGAAAAGATGATGAATTTTAGTTGTTGTTCATGGTCAGATAGAAGGAGAATTTAACTTAAATTTTTGTTTGTCCCTTCATATGCAAATTAGAATTAAACTAATAATCATCCATAAACCATAATAAATCTTCACACATCTAAATGACTGGATAAATCTAAAGCAAAACTAATTCATGAAAATTATGCTAATTTAACCAAAAAGTGTACTTAGCTAGGTGTGGGGGCCCTCCAACCTTTCTTTTCACACTTGAAGAACTTCTCCGCTACAGAAAACTTAAGCAAATATCCATAGCATAAATAAAAAATAGAAAATGGAACTATTTCTTCAAATTATCTCCAAGTCTTCAGAAGTCTCAAAACAAAATTACACAAATTCTACATACTTGAATGGTTCATAAGCTTAGTTTAAATAAGAAAATAATAAACAAACTGAGCTATAATGTCTCTAATATTCATATCCATCCTAATCCCATCCATATAGGTCGAAATCATCCATTAAGTTTCACAAAATCAGGAAAATCCCAAAAAATACTAATTCTGCCCTTTTTCCTAGGGATTTTTGAAAAACAAGTCAAGTTTGACCAGCGTTGACTGGGCATGTTTTATCTAAGTTTGACCGAACCAATAGGTATTTTTCCATCCGTGGTTTCCAATATTTCCAAATCTATGCTCATATCGCGCCCAGGTGTCCCGCACATATTACTTCCATGAAGCTATTATGGGAATTTTCAGTGCAGTCCAAAAATACTCTTAAAACCCAATTTTTACAAAAATCTGTAACAATTGAAAAAATTAATTTAATTACCTGAATATGCATAATAAGGTCAAAATGAGGCATATATGGATGATATAAGGTGGAATATGATGGAAATTAAGTGGATTTTTTATAAGAAAAATTGACCAAAATTGAGGGCCAACATCTCCCCCTTATTGATCTTCAAGCATGTCTTCATACTTGTTTTCTTCTCTTTGATCTTCTGAGTGTTGATGTGCCCACTATCCCTGATCCTGTAGTCTCTTTTTGTGTTGCCTGAAGAAGAAAAATAATACCTTCATACTTTTTTTCCTTGTAGATGGTAGCATTTACCTTCTGTCTCTCATATTTGTATTTCCATGTTTTCTTCTCATTGAGCTATCGATAAGCTTGTTTAGAGATACGGATGTTCTTTGTTTCAAGATTACCATGTTTCTTGGTTAATTTATCATTTTCTTTGATTATATTTTTATTGTTTTCTTTGTACATCATATTCTCTTTCTTCAAATTCCTTCCAAGATTTTGTTGACCTCCAACTCTCTTGTCAACTCTTCTATATTTTTAAGATGTTCTTCTTTAGGCAACTCTCTTTATTCTCCTACAGTTTCCTTAGAAAATGAATATGATGAGGTGGCTTCTACCCAAGAATTCTCAAAGTAGGATTCCCTCTCCAAATTTTCTTCTTGGACATTTCTCTCCATCCTTTCTAATATCTCATTAATTTGTTTTGATGTTATTGGAGGTTCGACAATTTCTATCTCTGGGTATTTTTCTTTCTCACTTGGCTCTTCTTGTATTTTCCTCCTAGGCTTCCTAGGAATAGATAGGAAGGATATTTATTTTTCAACCATGAAACTAGCCTGCGTTTTCTCTGATCTAGTCCTAGGATACATAGGAGAATTCATAATGCTCCTAGTCACATGCATTTGTTCAAAATTTTCCTCTGTTGTTTTCTCCTCAAGATGATTCTGAACCAAAAATTATTTTCAAACAAATCCCTTGTTTCTCACCTGATGTTCCAAAAGTATTTTACTGAGCCCTTGATGATAAATGTTTGATTAATTTGCTTCAATTTTGTTTTTAACGCCCTCTATCATTTTGATCAAGCTCCTTGAAAATAAATAGGGTAGGTATCACTTGGACTCTCCCTTCATGTGTTGAATTAATCTAATGTGATAGAGATAGACCACAATAAACTGGTTGTCATAGGTAAAATATCTTTGGATAATAAAAAACAATTCAGACCATGGTTCACTTAACCAGTCCCTAGGAATTCATTTTTCCCTGTCAAAGGATCCCTTTCTCTGTTTTTCTAAGAAGAACGTTTGTCCTTTCTATTTGAAGTGTAAACCTTTGTGATATTCATCTCTAGTCAAGGGAATATCTAGTGCTTGGGAGAGAAATTATGAGTTTAGTGGTATGGAGAGCTCACCCACTCTTGTTTTCCCATTTTCATAATGATTTATGAATTCCTGTGTTATTTTGTCATTATATCCATTAAACTTATGAAGAAAACCTATCAATCATGCTTGATATAGTATTTCCATGGTTTCTTTCCCCAGTTCTCTAACTTGAATTATTTTGGCTCAATTTTTGTTCCTATTTGTTTGTGTTCTATATACCAATTAATATATCCTTGTACAGTTAAAATCCTCATCATGAATAAACAAAAAGAATATATAGATACCATTTATCTTTTTATTCATGAAATTATAGCATAATTATCATGGTAAATAGGCTTACCTGATTTCGGAAGCTCTTTAGAAAAAAATGAGATTATTCCCTTGCTTGAAACTTCTTCAATTTTCTCTCTTCTGCTATAAATGATACCAAAAAGAAGTACTCTGTTTTATAAAACTGATAAAAAAAAAATTCACTATGTAATAGACCAAGACCATAAATACATGTTGACAATGTTTTAATTCTCTTCAAAATCATGCCTCAATCTCTGCTTGCAATCATTTGTTCAAGGAAATCCCTTCTCTATTTTATAAATTTCTCACTGTGTATATGAAATAGGACTCTTTGTATTTTCGTTTTGACAATTATGCATGAGGAAAATCGAGCTAAAATACTTGATCTTTAATTAACTGGAAGAAGACTAGTAGAGGTTTCTGAGTAAATGCTTGTCTTCTTGTGTTAAACAATACCATTTTGATTAAAACTCCTCTCAACATCTTCGAAGATTCATAAATGACATAGGTGACAAGGTATTTTTATGGTGGAAGGGTTTTACAAATCCGTAACTGAAGTCTTGTTCCCTCATATACTGACACATCTTAACCAAAATATTGAGCTCTAACTACCCTTTGAATTCATTTAACTGTTGATAGAAATCTAGGATTGATCCTTACCTCTTCACTTGAGGAATGTTTAGATTTTTTGGGGAATCACAATCAAATTGGCACAGAGGAAATCTCGGCCTCAATCTCCTCGTTAAAACCGATGTGTCTCTCCTTATTTCTCCATAGAATTATCAATTTCCTCACATATTTCTTATGCAATTTCTTCTATGTTCAAGGCTTCTCTAACTTACCCAGACGTATCTTCAATTTTTACATTTCTTTGCATGTTTTCTCCTTCCATGAGGATTCTACTTACGTTGTGTGAGTGCACAGTGTTTCTCTCACCTTATGAGCTCAATTTTTGATGTGATGGTGGAAGAGAGTATTACGCAGAGCTTGGTTTTTGTTGTGATGGTGGAAAAGAGCATTACGTAGAGCTTGGTTTTTTTGTTTGAAAGTGTTTTGACCATTTATCTCTCCCAGCTCATACTTTGACTTCTGTACTCACGGTTGCCTATGTGTCACAGTTTGACTGCGTTCTCGGTTTCATGATCATCCTTCATTCCATTGGTTTAAATGCTTGTCTTATCACCATAATATTTGTATTACCCACTCTCTGTTATGTACATTCTTCATCATGGCTTCGTTCATTTCTTTGTACACCTACTATTGCATGTATTTGCAATCATGCATTTATCTTTTCATTCCTTTTGCATGTTTGCATATTGCATGTTGCATTTCATATGTTTGCCTTTCAATTCCTATGTTTGTCATTTTTATATGCTCATCATTAATTTGTTTTTGAAATGACCATATACATAGGTCATTTCAAAATCAAATTTATCTTTTAATGACACTAACTCCTTTTTGGTTTTGTAGGCAAGCAAGGCAATTCCTTATGAGGAAAATTTTTGAGCCACAACTTTTTTTATCAAAAATGCTTATGTAGGAGGATAATGTAGGACTATATGAGGTTAATTTAGGATCATGATGAAATAATATAGGATGTAGGATAATGAATTATGATGAGGGTAGGATGAGGTTAATGTAATGAGTAAGATGGGCTTAATGTAATGTTTTTAATGTAGGATGTAGGTAGGATAATGTAATATGATGTAGGATGTAGGTAGGATAATGTAATAGGATGACGAATTCATGAAATTAATATTGCATATCCAGTTAAATTAGTTTAAAAATCCTAGGAAATTTTTCAAAATCAAAGGTTTTAAGAACATTTTTTACACTTACAATAATTTTCCTTCCGTGCTTAATAGGTCAATGCTAATGCTCATTGATGATGACCTTTGCTAGTTTTTCCATACTTGAATCTTTTTTTTAATGATCATAATAGTTCAATGATGAATTCTGATGGAATGTAAATGCTTTTATCTTCTTATTGGATCATCTTGATGTAGATTATGATGTTTCAAAATATTTTTTCATCTGATATTGATTCAGGTCCCTTCCGATGAATATTGGTGTCTCAGGTCCCTTCTGCAATCATATGATATTTGATTCTATTCATGTTCCTTAGACAATCATATGATATTTGGTTCTATTTAGGTTCCTTCTGCAATGATATTTGAATGTTGTTTCAGGTCCCTTTTGCATTGATATTTGAATGATGTTTCAGGTCCCTTCTGCAATGATATTTGAATGATGTTTCAAGTCCCTTCTACAATGATCTTTTGAATGATGTCTCAGGTCCATACTGCAATACGACTTATTAAAATGTTTTCATAGTTTTATTATGAATCTTCCCCCTTGCTTATTTTGAGACTTGTCCTCAAGTCTTGGAATTATGGAGGATGATTTATGCAAAATGAAATTTAAGAAAAAAGTAAAACAAAATAGGGAATTCATATTGGCCAAACAATTTGGTTTTATAATATGAATTCAAGTTTGTATTGTGCCAGTTTCTTGGATTTTCACAACCAAACTCATTTATTATTATTTTATTTATTTTTTTTATACTGGAAGGAAGGAATATCACTATGATGTTCCATTAGTTCCATATTATTTTCTATTGAGACTCTTTTCAGAAATTCCTCTTTATTGATGGGCTTATTATAGACTTTAAGCCTATGTCCATTAACTAGAAATGAAATTGCTACTTCATCATTGTTTTTATTTTAACTACTCCATTGTCAAAGATTTCTTCTATCTCATGTGGCCCAAGACAATGAATTGTAAAATTTTCTTTGAAATCTTTGAACTTGGAGTCAAAAAGTAATTCCTAGTCTCCTTTATGAAAAAAAATATTTTTGATAAATCTATCATGCCATTTGATTCTCTGTTGTTGCACTAGTGATGTATGCTTAACTGCTTGTTGTTTGATTTCATCTAGTTCATTTAATTGCATGACTCTCTGTTGTTGTGCTGATGACAGGTCCAATCTCGATTATGTTGCAAGTTTGAATGTATGAATTTTAAATTAAATTGCTAACCAAAATTCGTTACCAAATACCAACTGATATGGGTTGAATCCAATTGTATTCTTCTATGTAATTCTGCATGCCCATAATGCATCTCTTAAATTTTATGACCAATAGTTTATGTTCATTTGAACTGTGTTTGTCATGATGTTTTCTAGGAATTTATTAGTGGACTCTACTTGTCCATTTTCTTGGGGATGGTATGGAATGGAATTTTTGTGTTTGATTTTATACTTTTCCGTAAGATCCCGGACAAGGTTAGAGGAAAACTTTGCTCCTTGGTCTGTAACAATTTGTTTCGGAACTCCAAATCTAAAAAATATTTCCTTAAAGAGGAATGAAAGCACTATTTCTTCTGTTGATCTTGCCTCTACTTTTTCTTCTACCCACTTTGTAATATAATCTGTACAAACTAGAATGTAATTATTTCCATTTGAAGGCGGGTTAATTCATCCCACAAAGTCAATATCCCATTTTTCAAATGGATCTATGAGTACTTGTGGTTTCAATGGAATTTAATATGATATTATAGGTCTTCCAGTTCTTTGGTAGCTATCACATCATTTAACATAGGCTTTTTAGTCCTTGAAGATGGTTGGCCAGTAGTAGCCAAGTTTGAGAACCTTGTATGTTGTCTGCTTGTCTGAAAAACAACCACCACATGGCTCGTCATGACTTGCTTTCAAAATATCAAGAATTTCATCTTCTCTAACACATTTTCTTATCAAAAGATCATAACTAGTATAAAGAGGTCACCATTGACCCAGCTATATCTAGTACTTTCTCTGATTATCTTTCTCTTATGCTTGTTTGTGAATTGGGATGGTAATATTACGGATGATAAATAATTAGCTACATCTGCAAACCATGGGGTTTTAGCTGTTATAGCAAATAAATGTTCATTTGGAAAATTATATGAAACATGAATAGGATCACTAGGTGAATGAAGTGTTGACAGGAAATCTGCTACTTGATTGTCTTTACTTAGTCGATCTATAATAGTGAGATTGAATTCTTACATTAATAACAACCATATTGTAATTTTTCCATTGGTAATTTATTTGTTCATTAAGTATTTAATGGTTGAATAGTATGTATGAATAAAAATTTGATAGCCTGTTATATAGTGCCTAAATTTATTGACTGCATGCACTGCAACTAACATTTCTTTTTCAATTACAGTATAGTTCAATTCTCCTGGAGTTAGATTTTTTATTATGAAGTATATGGACCGATTTTATTTTTGTTCAAGTGATGCTCCTATAGCTATATCAGATGCATCAATGGATATGTGAAATGGAAATGACCAGTTTGGTCCTCGAAGAATGGGTGATATTGAAAATTTTTCTCTCCGTATTTCAAATACATTTTGACAATTTGTTGTCCATTGAAACTCAATGTCTTTTGCAAGTAACTTTAACAGAGGTAGAGATACTTTAATAAAATTTTCAATGAATCTTCTGTAATAGCCTGCATATCCCAAGAAAATTCTTACTTATTTCTATGTTGTTGGTGGCATTAAGTTTACAATGACTTGTATATTTGTTGGGTCCACCTTGATTCCTGAAAAGGAAATATGGTGTCCAACACTATCCCTTCAGTTAACATCATAAAGCATTTTTCATTGCCGAGGGATAAGCTTGTCTCTATGCATCTCTTTAAAAAAAAATCAAGATTATTCAAACAATCATCAAATGTACCTCCATATATAGTAAAATCACCCATGTGGACCTCTACACGTTCATGAATTAGATCAACAAAGATGGCTAGGACTGCTTTTTGAAAAGTAGCAGGTGCATTATATAGCCCAAAAAGAAAAACAATATATGCATATGTTCCCCATGGACAAGTAAATGTGCTTTTATCCTAATCCTCCAATGCTATCTTAATCTAATTGTATCTGCTAAATCCATCAAGAAAAGAAAATAATTTATTTCCAGCTAATGAATCTAGTACTTGGTCAATAAATGGTAATGGGAAATGATCTTTCAATGTGGCTTTATTCAGTTCTCTATAGTCTACACATATTCTCCATTTTCCATTTTTCTTTGGTACCACAACTAAGAGAGAAACCCATTGACTATCTGAAATAGGATAGATGAATCCTACTTGTAACAATTTTTTTAGTTCATCAAGTTGACTATTTCTTTCATCGTAGGATTCATTCTTCTTGGTGGTTTTCTAACTGGTTTTATATGATAATCAATATATATATGGAGAATACATGTCTTTGGATGAATTCCTTTCATTTCTGTCTAATCCCAGGAATTTTTTTTTGAATATTTATATAATAATGAAATTAATTGTTTTTCTTGTGATGATTGTAGATTATTACCAATATTTAGACTCTTTCCAAGATTGATCTCAATGATTTTTCTTTGTGAATTGTTAATTGAGTTAACAGGAAAAATGTTTTCAAATTAAATTTTGCAATGATTGAATAGTAAATTATTTCTGAAAATATTGATTCAAAAGATGATTTGCAGCGTCATATTGTGTTATTCTTAGCTGATCAGATATATCAGGTTCTGAGATGAAAAGGTCTATTAGATCCTAATTTTCTTCCTCTTCTCTAAAATTAAAGACTTGATTGATACTTAGAATAGATTGAGTTTCTTGTTGTTGTTAGTCATAAAGCCATGATAATAAAGGAGGAGATTTTGTTAGAGGATAGAGTGTAACATGTTTCCTTTAATCTCCATGTGCTATGATCATACTTCCTGATCTGCATCTAATGAAGGCATTTATTGTGGCTAGCCATGGTCTGCCTAGAATTAAAGGATGGCCTCCTAGATTTGTTTTTGGTTGCAAGATTAGAAAGTCTACAGGATATTCCCATGAATCCAAATAAACAATGATTTCTTCTAATATTCCCTCTGGTACAACTTTAGATCTATCTGCTAGCTCCAAAATTGTAGTAGTAGGTCGAATATTGGGAAATTTTAAATATTTCACAGCCTCTGTTGTCATGACATTTATAACACATCCAAAAGCTATTAAAGTGTTTGGAATTGAAAAATCATTGATTTAAATGGTAACCATAGGTATCCAAGGATCAATGTACTTTTCAATTGTTGTTTTTGCAGATATGATACTAACTAATTTTCCAATGACTTGGATTGTGGGTGGATCTCTTTTCTTTCTTAAAGTTTTATTAATACATAATTCCTTTATTTTTTTTGCATAGATTGGAATATATTTAATAGAATGTAGCGAAGGAATTTTGACATAAGAATTCTTTAATTCATCCAAAATATTGAATTCAGGAAGAGAAATTGGAGTTTTTTCTCTACTAACCTCTCTGGATAAGGTGGTGTTTGAGTCATAATAGCTTTTCCTTTCTAAATTTGATTTCCTGGATTAGAATTTTCAGATTGTTCTCCTTGTTCAATTTTCTCTTCTATGATTGGTGGAGAATCTTTGTTTAATACTTTCCCATAACTTAAGTGGACATCTTGTATAGGAAGAATATAATATGTAGGAAAATATGTTGCTTCTTCCACATTATATGCTGGTCTTTCCACCTTGTTACTCGGATTTTCTACTGGCTGAGCTGGAAATTGAGTTGGTCTAGGTGGGGGTTGGTTAGAAGGCAGCTGAAGTTGTTGTGGTTGAGTTAGTGAGGGTGCAGGATTTTGTTGTGGAAATGACATTGGTTGAGGATGTTGCTAGAATTTTTAATATTGAAATAGTTGTTGATATGGCTATTGGTATTTTTGTTGAGGCTAGATTTGTTGAGGTGGTTCAGTTCCATAACTATATCCTCGCCAACCTTGTGCAAGTTGGTTTTGGTATTGTTGTGGAGGCCAAGCCTGCCATGGAATTGGAGCATTCCATGAATTTTGAGGAGGATATTGATAATTTTGAGGGATTTTTTGGGAAAATTGTTGAGGAATCCTTGGCTGCCAAGGTCTCCTTGGTTCCATATAGTAAAGAGAATCAATCCCTTGTACTTATTCCATTGAATTCACTTGCAATTCTTTAATATTTGGACAATTTTCAGTTGAATGATTTTGTTGGGTATGTGTTATATTCTTTCCATGACTAGCCCCACGTGTTGCACATTGCGCTAGGCGCAACAGGGGGGGCGGTAGCCCCCCCTGTCGGGCTCCGGGGCAGCGCCCCGACAAAATTTTTTTTGGTGTGCGGACCCACTCATAGGCGGACCCACCCATGTTTTGTGCATGATTTTGCACATGGTTTCGGGGTACGATGGTTTTCAGCCCCTGGTATTTTGTAGATCCGGTCAAGGGAACTACGGTTATGTTCTAATCCAGGGTTAATGGATTGGGGTTTATGTATGCTCCGGCATGTATATATATGTGTTGTAACACTAAAAGGAATATAATGAAAAATCAAGCTGGTCATCCCGATTTGGGATCCAGGGGAAAATCTCTGTGTTTATATGTTTTATGTTTTATGCTCTCGCTATTGTTTATTTTCTGTTATAAGATTCGTGTGTAGATAATTTCTGTTCAGGGTTAAAACCTACATTTGGTATCAGAGCTGTTTCAGCTTCAAGGGGATGCCTTTGCTGTTTAGGTTTTTTTGCTCGGGCCTGAGGTAGACCCTGTTCAGTGGGAGATCTGCGAGATCGATTCTTGCGGTGAAAGAAGATGGCGAGCAGCGGGAAGATAGAGATCGAGAAATTTAATGGTCAGAGTTTTGAGTTATGGAAGCTCAAGATGGAGGATCTACTGGTGGATAAAGATCAGTGGATCGTGGTAGATCCAGGTAATAAACCAACGGCAATGTCAAATGAAGACTGGAAGAAACTAGATCGAAAGGCTAAGAGCACAATACGATTGTGTGTCTCAGATTCAGTATTATTGAATGTATCTGGGGAAGCTATGGTAAAGAATTTGTGGGGAAAACTTGGGACTTTGTACCAATCTAAGTCTCTGGTGAATAATTTATTCCTGCGGAAAAAGCTGTATAACCTGAGGATGAAGGATGGAGACTCGGTGACAGAGCATCTAAACGCCTTCAATACTATGGTAAGTTAGTTGGCATATGTTGATATTAAAATATCAGATGAAGATAAGTGAATCTGTTTGTTGTGTTCTCTACCAGAATCGTGGGAAAATCTGGTTATTGCAATAGGTAGCAATACAACTACCTTGAATTTTGATGAAATTGTCTCGGCCTTTCTGTCGAAGGAAATGAGACGGAGAAATATGGAGGGTCAAAATGTAGATGCCTTATCTATACGAGGAAGGTCCAAAAACAAAAAAAAGAATAAGGTTTCAAGTGGGAGATCTAAATCTAGAGGGAGATCTAAATCTCCTAGAAAATTTGTAAAGGTATGCTGGAAATGCGGAAAGGAAGGACACTACAAAAAGGACTGCAGATCTAAAGCTCCTGAGAAAGGAAAGGGATCTGATGATGCTCCTTCTGCAAAGGCAAAAACCACCTCGGATGAAGGTGGGGATGTGTATTTGGCTTCTTCTTCAAATACACATGTATATCATGAGTCATGGTTGATCGACTCGGGTGCATCCTTTCACTTCACCCCCCATAGGGAATGGTTCTGCGAGTGTGAGAAATATGATGGCGATGATGTATTCCTAGGGGATGATAGGAAGGCCAGAATCGTCGGACATGGAAAATTCAAGCTGAAGCTACAAGGTGGAAGGATTAGAACACTTCCTGGTGTTCTGCATATTCCTGCATTGGCTAGAAATATGATTTTTGTAAGCAAGATGGATGATGCAGGTGTAAAAACAATGTTTGAGAAAGATGCCTGCAAGATGGTTCGGGGAGTACTGGTATTAATGCGGGGAGTTCGGACTGGAACTCTGTACAAGATACAAGGTAGCACTGTTATTGATGGGTGTAACAGTTTTGTGGTTCCTGAAAGTGGAGCGGAAAGCCTAGCTGTCTTCGGAGAAAAGACCATGCTATGGCATCAAAGGCTTGGACATATTGGACAGAAGGGCCTTCGGATACTGCATAGAAATGGTATGGTAGAAGGTATGTCTAATTGCTCTCTGGATTTCGATTTCTGTGAACATTGTGTATATGGGAAGAAGAATCGGGTGAGTTTTCCTTCTTGTGCTAAGAGGGAAAACAAGATATTAGAACTTGTGCACAGTGATGTGTTTGGACCTGTGTCAGTTCCATCACTGGGAAAGTCTGTGTACTATGTTTCATTCATAGATGACTTCTCAAGGAATACATGGATATATTTCTTGAGGAATAAATCTGAAGTCTTTGAAAAATTTAAATAATTTAAGGCTCTGGTGGAAAAACAGACAGAGAAGAAGATAAAGGCGTTGAGGACAGATAATGGTGGGGAGTTCTGCAAGAAGGAATTTGAAGAGTTCTGTAAGAAGTGTGGTATAGCACGGCAGAAGACTACTCCATACACACCTCGGCAAAATGGAGTTGCAGAAAGAATGAATAGAACACTGATGGAAAAGGCAAGAAGCATGCTCAGTGGTACCGGGTTAGGACAAGAATTCTGGGCAGAGGCAATGGAGACTACATGTTACTTAGTTAACAGATCACCTTCATCAGCGTTGGAGGATAAGACCCCACATGAGGTATGGATTGGTAAGAAACCCTCTATTTTACATCTAAGGGTATTTTGATGTGATGCATATGTACATGTTCCAAAGGAGAAAAGGACCAAGTTGGATAATAAATCTGAAAGGTGCATCTTTATTGGGTATAAGGATGGTTTAAAGGGTTACAAGCTTTGGAACCCAAAAACAAGGAAGGTTGTGTATAGCCGAGATGTGGTTTTTAGAGAGGTGAAAGATGTTGTTACACATGAATTCCTATCAAAGGAACCTGAGAATATATAGTTTGAGCTAAAGGAGGATGAATCAGACTCTACAACAGAAGAAGACTCAGAAGAGGAAGAGCCACAAAATCCAGCTGTGAGAAGATCAACTCGGGAAAGAAGATAACCAGAAAGGTATAGTCCATCTGCTTTCTGTTCAAATCTTGCCTTAACTATAACTAATGATGATCCCAGAACTGTCAAGGAGGCAGTAGATTCAGAGGATGGAAAACTCTAGAAGGAGGCCATGGTTGATGAAATGGCATCCTTGCACAAAAATGAGGCATGGGATCTGGTGGAATCGTCGGCTGGAAGGAAGCCCATCGAGAGAAAATGGGTGTTTGAAAAGAAGATGAATGTAGAAGGCAAGGTGGAGAAATACAAAGCTTGGTTGGTAGCAAAAGGTTATTCCCAGGTGCCGGAAATTGATTTTGGTGATATTTTTTCTCCTATTGCCAAAGTTACTTCTATTAGATTACTTTTATTTGTTGCTGCTGCATTTTATTTTGAGATAGAACAGATGGATGTGAAGACAACATTTCTTCATGGGGATCTAGAAGAGGAGATCTACATGAAGCAACCTGAAGGCTTTATGGTGAAGGGTAAGAAAGAACTGGTATGCAGGTTGAAGAAGTCTCTGTATGGGTTAAAACAGTCACCAAGGATGTGGAATCAGAAATTTGATACCTATATACGAGGACTTGGCTTCACCAGAAGCAAGGAGGATCACTGTGTTTATTTTAAATTAATTGGTGACCATGTTATTTATTTGGTCTTGTATGTGGATGATATGTTGTTGATTGGAAATGACAAAGAAATTATCCAATATTTGAAGACCCAATTGTTCTCCAAATTCGACATGAAGGATCTTGGTGCTGCAAACTATATTTTGGGCATGGAAATTAAGAGAGATCGGGCAAAGAGGAAGCTCTGTTTAAACCAGAGGAAGTATGTCGAGACTATATTGCAGAGGTTCAATATGCAGGATAGTAAACCGGTGAAGGTTCCTATTCCTGTAGGTGTAAAGTTGTCTGCTGAACAGTGTCCCAAGACACAAGAAGAAGAGGAGTATATGTCCCGTGTTCCATATGAAAGTGCAGTGGGTAGCCTAATGTATGCAATGGTCTGTACTAGACCAGACATTGCACATGCAGTGGGAGTATTGAGCAGGTTTATGTCAAACCCAGGGAAGGAGCATTGGACAGTAGTGAAGCGGGTTTTCAGATATTTACGTGGCACTAGTGATTATGGCTTGTGCTACCGGGGAAGACCAGGATTGGAAAGAATGTTGGACATTCGTGGTTTTGTTGATGCAGACTGGGCTGGAGATCTGGACCAAAGAAGATCTACAAGTGGGTATGTGTTTAGCCTATTTTGAGGCGCAGTCAGTTGGATGAGTAAAAGACAGTCTGTAGTGGCTCTTTCAACTACAAAGGCAGAATACATAGCAGCCACTCATGCAAGCAAGGAAGCAGTTTGGTTGCAGAGATTGTGTTAAAGTATGGGGTTGGTACAACAAGCTATAAGGATAGACTGTGATAGCCAAAGTGCAATTTTCTTGGCTAAGAACCCTGCTTATCATTCAAAGACAAAGCACATTGATGTTCAATATCACTTTGTTAGAGATATGGTTGAGGCTAAAAGGGTGTTGCTGGTAAAGGTGGACACTTTGAAGAATGTTGCAGGTGCATTGACGAATTCTGTGAGCACTCAGAAGTTCTCTTGGTGTAGAGAAACAATGGGTGTTGAAGAATTGGCCCAATAACTAAGCTCTCCTGTGCCCCCCTGTGGAAAGAAAACAACAAGTGGGAGAATGTTGGGTATGTGTTATATTATTTCCACGACTAGCCCTACGCGTTGTACGTTGCGCCAGGCACAGCAGCGGGGTCACAGGGGGGGCGGTAGCCCCCCCTCTCAGGGTCTGGGGCAACACCCTGGAATTTTTTTTTTTGGTGTGCGGACCCACTCATAGGCAGACCCACCCATTTTTTGTGCATGAATTTGCACATGGTTTTGGGATACGATGGTTTTCGGCCCCTGGTATTTTGTAGATCCGGTCAAGGGAACTACGGTTATGTTCTAATCCAGGGTTAATGGATTGAGGTTTATGTATGCTTTGGCATGTATATATATGTGTTGTAACACTAAAAGGAATACAATGAAAAATCAAGCTGGTCGTTCCGATTTGGGATCTAGGGGAAAATATCTGTGTTTATTTGTTTTATGTTTTATCTTCTCGCTATTGTTTATTTTCTGTTAGAAGATTCGTGTGTAGATAATTTTTGTTCGGGGTTAAAACCTATAGATTTTATGTACAAAGTCCACACACTTGAATATGATCCAAAGGACATTCTCTTAGTGGATGCTTCTTTCTACACTAAGGAAAAAATATTGATAAGGTTTGATCTTGTTCATATTGCTTTTTTTGGCTTTCAAAACATCAACTTGTGTTCCTAAAGTGTTCAAAATATAAGTTTTAAGTTTTCTAACAAAATACCTATTTCTTCTCTTGTTACTCCTCCTACTGCTGATTTGGAAGCTCTTGAATTAACATCTCTTTTTCCAGTCTTTGCTCTTCCCCTAGAATATTTTTGACATAGTTTAGAAATTTCATCAAATGGAAAATTTGAGATGTATTCTTTTCCCATTACATTGAGAATATCAAGGTATTCATCTCTTATACCTTTAAGAAAAATTGTGTTAATGGTATTAGGATTCAAAGAGTGTTGTTTGGATTTTTGTAGATCGTAAAGGAATCTTTCTAAGTATTCTTTCAAACTCTCATCTTCTTGTTGAGACATCTTGAAAATATATTCTTTTGAATCTCTAGGCCTGCAATAGGCTTGACAAGTCTTGAGAAAAAATCTCTTCATGTCATCCCAAGAGGCAATAGTGTGCTCTCCTAATCCCATAGACCATTTGAGTGCAGTTGTTTTAAGAGTAGCAAAAAAGAGACGAAGTTTATGTGTGTCATATGTGTATCCATAAGTATGACATAATATATCAAACTCTAACATAAATGAATCAGGATCTTCAGTAGACATTCCATAAAAAATGGGCATAATAGAAGGTGGAATATTATTCATTTTTACTTCCTCTCCAAGAATTTCTCTTGTGTCTAGAATTGGGAACCCAAAGGCAACTCCCTAATCATTGTTTGGTTCTATATCATTACGTCTCTCATTGTCATATTCTCTTTCTGTCTCTTCTTCTCTTTTCCTCTTTGCTTCTATTCTCCTTTCTTCCTCTCTTTTTCTCTGCCATTCTTTTTTTTGCCTCTCATACTGAATTCTTTGTTCCAGAGTCATTATTGGTATATTAGATCCTTCTTCTTCCTCCATAATTTTCTTTTCAGTTGTTTGTAATGTTCCAATAAGAGACTGAATTGGTTTTTCCTCAACTTTATCTATTTTTTCATGAATTGGTTGCTCTAATTGTCTAACAATTGGTTTCCTTGTCTCCTTTTGTTTTTCTATTAAAAGTTCTTCTTTTGATGTTTGTTTTATTTTCACTTCATATGCTAACAAGGTTTGTCTTTCAATAAGAGTCAATCTTTGTCCCGATCTTTGTTTTGCTTCCAATTCCTCTAAGGTTGGTCTCCCAACAATTGGTGTAATTAGTCCTGATGGTCCTTCTCCTATGGGTGGTTGAATTGTTGGGGTTTTTTTTATAGTAAATATAGCTTTTTGATCTCTTTCTCTAGGCATAAAGAAACATAACTAAAAGAAAAATTAAATTTTGTTGTTGTTTTTGTTGTGTTTTGTTTTTTTTAGAATCTTTGCAATTGACTATTTTGATGAATGCTTTACCGACAACGGCACCAAAATGTTGGGTCAATTTACTGAGTAAATTAACACATGTATTTTACTTTTCAATCTGGGATTGTAGACTTGGAATCATGTCCAAAATATATGGATTTCAGATGCAGTCAATTTTAGAAGATAAAATGTAGAAGTTGAAAGAAATGCATATTACAAATATATTCTAAATTCTAAGATTTATGGAAATGCATATTACAAGTATAAAATATAACTAAGTAGTTTTTTATTCAATATGTAATAAGTGAGGGAAGAGGCTCCTAACTCAGGAGATCCTAATTGTCTTTCCCCATAGTACTACCTTCATGAAGAGAAACGAAATAACTGAATAACAATAGTTTATGATGTATAAAAAGTAGGAGAAGAGGCTCCTAACTTAGGAGGTCCAGGTTTTCCTTCTTTACAATTCTATTCCATCATTTTTACTATTGCATTAAAACTCGAAATTCAGGAAATAACTCAAGCAAGGAAAATAGGATGAATTTTAGTTGTTGTTTCATGAGATAGAAGGATAATTTAACTTAAATTCTTGTTTGTCCCTTCATATGAAAATTAGAATTAAACTAATAATCATCCTACAACCATAAGAAATCTTCACACATCTAAATGATTGAATAAATCTGAAGCAAAACTAGTTCATGAAAAATATGCTAATTTAACCAAAAAGTGTACTTAGCTTGGTGTGGGGGCCCTCCACCCCTGCTTTGCACACTTGAAGAAATTCTCAGCTACATAAAACTTAAGCAATCATCCATAAGATAAAAATCAAATAGAAAATGGATCTGGTTCTTCAAATTATCTCCAAGTCTTCAGAAGTCTCAATATAAACTTATACAAATTCTACATACTTGAATGGTTCATAAGCTTGGTTTAAATAAAATAATAATAAAAAAACTGAGCTATAATGTATCTAACAGCCCTATCCATCCTAATCCCATCCATCTAGGTTGAGCTCATCCATTTATTTTCACAAAATCAGGAAAATCCCAAAAAATACTAATTCTTCCTTTTTTTCCTAGGGATTTCTGAAAAATAGATCAAGTTTGACTAGTGTTGACCAGACCCGTTTTAGCTCAGTTTGATCGAAACAATAGGTGTTTTTCCATATTTGGTTCCCAATATTTTCAAATCTATGCTCATATTGCGCTCGGGTGTCCTACACATATGACTTCCATGAAGCTATTACGAGAATTTTTAGTGCAGTCCAAAAATACTTTTAAAACCCAATTTTTACAAAAATCTCTAAAAAATGAAAAACATAATTTAATTACCTAAATATGCATAATAAGGTCAAAGTGAGGCATATATGGATGATATAAGGTATAATATGATGGAAATTAAGTGTATTTTTAATAAGAAAAATTGACCAAAATTGAGGGCCAACACCATGACTTCTTGTTGTCTTCTAGCAATTTTTTAATGATATTGACTAAAATTTTGTTGGAGAATTATGCTAACCCATTCCCTTGAGGGTAATAGGCTGTTGAGAATCCTAGTGTGATATGATACTTGTTGCAGAAGTCCACCATTTTCTTTGACTTGAAATTTGTTTCATTATCAGTGATAATTTTCCTCAAACATCGAAATCTCAACAATATATTACCTTCTAAGAAATTAATTATTACCACATTTGTAGCTTGCCTAGTAGGTATGGCTTCAATCCACTTGGTGAAATAGTTAGTGGCTGTGAGGGTCCATTTTTTTTTGGAAGAGGATGGTGGATGGATTTCTCCAATTAAATCCAAAGCCCATTGTTGGAAAGGAGTTTCGACAGATATTGGTTTCAAGGGTAAAGGTAAAAGTTTCCTTTTGCCTTAAAAAATATGGCATTTATGACATGAAGTAACTCTTTTGTGCACATCAGCAAATAGTGTTGGCCAGTAAAAACTAGCTCTTTGGATCTTATTACTAGTGGTATTCCAATACATATGTCCACCACAATATCCCTCATGGAATTCCTGAATTATTTTATCTGCTTCATGCTTTAACAAACAGGTAAGTAAAACTCCACCAACATCTTTCCAATACAAATTACTGTCTAAGATACAAAATTTCATAGCCTTTAGTTTAAGAAACGTAGCCATTGTTTTTGTAAAACCAGGAGGAACTTGTAAATTAATTAATACAAAAATGAGGTCTTCATACCAAGGAGAGGTTGTAAAATACTTTGCTATTTGTGGAGTCACCCGTTCTTCTTGGTTATCCAGTGAAGCTACAAAATTAATATCCAAAGCATGAAAATTAGAATCAACCATTAGCTTAGCTAATCCATGACCTTTAATGAGCTTGGTGGGTTTAATTTCAATGTCATATTCAATAATATTTTCAATCCATTTACCTCTTTTTCCCGTCAGGGCCATTTTGGGTCAGTATATCTTTGACCACAGGGTTTGGAACAAAAGCAATTATGTGAGAATGAAAAATATATACTCTAAAATCCTTAATTGCTCGGATTAAAGAAAACTATTTCTTTTCCATTTATTGTATTTCAATGCAAAATCTCTTAGGGCCTTGCTCATGAAAGCTATGGGTTTTTCATATCCTTCATTGTTTTTTTGTAAGAGAACTACTGCAACAGTGTGTTCAAATGCAAATGAAAAAAATATCAAATCTTTTGTGAAGTCTGGGCTGATTAACAAAGGTGCTTTTGTCAGGGCTTGTTTTACTTGGTCAAATGGTTGTTTTTCCTCAATATTCCACTTTAGTTCTGTGTCTTTCCTCATCATATTTGTTATGTTCCTGAGAATTTATGCCAAATTAGGGATAAATGTCCTTAGAAAGTTTATTTTCTCAATGAATGATTGAATTTCTTTCATATTTCTAGGATGAATTATCTTTAAAATGACCTCAATCTTGTTAGGATCAATCCTGATTCCATTTTTCTAAATAATATGTCCCATCAGTTTGCCTTCTTCTAGGCCAAATAATGTTTTCTTCGGGTTGAGGGAAATGCCAAATTTCCTACACTTCTCAAATACTCTTCTCGAATGTAGCAAATGCTCTTCATCTATTTTTTAGAAAACAATGATGTCATCAAGATATATGAATATGAATCTACCTATTTCATTAGCAAAAGCAATGCCCATTGCTCTCTGAAATGTATCCCCAACATTCATTAATCCAAAAGGCATCTGCACATACATGAAGGTACCCCATGGAGTAGTAAATGTTGTTTTCTCCTAATATTCAGGGTGGAATAAAACCTGGTTAGAACCAGAAAATCCATCTAAAAGAGAAATCCTTCTGAACCCGAATACCTTTTGTAAAATATGATCCATCTTGGGTAAAGGTAGTTATCATTCAGTGAGACTTTATTAAGATTCCTGAAATCTACACAAAGTATGATTTCTCTTGTTTTCTTCCTAGTTGGGACTAAGTTGGATACCCAGTTAGAGTACCTCAAAAGTACTATAATATTAGTATCATGCATTTTCTTAACCTCTTTTTCAATTAAAGCCATCAACATTGGGTTTATCCTTCTAAGTTTTTGTATGAAAGGTTTATGGTATTCTTTAATAGGAGTTTTGTGTTGTATAATGCTGATGCCGTACAATTTTAAATATTCATAACTCCATGCAAAAATATCTTTAAATTTTTTGCACAGAATGATATATCTCCGCTTTTCAGCAGGGGGTAATGAATTAGATAGTTTTACCATCTTTAGGTATTTTTCACTTCCTATGTTTCAGTCTTCCACTTTGGCTCCAGTGGGCTAAATTTTGGGCTTCTTAGCTACATCGTTAAAGTCAAATAATTCTTCTAAGGGGACTAACCCTCTAGGAAAAGCATTTTCTTTTAATTGTAGTATCTCTAATTCCTCCGTTTCTTGATCTATCACCTGTAATTCTAGCTTATTTACATTTTTATTCACAGGGATTTCTAACTGATTTTCTAATTCAAAATTTACGTATACACTATTTTCTAACTCGCAATCTAACTCTATGTTAGCAACTTCAAATTCATCCTTGGATTGTAAAAAAATTTCATTTTGTTGATCATTTCCAAAAACTTGCCAATATCTAATGTTCTTTGGGACAATTGGCATGTTTTTACCTCCACTGTGTATTGATGAGTAGGACAGTAGGGAATTTTGCAGAGACTGACAGAAGTGGCTAGGCCATCAGGTATAATTTTATGATCTCTAGGGATTACTGATAAGTCGTATTCCACAAAACATTCCAAAAAAACCATGACATCATTCCTATAGCCTCTTAATATAGGGTGTTTAGCAGAATATTCTCCCTTGCTTTGTTTTATTACCATCTCAGAATATCCATGAACGAGAATTAGTTTAGCACCAAGTTTTTTTAAGAATTGCAACCCTAGAATCAATGTTTCATACTCTTCAATGTTGTTTTTATATTGAAAATTTAGCTTGTATGAATGTCCCTCTGCGTGGTGGGTTCCTAAGTTTGAAATCCATACTCTTTCTCCTAAACCTTCTTTTCTAAAAAATTCATCAAAGTTCATATTCCAAAGAGGTTCATCTTATGTATTATGTTCCATTACTTTTGTTTTGTCTTATGTGATTTCACAAAGATCAATTTCTAAGTTGGAAATGTGTTTTTCCATATCCCCATGATTATACAGAATGAATGAGTCAAGGTATGAATGGACAGAGTATAAAGGATAATTGTGGGGTTTCTCTTGATTATTGACCATGAAATTCATTAGTGTCTCCCTATATAATCTCCTTTGCTGACCAAACACAGGGATGGTAGCAAATGTCATGTCCATCTGAAGGGTTCCTTGCAACTTATCTCCCCATGAGCGAGAGAGTAACATGCCATACTTAGTTGGTATGTCTGCAACAACTATGTCCATCACCAAGCTCTTGGCTGTAATTTATACTAAAGCGACACAAAAGTCCTTAATGAGACCTAAGCATTTTACCTTAATTGAATCAAAAGAGTACAGATCTTTGTATGGTCTTGTGATGTCAAGTCCTAGTTTTTCCATGACAGCCTTAGGCATAAGGTTGTGTGAGGTTCCCGAGTCTAGCATGGAATTATGAAATTTTTTGGCATGAATGTTCGGACTAATATAGAATGGAGGTACACCTCCTTCTTGAGGTTTTCCATCTACTTCAAGCCCAAACAAAAGTTCAGGTTGATTATCAACCACATTGACTGTATCTGCACCTTCCCCTAAATTCAGAGCTTTCATTACTTGGAACCTATATACATTATTATTCATAAGCTATGTTAATGGAATGGGTATCTTAAGCTTTGCTAATTCATGTTCAATGTTGAATGATGTTTGAATTTTGTTTGAGTTTAGGACATCTTGCTTTTCAGCAACATCCCTTTAGGTAGTGTCTTTTTGCTGTATGGCGGATGGAAGATCTGTTTGAGTTGTTTTTGAAGAAGTATCAAACATCTTTTTAGCTGGATTTTCTAGAGTCTTTTTAGGAGGAATCTCAGAAATTTTCTTTGCAGGGGTATCTGCAATATTTTTACTTTGAGTTTCAACTGATTTTTTGGTAGGATTGTCAGTGGTTTTCTTACTTCTAAGGTTATACTACCTATGAACTTCCATGATGGTGTTTTGAAAACCTTTTTTATAGTCATCTGATTCCTCAAAATCAACTTTAGTTTGTGAAAGTAGAAAATTTTCTTGTTCTTCTTCAGTAAGAAACACAGAATCATCATCATTTATCCCCATTAAGTTGATATGAGTATCATATAAATATTCAACTGTTTCACCTTCCTCATCAACACAGTTTTCTTGAAATGGAGGCCTGACCTACTGGTCTAGTCCCTTTTGTTCTCTTTGTTTAATTTGTGGTGGGTTCCTCCTAAAATCCGATTTGAGGACCAGGTTGGTTTTCTCTAGGAGGGGCCCCTATAAGTAATTTTCATTCTATCCATCATTATTTCCATAGTTCTAACTAGGGAATCTATCTTAGCATCAACAGAGGAGGTTGATGGTTCCTCTTTTATGGTTACTTTTTTCTGAGTCCTAATCCTAGCTCTCTTGGCTAACAAATTGGCCTCTACACTGACATCATCTCTCTGCATCTCTTCCAAGGTTGAAATATTTATTTCTCTTAATTGGTAAGACATGTTAGCATCAAAACTATCTAGAAATTTAATTAGGGCTAAACCTTGAGGGGGCTTAATATTTTCTAGAATTTCATTGTAAAAATTGTTAAATCTGGTGAAGTAATCTTGCACACTCTCTCCAATATCCCTTCTATTTTTCTCATATTATGATAGGATCTAAAGGGGTTTTTCTTTATCTCCCATCTATTGAGGAATGATTGGTGAAAATTAGTGAGATCATTTATATTGTCTGGTGTTGAGGCCTTGAAAATTTTTCTAACTTCCCTGGTTAGAATTTGAGAAAACAGTCTAATTTTGAAATCTTCCTCATTAAATTGTTGAAGATTAGAATAATCATTCATTCTGTCAACATGTTTTTGAGAAGTGATGGGTCAAGTACCATCAAACTAAGGGATTCTAGTTTGATATTCCTGGTGAATATTGTGAAAAGGTGCAACCGAAACCAAGGGAGCGTACCTTTCTTCCATGATTTGGATTTGGGGATAAACAATAGATGAGGGTATGAATGGTATAGGTGTAGGATTTCCTACTGTAGGTTGAATCACTGTCTGAGATGCTATTAGAGAATTAGTGGAGATTATAGAGGAAGTGGGGCAAGTTGATGTAGGATGATCTGATTGAAAAGAAGCAAAAGATGTTGTTATTGTTAATGCAGAGAGTTCAACAGACAATTGAAAGTAGGCTTCATGCACAACTTGACCAAGGTCTGATAATATATCCTGTAATTTGTCAAAGATTTAGATAATTTGTAGATCAAATTTTGATTCGATGAGTTGACTTTTAGATGTAAAGGGTTGCATAATTGATTTATCAAACACCATTTCTTCAAAAAAACTCTCAGACTTAGTCCTAAATAGACTGTGTTCGAATGGTATTTCAAACTCAATATCTTCTAAAGTGAAAAAACTCTCAGAGAGATAATTTTCTTTGGGTTGGGGACTGCTGCTTCCCTAACTTTCAACTAAACTCCTTTTTCTAATCAATTTTTCAGGGTCATCTAAAATTTTAGTAGGTTCTAGATCAGGATGAAATCTGTTGTAGATTATTTTTGGAGCCACAACTAAAATTTTAAACACACACAATTATTTAAAAAATTTCACAACCTATGAACAATTATTTCTGAAAGTTAAAACATTGATCTTCCTGAAATACATTTCTTTAACTAGGGAACTGAGCCTGCAAAAAGGTAAAAGTATGCTCAAAGTCCCTAGTATGGTCGCCACTATGTTATCACTTTGTGTTTTCCAAGGTTGTGAAAGAAACCAAAAAACCGCCTTAGAGTTGGTAATCTAGCCCTTCCAACTCCAGAGAGGGATCTTTCTGTCTGATTTAGCTATGTTCTTCTGAATAATATTAGGCTAGCTATTAGGTTCAAGTTTGTTTGTTTGATTGAGATTGCTTGATTTGTTTGGTTGATTAAATGCCTAAATTTCCATTTGGCTATGGAGTCTATACTTAACATCGATTTATTTCATATTTTCAAAAGGGATTTCACAAGGCAAGGTAGATAAACTAACTGGATCCTTTAAATTTAAATGAAACGTAAGAGAAGGAATGAAATAGGTTCCATTAAGAAAAATAGCATTTAAGAATTCTTTAACTTAACTTCAGAAGAAAAAAATTAACTCATTTACAGCCAGAAACAGAGTGTATCTTGCAACAAATTATGTTCTTCAACTTTCTCTAAAATAATTCACATTAGGAATACATTCTCATGGGAAAACAGAGAAACAATCGCATAGAAAAAGAGAGAAATACTTCACCAATGTAGTTCAACACATGAATCATGTTAAAGAGTCATTTTTATTACTAATCAACCCATAAAAATTGAAAAAGTACAATAGCTTTGTGGAATGAAAAATTAAACCCCGAATACTTCAAAATCTGAAGTATATATAGAAATATTTACAAAAAATCATGTCATGACATACCAGGATATATTTTAGGTATATGTAAAAAAAATTAAATACTTTATTAGAAAATAGTATGGAAGGTTGGAACTGTTCGAATGTTGGCCCTGATTTGAAGGAGGTTGTTGCTGATTTGTCTCTTTGACCCTTGTTATGAGGTTGATCATGTTGTTGAAGATAGAGTTACTCATTTAGTCTAGTAACTCGCATAACATTTCCCATATAACTTCACTTGGAGTAGATAATTTAGTCACTCTTCTGTAGATCTCATCTACTTCCGTATACTTGGAAAAATTAGGTTTGATGAAAAAAATGTGATTTACCTCATGTTGGATACTCAAATCATTCTCTAGTGCCTCGAGAAAATCCTTCCCTGTAATGTTGCCTAGTATGCCTACAAATTTAGAACCATATTTAGATATATCCATCAATTTCTTGTTATAATAATATGAAGTGATTAATTTATCATTTATTACAAACTAACTTGGAAGTTCTTTGTTTTTCAACACTTCAAACATGTTGAAGAATCTGTTGGCACCAATTTCCTACCGCTGATCTTTTTCTTCAAGCTATAACATGAGGTTCCTTTTAGTCAAAAATTTCTTGAATTCCAGTATTGTATCAGTCATGTCTTCAATCTGTAATTCTTCCAGCTCATACTTGTTCTTATAATTTAGAAATATGATGATGTTTGTAGCTTATGTTGGCTTGCCTCCAAGCTGATCTATGATCTTCACAATTGCTTCCTTAGATTTATGAATTAAATCATTCTTCTAAAAAATAATTTGAATAGAAGGAAAAATTTCATTTGTGGATTTATGGATATCTATCCATATGTTTTCCTTAACTTGGGCTAAGGTTTGAGCCATGGCAACCTCTTTCCTTAATTTTTGTAGTCTTTGTGAGAGTCTCTGATACTTCTGTACTTTAGCCATATATGAAGTTTCTATCCTTGTTTTCTGCTCTTGTAATGCTTTAACCTATCTTTGTAGTGTTTTTATTTCTTCTCCTTATATGGACATGTCCTCCATGGGCTTAGTCAATTTTCCAACAACATCTGTGGGTTGTCCTGGAGGTGTTGTTAAGGTAGAAGTTCCTCTTGTTGTTATTTCCATAAGGGGAACTGCATCTAAAGGAACCATGGCCAACTGTGCATTTTTTCCCTTTTATTTAATTATTTTATCCATCTCTACTTCCATATCACGGATTTGTGCATTTTTTTCCATGATCAACTTGAGCATGTATTCCTTCTGTCTCTTTGACTATCCTATTTCCTTGGTTTGTGAGTCCTTGGTTTTTGACATATTTAAATTCTTCCTAAGTGCTACAATATAAGAATTCTTATTTTTTATTAAAAATTCAACTGCTTTGACATTCTCTGGGTCATATCCCATCTTTATGACCATCTCTTCTAATGACCTGATTCTGGTGTCCTTTTCCAGAGAGGAAATATTTTCAATATTCAGCTAAGATTGAGCATTAGTAATAGACACCTGCAACTTAGAAGCATTCATTGAAGTGTTAGTCAAAGTGGAAAATATCATTTCTCCCGTTTTCTTATGCATCTCCATATGATCAATGGGATGGATGTACTTGACCTCAAACTCAAAATCAATCTGCTTATAATCTGCTAATGTTTGAGGATGGGAGACCTGTGCTTGTAATAATTCCATCTACATTCTTCCCCTCTTTGTATCAAATGCTGATAAAATCCTGCTCTGAGCTGTGGAAGTTTGTTTCCAAAATTCAGTATAAGTACTGGTTTTAAAAATTTCATTCTTAATTTTTATCTCTTTGTACTTATCAAAGATGTTTTTTTCCGTCTATCCTTGGATCATCTCAGAGGTTTGAGCTATGCTTGGACTTCCCTATGAAAATAATGATGTTGGAGAGCATGTAAACACATTATCTTATTGTGATAAATAATGTGGACCCTTCAACACTATTGTAGGTGGATGTTGGCCTTCCTTTGGAAAATTTGTCTCGAGGGTTGTCTTCATATTCTTTCTATAGATTTTGAATTCCTTTGCTGAGAGCTCAGTGACTGAAGGGGATCCCTCTTCTCTTGGTATTTTTTATGTCTTTTCCTGTGGTGTGGGATTCTGAGAAGTAGAAGCGGACATAAGCTGCTCTTCTGCTTCTTCAAGAGTGTTCTCTACCCACTCAATCCGATTCATAAACTTCTCAATTTCAGGCCTCTGTGTGTGTGTACATAGGGAGTGGTCTTATGTTCCACTCTTAGCTTAGAAACTAGGCCAAATGGATCATAAGACCATGTAAATTTCAAGGAGAAACTAATTTTCTTCAGGAGTTTATCTTCCTCCTCACCTGCTCTTTTGCTATTACAAATGAATGGTCCAATTTGAGTTTTGATTCTAAATTGAGACTTATTTTTGGAAAAAAAAATGTATTTTATCTGCATTAATCATCTACCTAATGTATTATAAGGAAAATAATCTCATTGGGAGGTATTTTGGCAGCTTTTAAGGTGGTAGTTCACACCCATACACTCTTATCTTAGTGTAGTTATTGTATAAATACTAGTCTCCTATTTTGGCCTGCTCTGTGAGATGTAAAATTTTCTTGATTTCTTCACTAATCGTGGGCTCTACATTGCTGGCCAATAAAATCATAGATAGATGAACAAACTGGTCTATGTAGTATATGAAAGCGTATTCATTTGAAACTTTCCTTACCAAGGAAATATAGAAAATCACTGACTGTGGATTTCCTTGTTCATCCAACTTTTGAAGTGTGCATGGGAACTTGTCTGTTTGATAATATATGGACATGTACACAAGAATTGACGCATAATTGAAAATTCCTTCAGTTGGTAGCTTAAGGAATTGCTCATGTATGTTGTCAACAATTGAATAAAATTGAAAACAACAGAAGGTCTATGATCAGTGGAGAAAATAGGTAGAAAACCTAGGATAGGTTCATCTATCCATTGATCTGAATAATAACCTAACAAGCATGAAATTATGGAAATAATTCGCTTAGCTTGATCAGGAAACATGGATGATGCATAGGGTGGATTCTTCTTGGGAAATTGGGAATTTTCAGGTAGAAATATTTCAAAAAAAATTTCCCTCTTGGAGAAGTCTAATTTTGGCACAGGTCATTCAAGGATTCTATTGAGAAATGGGTGCTATATTATGTCTAAGGAACCTAAGTCATCTAGTTAATTATCTCAGAGGTAATTTTGAATCAAATTTCTCCAATTGGGGCCACTATAGCTCTCTGATTGGGCAAGTAGCAAGCTTGGTATTTTCTAATGAACTCAGGGAAATGGCGAGTTTGAGGAAAGATATAGAGGGGTAAATGTTAGGTCCCTATATTAATAGTGTAGTCCCTTATTGTTGTTAGTGTAGCCTCCTTATTGTTATTTTTTTACCCTTGTAACCCCCATATTGCTATTATTGTTCCCTTACATTATTATTGTTAGGTTGGCTAGGATTATATTGTGACCCCATGGACTCTTATATATAGAAAGGAGGTTTTTTCATTTGTATCATCCAAGAATTTTTCATTTATGTAATGTAAAGGAGGTTTCCCCCTCGAAGTGGCTGATTTATAAGGCGTTTATCTCTCTTTTTTTCAATTTTTGGAGTTGGTTTCATAACATTTGGTATTAGAGATTTGGATTTTAGGGTTTTGCTGCTCCAAACAGTTCATCGTGGAATTTTCGATATAACTTTTTTTCTACGAAGTTTCCGACATGGAAATTTTTACTATGAGAAGCCAAAATCCTGAGTAACTTCATGTAAAAATTTAGATCTTGGTTCACAATATTTTCAGAGATATGATCTATGGAAATTAGGGTTTTTGCAAGCTCCCAAATTTCATCTAAAAGAGGTGACCTTGGGAAAATCGTCATAACTCTCTCTCTTTGAGAATCAAATTTGAAATATGTAAACAGTGGATAAAACTACACGGACTATAGTTTATTTTATATCAATTTGAGAGCCTAAAGAGGAAACAATGACACATGGCATGTCGTACAAGTTCGCTCTATTGAACTAGTCCATAATTAGGTCATTGTGGGAGATTTGGCATAACTTTGTCTTGAAGCATGCAAAGTAGGCCAGATCTATGGCATTCGAAAGAAGATTCAGAGGGATACTACAGGACTAAATTTTAGATATTGAATATCTGCAATCACAAAGATAATTTAGTTTCAATATCAAGATCTTGAAAAGGAAGAAAAAGGTGTGTATTGTTTTTTCAAATTGCATAAGTCTTCTTTGAAAAATCAGTTTGAAGTGATTCCAAGGGTATATTGAAGCATAGATATCAGTATTGGGTTTTAAAATGCCCCCTAAAAATAATTCAACACCCATTAAGCCCGTATAATACTCTACTATGACTCATGAAGAGGAATAAGTGTAACATGATATATCAAAATTACAAGAGAAAGTGCACCAAATTTCGCTCTCGCAAAGAGTATCAAAAAATGAAATGGGAGTTTTGAAGAAATGAGTGGAAGCTAAGATGGATGGTTTGAAGAAAGGAATGGAAGCTAAGATGAATGGCATGTAAGATAAGATAGATGGCATCGAAGCTAAGATGAATGACATCAATGAAAAAATGAAAGACAACATGGAAGACATGAAGAATGATCTAAAAGTAGACATGGAAGGTTTGAAGGAAGGTTTGACAAATTTGATACAAGAAATGATTCCTAATGGAGAAAAGATAGGAGAGGAAACTCATGATGAGAAAAAAATAAATGTTAATCATGATTTCACAAACTCTAATGTTGGATGGAAGACCCACCATATTCCAAATATGGATATGAGGAAGTCTGATGGCAAGGATCCCGTAACATGGATACTACATATGGAGCAATATTTTGATCTCCATAATGTGAAAAACACACAAAAGGTATGCATTTCAACTTTGCAATTAGAACAAAATACATTTGTATGGTATCGATGGCTTTTATCTCGTAAAACAATTGTCACTTGGTCAATTTTTATGGAGGAAATGATAGCACATTATGAGGATACAAAGAGGAACACCTTCTTTAGCCAATTGATAAATCTCAAACAAAAGGGTTCAATGGTGGATTACATTGAGGACTTCCAAAAATTGAATATAAGGGTAGCTGATCAGTGATATTCCAGAGGAACACAGGATTGATGCCTTCATAGGGACTTTAAAGGATAACATCCAACATGAGGTTCGCTTTTGGGAACCTGATTCATTGGAGAAGGCATTCAGGTTGGAAATAAAATTTGAATGTAAAATTATGGTGACAAGGAAGCCTACCACTCACATCTATAAAGATGGAAGTGTTGCGAATCTTATACTTCCACAACCTACAAGGTTGACACCACAATAATTGGATGAAAAAAGAGAAAAAGGGTTTTGCTACAACTGTGATAGAAAATACACTAAAGGTCATAAGTGCGATGAGAAGAAATTATTTTACATAGATTGTGAAGAGGAGGAAGAAAATGAACAAGAAACTTCAAACGAGGAGGATATACACCCGGAACCAACCCTACAAAAAGAAGAAATGAGTCTGACCATATCATGTAATGCATTGGTAGGAATTACCACTCCTCAAACTATCAAGATAGAAGGACATATCAAGAAGAAACAAGTAATAGTGTCAACTGCCTCGGGTAGTACCCATAATTTTATTCATTGTAAGGTAGCCAAGGAATTTAATTGCTTCCTATACCCAGCACCACAATGTCAAGTGATGGTTGCAAATGGAGGAACTATAAATTTCTTTGGAAAATGCATTAATATCAAGCTAACTATGGGGGAATATGTATTGAATAGTCCAAAGCTTTCCATTCCAATGGGAGGTGTTGATGTTTTACTAGGAGTACAATGGTTACAATCTATAGGGACAGTAACTTTTAATTTTCAAGGACTTTTCTTGAATTTTTTTTGAAAGGAAAGGAATTTGAATTACAGGGTATCGTAGGGAAGCCGGGAAATATAATAAGCTCTAATGTCATGACAAACCTTTCAAAAATATAACAACAAGGCGTAATTGCACAATTATTCTCACTAGAAGTTCCAACATCAAAATCATCTATTTCTCTAGATCTCCAAAAAGTCTTGGACAATCATTCCAAGGCGTTTTAAACTCCAAAAGGGCTCCCACCTATTCATGATCATGATCATTATAGTCATTTTATTCCAGGAAGTGTTCCTCCAAACATCATGCCTTATACATATCCTTATGTCCAAAAGAGCGAAATTGAACGTATGATTTCAGAAATGTTAGAGGCTGGTATTATTCAACTCAGCCAAAGTTCTTTCTCTACTCCAGTAGTATTGGTGCACAAGAAGGATGGATCGTGTCACATATGTACAGATTATAGGGATCTCAATAAGCTCACTATTAAAGATAAATTGCCCATTCTTGTGATTGATGAATTATTGGATGAATTACATGGAGAAAATTATTTTACCAAGTTGGATCTTCATTGAGGATATCATCAAATTAGAATGAAGACTGAAGATATTCCGAAAACAACATTTCGAACTCATGAGGGTCATTATGAATTTTTGGTCATGCCTTTTGGCTTTACCAATTCACCTTCTACATTTCAAGGGTTGATGAATTTTATTTTCAAACCCTTCTTTAGAAAATTTGTGTTAGTATTTTTCAATGATATACTAATCTACAACATGTTTTGGAAGGATCATGTTCAACATGTTGATAGGGTGCTCAAACTATTGGAGGAGAAACAATTATATGCAAAAACCTCCAAATGTTTCTTTGGAGTACAAGAGGTGGAATATCTGGGTCATATTGTAACTCGCGAAGGTGTTAAGGTAGACCCTAACAAAATTAAAGCCATTAAGGAATGGAAATTCCCAACAACCATAAAGAAGTTGCGAGGATTTCTTGGGTTAACAGGGTATTATCTCAAGTTTGTTAAGAATTATGGGAGAATAGTAGCACCTCTAATGACATTATTGAAGAAAGATGCATTTTCATGGACTCCTGAAGCAACTAAGGCCTTTGAACATCTTAACGAGGCAATGTGCCTATAACTGGTCTTAGCTACGCCATACTTCCTAAAAACCTTTATTGTGGAATGTGATGCCTTAAGAAATGGAATTGGTGTTGTTTTAATGCAAAAAGAAAGACCCATTGCTTTTGAAAGTTGTCCAATCAAAGGAAAGTATTTATAGAAAGCTATTTATGAGAATGAAATGTTGGAAATACTACATGAACTAAATAACTGGCGACCTTACCTAATGGGAATACACTTCAAGGTAAAAAATGATCATGATAGTCTTAAATAATTTTTGGAACAAAGAATATGTTTAGAAGAGCAGAAAAATGGGTCACAAAGATGCTGGGTTATGAATTTGAAATCAACTACAAAAAGGGGAAGCTAAATGTTGTTGCAGATGCACTCTCAAGAAAGGATGAAGAGGTGGAAGCATTGCTTTGTGCCATTTCTATTGTTCAACCAGATTGGATAACTGAGGCAAGGGATGAATGGAAAAAGGACCAAGAAGTGTGGACACTAATTCAAAAGTTACAACAAGATCCTACTACATCTGATACATTTAGTTGGAAAAATTATTCCTTATGTTAAAAATATCACTTATATCTTTGTAAGAATTCCCAACTAAAACAAAATATTCTTTTGGAATTGCACACTTCTCGATTAGAAGGACACTCTGGATTTTTAAAAACTTACCACAGGGTGAAGAAAGAATTTTTTTGGGATGGCCTTAAATTTGATATTCAAAATTTTGTGGCATAATGTTTGGTTTGCGAGCAAAATAAAGTTGAGACAATTAAGATCCCAGGTATTCTACAACCTTTATCCATTCCAAGTCAACGTTGAGAGGATATTTCAATGGATTTTATCACAGGTTTACCTAAGTCCGAAGGAAAGAGTGTCATCATGGTGGTAGTTGATATACTTACCAATTATGCATACTTTTGTGCATTATCTCATCTATTTAAAGAAAGTACAATTGCTACTGCATTTATGGAAACAATTTAAAAGCTACAGGGAAACCCAAAGATTATTATAAGAAACAGAGATCCCATTTTTACTGGAAATTTTTGGACAAAATTATTTTCTTGTTTGGATACTCAACTAGCTCATAGCTCATATTATGATCCTCAATCCGATGGGAAAACTGAGATAGTGAACAAATATTTGGAAGGATATCTTTGTTTTTTTGTATGTGATAAACAAACACAATGGGTCGAGTGGTTACCTTTAGTTGAATTGTGGTATAACACTTCATTCCATACTGCAACAAAAATGACCCCATTTATCGCACTTTATGGATATCATCCACCATCCATCACATCACCTTTAAGAGAAAATTCTAAGGTTCAAGCAGTGGAAGATCACATAGAGCATCAACAAAATTTTCTCCAACTCTTAAAGGATAACATAAATTTTTCACAAAATCGAATGAAACAACAGGCAGATCAACATCGCAGTGAAAGAATTTTTGATGTAGGAGACTGGGTATTTTTACAACTACAACCATACAAACAATTTTCCCTCAAGCAAGCTAAGAAGGATAATAAATTATCACCAAATTACTATTGTCCTTACAAGGTGTTGCAAAATATTGGTATTATGGCATACAAATTGGAGCTTCCTACTTCTTCTCGAGTGCATCCAGTTTTCCATGTTTCATGCTTAAAGAAGGTTATAGGTGACATACTTCTAGTTCAAACAAGATTGCTAGAACTTGATGAGGAAGGAAAAATCATATTGGAACCTGAAGCAGTCATGGAAACAAGAACTCGATATCTATGAAATCAATCAATTTCAGAGTATCTCATTAAGTGGAAGAACTTACTCACTAAAGATTTTACATGGAAGGATGAGAATTTTATACAGAATCATCCAGAGCTACTCAATCGTTGAGGACAACAATTTTTTGAAGGAGAGGGGCATGTTAGGTCCCTATATTACTAGTGTAGTCCCTTATTTTTGTTAGTGTAGCCCCCTTATTGTTATTGTTGTACCCCTGTAACCCCCATATTGTTATTCTTGTGCCCTTACATTATTATTGTTAGGTCGACTAGGATTATATTGTGTCCCCATGGACTCCTATATATAGAAAGGAGTTTTTGTCATTTGTATCATCCAAGAATTTTTCATTTATGTAATGTAAAGGAGGTTTCCCCTCGAAGTGGCTGATTTCTAAGGCATTGATCTCTCTTTTCTTCTATTTTTGGAGATGGTTTCATAACAGTAAATTTGATTCCCAGAGTTCAATTTCATCAACTTGATCAATGTGGTTTTCCTCGAGCTAACAATACAATTCGAAGAGATCAACTTCACATTTGGTATCTGTGATTTTATAATCTCTTTCGGAAAGGGGAATATAGTGAGGTTCAAATGTAGGTGGGAGAATTGGATTGATCGGATTGTCAATATTTTTTTCTTAGGAGACATTTTGCTGATTCAGATTTCAGGAAAGGGAATAATGGCAGTGGGAAGTTACCAAGGATTTGCTTACAATATTTTTTTGTGATTAGGTTGATGATTGTTTGCACACTCTGATCCTTTTTTTTTGGTTTCAACTCATTTTGCTATGAGAATTGGAATTAGAATGAGCACAGGTTAGTTTAGTGAATGCAAGAGAGTGAAAATGGTGTAAAATGGGCATACAAGGGGTTTTTATGATGTTAACAGAGGTCTGTTGGAGGCGCGAGAACGTTTTAAAACTTAAATGGTTATCCCAGGATGAATTAAATTCATAACAGGCATTTCTAGGTGTCACAAATGGAGTGGATGGGATTGAATGGGTTGCGCCGGCGGGAAAGGAAGGGAGATAGGCGATTTTCGGAGGGGGTTGGGCTGGTAAGCGGGTTATAGTGGTGGGGGGGGGGGGGGTGAAAAAACATGGGGCTGACACATATGCATGGGATCGGTGGGGAAGAAACCGCTTTTAGGACCACCCCTCCTTCGATAATGATAGAATGGGCGGGCGGACTGAAAAGCATCACCAGCCGTTGATCTAACAAGGAATTGATTGAGTTGTTGATTAGAGCGCATATCTTAACCATATAATATAAACACCCTTTTTTTTCTCTTTCAAACTTTGTTACATGAGTGGAATAATTTGGATAAAAAACATTTGCATTCTAAACTTTAGATAAGAACAAAAATAATGTAAAACTTACATTTTTACCCCTTGAATATTTTTTAACCTTTTTACCTCAATTTTCTCCTAACCTAAGACTAATTTTAACTGTTAAGAGTGCATTTAGAAGTGAAAACCCTATTTTTATTTTTCTTTTAAAGGGAAAAACATCTAACCTAATCATATCCACTCATTTCTTTCATTGATCCAAATTAAACAATTGGATCAATTTATTCATCTACTTAACTATTTTCAGCGAAGATTAAACAGTTTGGATAAATCATTCCTCTAATTTAATTAACATAAATTCATACTTGTTTGACCATGATTACACTGTATGATCTAAACAATGACTTGATGTTGTGGCATTTTAAACAAGATACACACAAAATTCTATTTATTCTTAAAAAAAAAACTATTTATCTTGTAGTGGAATTTGAATTTGCATCACTTTCATATTTATTTTTATTTTTTCTTGGGGTTCTTTCATCATCATTTTTTTATTCTTTTTATGTTTTTATTTTCTCTTGCTTTTATTCATTTTTTTATTTCAAATACCCTCTTTTCATTTTTTCTTTCTTTTTTATTTATATTTTTTTTGGAAATCATTTGCAACATGCAATATTATTTACAATTTCATATGACTGAGTGAAAATATTCAATCACCTTATGATCCTATGAATTATAAACCCTAACAGTCCTTATATTTTGCATTTCTTTATTTCCACGATTGCATTATCCTCTGCAGATCTGCCATGTGTAAAGTTTCATATGTATTGAAATTTCATTTAAACCCCTCACCCTATTGTGCTTGAGAGGTGTCTGAAACACAATTGCCTTGAGTGTTGCACTTCTCACAAATAATTGCACCTGTCCCTTTAAATTCTCTATGAATGGTGAGGAATGGTTTAATGGTATGAAGTTAGATTTGGCTCATTTCAAATTATTTCAGAAACCACAATACCAGGAGGGTTATGGGTTTGTTGTTCCCAGGAGATATCTACATGACCACCATAGTAAATTGTTGGAGGTGATTCAAAATTATTTTACATGTGAAGGGAGGTTCAAAAAGGTTTATTAGTATCATATTAGGCTTCTAATGCATTTTACAAGAAAAAAGCTTTGAATATTCCTTACTAATTATTTAGGAGTCTTAGTAAAATGGCTAACGGATTTCAAACAAAAGGGAGTCATATTGAAGCTAGCTTGTTTCAATTTTCATTGACTAAACTGCTAGTGATAAAGAAACTTGACAAGAGGGAAAATTCATGACAAGACATTTTGAACTCATCAAGTGGATGGCACAATATTCTGATAGTCAAACGACTAAGAAAGATATCCCATCGATTACAATCAAAGAGGCCTCATATACAAAAACTAGATCGATAAAAAAACATTTGATTAAGAACAAATTAATTGAAAAAAGAAGTGCCAACAAAATTCACTTCTCACCTGAGGTAGAACAAGTGGCTAAGGGATTGAGAACAAGAGCTTAAGCCAAAATATTTCCTATAGAACCTACACTTGTTCAAATTGTTGAGATATCAGAAATTTCACATGAAGAAGTGGAAGTTGATGAAAGAGATTAGAAAATTAAGTACCTGAAATATCGTTTAGACAAGGCTCATCTAATGATAACATACTTGCAGAAAGAAAATAGAGAACTGGGGAAGAAAGAATCACGTGAAGTTGCTCAACCCAATGAAGGAGAACCATCAAAGAGAGCATTGGTACACATTGTTAAAGGCAAAAGAAAACAAATCATAGATGTTTAAGATGTGAAGGAGACAGTTGAGAAGTCAAGGAAACCTATAACTAGGTTTGTTTCCAATATGGAAATGCAAATGAAGGATAATATTCAGCAAGAACAGAGGGTGGTTTTTGATGAGCAGAAATCTTTTGAAAAACTATTGGAACAACTTGAAGGACTTCATCAGCAAGTAGATTGGCTTGTAGAAAAAGATCAAAGGGATAAAATGAGTTTATTTGATCAATTAAAAGTTGTTGAAAATGTCCTTAAAAAGGCTAAACATAAATTAAATTATACCCTGCCTTTGCATAGAGAAGTGAGAAATTTGTATACATAGAATTTGGTCTTGAAAAGGAGACTCGGATTAGTAAAACAACAACTTGCTGAGGCCAAGAAATCTAGAAGAAAGTGGAAGTGAGGAAAGTTGGATATACTAGTAGAAGCTTGCAAAAAAGTAAATATTCATTAGGAATATGCCACTAAGCTCTAAATTTTATCTTTTTTCTCAAGAAGTCACAAATAGGTCAGTTTTGGTGGAGTTTGCAAAAATGCAGCAAGGACATGTTGCACATTTTATATAGACTTTTATGCTGATGAGATGGTGAAATTTTGAATTTTTGATTGTCCTGTGGGGTATTATAAGGATTTCACAATAATTATATATTTCCTATAGCACTTTATATCAAAAGAAACCCTCATATCCTCAAAATTATGAAGTTCTTGTGAAAGTTGACAATTCACTGCAAAATTCTGCTAGATTTCCAACCAAGGGGATGATGTGATCAATAGGTTTGCAACCATTTCAAAGGATGTTTTAGGGTTTCATTACCATCCCAGGGATATTTTGAGACTACCCAGTTTCTCCTTTTTTTCAGAGAAAGGCCACACATATACAGAACTTGAGGGACTACGAAAGCTGCTGCAAAATTGGGAGTTTTGCAGTAGATGTTGTGTTTTAACACGATCATGATATTCCCTTGTAAATTTAAATTTTCTGGGTTCCAAAGATTGTTTAGTAATTTTTTTAGGTGGAATTACTCCTTAGGATGGTATGATTAGTGGTTTTTTATAAGTATTTCTAATTTTATGATGTATTAAGTAGAAAACTGCATTAGGTAATTAGTTCCTATTTTTAGGGAAAGTAGGTGAACAATTCTATATATATAGTTGTTTGACTATTTTCATTTTGAAAAATTCAACATGGATAGCTAGGAATGGAATATTCTTGATATATATATATATATATATATATATATATATATATATATATATATATATATATATATATATATATATATATATATATATATATATATATATATATATATATATAATATGTAGAAATCTAAGAAGAAGGCTCAATTGGTCAGAATCATAGAGAAATAGAATTGGTGTGCATTGCATTTCTGAATATTTTTTCCAGTGAATGAAAGAAAAAAGGTGATTTGTAGGGATTCATGTGTAAGATCTTGATGGTTTTGTGCTCCCTTCTAGTTGCAAGTTTGTCTTATGTTTTTACATTTCTTGAATGTATGTCTTCATACTTGGAAAAACCATATGTTTAACTCATAATTCATCCAAAAGATGCTCTGATTTAGTTTTGCCAAGTGATCTATGTTTTCCTCATAAACAAACATTCATAATTTATTTGCAGTTTGATACTCTTTATGTTGTTTCCATATTTTCTCACACTCAGCCTCCTACAATTAATTAATTCCACCACCAAGACTGCCTACCTTGCCCCTTGTTGGGCACTAACATGACTCCTAAAAATCAATCTTAATCCTATCTCATTAATTTTATCAACCTTGGATTCGTCTTTTATTTCAAGGATATCGACAAAGTAATGAAATAATAAAGTCTTAGACTATGAAAAAGTGTGGAATAACTATTCTCTGAATCATTTTCTTAATTCAAATGTTGCAGAAATAAATGATAACAACAAACAATTACTCTTATAGTTACAATTATGATGAAATAAACTATTCTAACTCACAAACCACCTTGAACTATTTCTCAGCAAATCCTATGCATAATGAAAAACTATTAATACAAATGCTAGAAAATATCTATTTCAAAAGTAACTTTTGAAATTCATGCATTCCCACTTTACATCTGTGTAACATAATCCAATCGATAACTTCAGAAAACAATTAACAAAATTCAAGATACAGGATTCAATAAATTACCTACGATAAATGAAAAGACAAATAAAAAATAATATAACTAATGAAAATTATAGAAAGGTAATTTGACTATCAATGATACATATAAATAGATAGTTAAACCTTCGATGACTAGGCCCACGGTCTCCAGAAGACTAAAGTAAAATCTTGTTCAACTTCATTAACTAAATTTTTTTTACAGAATAACCTCAAAAAGGTTTAGCCCAGATCGTTTTATATAATATATAGTAAAAGTAAAATAATAAATCAGAACATGAAAAATGAATCAACAACATTTGTCTTTCACGTTGTTGTCTTATACATTACATTTGAAAACTGGATGTAGAGCTATCCTAAGAATCGAAAGATTCTCAAGATTTCTCCTTCAACCATAAATCTCTGTATAGTAACAATCAGTTTCCTATTTCCTTCGTTTTCAGACCACGCTCAGACATCGAGGTGTAACCTGCTATAAATACGGTGTTGTCTCAATCAGTATCTCGCTCAAATATCTCGAGGAACATCAGTCGTTCATTTAGGTTGATCTGCATAACGATTTACCCGAATTACAAATTTTTGAAATCATAAAAGCTTACATTAACTGTATTATTTTCATCTTACTTTTATCATTCTTTTCTCTTGAATTATTACGAGCTAAGGATAAACTTGCCTAAAAGCATAACAATTATTAAGGAAATAAGGAGGGGAGTTATACCTTTTGCGTGGCCCAACATCACCTCGCATCTTACCTATTTGCATGTTCTCATGCAAAAATATGATTCACATGTAGCAAAGTTAAAGAGTAGGCTAGGTAAGATTGTTTTCCATAAGTCCAAAATACATTTTTACTCCTAAGAACCTTGAATGCCTCGATTTCTGCACCTTCTGGAAATTCATACTTAACATTATAGCCATCTGGTGGATACCAGATAACAGGGCATCAATATCGACATCCAATCCAAGTAGGTCCTTTAGATAGAACCATCTGATTATGCTATTGTATTTGGTTAGCTGCTGCTTGGAAGTTTCTGTACCCAAAAGGCTCTCGGTTCTTAACGTCCTCAAGAGATACTTTCCATCGATTCCTTGATGCATATAGGGATTCTTCTTTGATGTATTTAAAGTACTCAAGTCCTGAAATAACAACATCCTTATGTGTGGGAGCCAATGTAGAAACAAATTCAGGTCGTTGCATGAACCTTTTATGTTTTAAGAAATTTTGCAGTGGGCTACTAGGTTCTCCTCTATCCCAGATTTCTAACCCATTTTCTCTCCTTTGGGATATGTTATAGGCTTTTTGCCACTTGATTTGATTTCTCACAAAGGATATGAAATATTGGAACTATAAATCCCCAATGAAAGGGCTGGGATTTTCATCCCTTTGTTCTTCCAAGAAGAATTTGTGCATGTAGAGTTAACATAAGAGATACCTAACATTATATTCATGTTCTTGAAAACACAATAAAATAAAATAAAAAACTGAATTCAACAGTTTGACCAGCCTGTATGGATTTTACTTTCATTAATAAGTATCGTTCAAGCAAAAACAAGGAAATTTTTTTTTCTAGAGACCTACAAGACAATACATCAGAGTATACAAAACATATCTCCTTGGTTTGTTCTAGTGTTTTCTAAATCTACCCTTGCAATTTCTCTATTTTTTTCTCTCTTCTAAGTTTGGCATGATTTTCGCCTCAATGATGGTAATGGCTTTGAAATTTTGTAACAATTCCCGATGTTCTGCCTGAGGTATTATTTCTCCTCGGTGTTTTTCCAAAAAAAAATTGTGCCTTTCTAGTTCCTGGCTTAACATTTGAATAGTGGACTCCTTGATCAAATGAGAGTGACAAAGTACCACCTCAGTTTGTGTAGCCTAGTTAATGGTCATTAGTAGATATATTTGGCTCGTTGCCTCAATTGTAACCACATAGAGATTGATATCTGTCTAAATTCCCATATAACTTGTGAGAATATCCTCAATTTGATTTTCTCCATAGGTAATGGGGATTTATTCAGTCTGGACTTCTGCATGAATAATGGGGGTTTCCTGAGTCCAAGTTTATGCATGATTAAGGAAATTCTCACTCTAGATTTCAATTGTCACGGTTTGTATTTTCTTTCTACCGTAATCTCTAAGTTTTTTCCTTAGTTGCTCCATCATATTCTGCAATTTCAGGTTTTATTGTTTCAATAACTTGATTCTTAGTTTATCTTTTCCTGTCAACCATTCACTGGGTTCTATAATTGGTGTTGTGAGTGAAGATGGAATAATACTAAAATTAGGAGGATCTTCAATTTCTTCATCAATCAGGACAATAGCAATGGAGTTATCTTCAAAATTTTGGTCATCAGGGATTAATGGGATGGTCTCCTCACTAGATAAGTCTATTTCATTCATCATTATGGTTGATTATTCTGGATGGTATTGGCCATGCATGCTTGGCGAGGACAGTAATATTTCCATATTATGAGAATTAGGGGTCGAGGCTGTAAAATTAGCAGTTGGTTCAATGGAATTTCTAAAAAAATATCCATTCTCTTCAGAAGAAAATAGGGTTCCCATGTTTTCCAAAACCTGGGCTATTTCCTTCTCTAATTAGTGATGAGTTACCATGTTGTTTCGTTGGAGGTTCATTCTCTGGTGCATGCTTAGTAGACTCTACTATTTGTTTTTCCTTGGCTAGGCTTTCGAAACTTCTACGCTTAGCTGGCCAAGAAAGTAGAAAGAGGCTAACCACTTCTCAGCGTTAGACAAATTTTCCAAAGCTCGGGTTTGATTAAATTTTTCTTCTCTTGATTGACTATTTTCAGGGGGAATATTTCCCATGTCTGGCTGACTGTTTTATGTGTCAGGTTGGGTGTTTGATTCTTCAGGCCTTTTATGTATAGGTGGCAAGTCAAATTGTACCAACTTATTTTTGATAATGAAAATCCCCTACTAACTATCAGTTTAATTAAACAATGGTGGATGAATATGGTGCTTGGGTCCTTAGATTTACTCATTCTACCAGCAACCTCATGTAAAATAAAATTTAAAAATAATGACATATTTAGGATTATCTTCTGTCTTAAAGTTGCTAATAGTTTGAGATGTCATGGTCTTACCACATCATGGCGACTGTCACATGTGATGTACCACTGGATTATATCAACAAGCTCTTACCAAGGTTATCTGAATGAGGTGGGGTGGAAGCCTTTTCCTTTGCAGACCAATTCATCGTCGGGGTCAATAAAAAATTCCATTGCACTCTAAAGGTTGGTATGCTTATTTGTCCACTTCTCTCCTTCCGTAGAGAGACCTGTAACCTCTGTCGGGATTGTTTCATTAACGGGTATCTGCTTTCCTTTTATCGTTGTTATTTCATCCCATAAATTCTGTAAGACTTCCAACACCACTGAGTTATCGAATCCCTACAACCGGGAAAAATACTCGAGCCAACCCACCCTTTCCAGGATTTGTCAATCTTTTCCAGTTACCGACATAATAGTAGGCTCGTTACGAATGGATTTACCTCTCATTGCTACTAGTTTTGAAGGAATTGCTGCAACAAGCTATACACATAGATGGTTTGGAAGGAATTGCTAAAAAAATTGTACACGGAGTTGGTTTGGAAAGAATTGCTGCAAAAAATATACATAGAGTTGTTTCAAACCAAAAATAATAGAATGAGAGATGTGTCAAAATAGCATTGTTTAATGTGCTTTCGTGCGACATAATTTCTATTTTCGGTAATTGTGATTAGTCAAATCATGAGCGTGCTTTGCCTTTCCTCTCCCCAATAAAAAAAGGTTGACCACGATCAGTAGCATTATGGGAATTAAATGGTCACGTGGAAGTATTCATTAACACACAAGGGAATGGTAAAATTGGGCGCATCCAGGTAGAGGGGATAATTAATTTTCACATAGACATGGATTTCTGACGTATGATAATAATAATGGTATACCATGTGTGAAAAAAAATTGCCTTTTTAAGATAAATAACTGTTGAGGAACATAAAAAATAGATATCTGGCGGAATTACTTTATAGGTAATCAGCATATTTCGGAGGTCCGAAAGTTTAGAGATGTGCTCATGTTATAGATTATATAACACCTCTATCTGTTTAAAAAAAATAGGTGTAGATATTGATGATGGTGATTTCTTAATAAAAGAAAGAGGTTTAACAACATAATTATGATAAGGCAATTCAAGATATATTCCAATGCCACAGAAAGAACCACTTATGCCAGTAGGCATCCATAGCGTTGACAGGGTTTTCTTTTTAACCTATAGATGAGCCAGTATCTTATGGATGATATATCATATTTATTGTTTTAAACCGATATTTCTCAAAATTTCTTTGTCCTAGCGTGGTGACCAGATAACAACAATGCTACTCACTAGATCATAGCAAAGTGAACAAGACGACTCATGATGAGACCTCTTGTCCTTTTGACACTAGTGTCAAAAAGGTCATAACCCTGGTTTGGTAGCCATAATGGGAATTTCACTTATGTTATTATCTTATGATTGTAGTAGGCTGGCTCGTGATGAGATCCCATATCCTTATGAAGAAATCTATCTCTAAGTGTCATTTTTTTTTAAATATCTTTTTATTCATCAAGAGTGGCTCGTCAACTCCTTAAGAGTTTAAGGATGGTGTAAGGAAGGAAAAGGATGCCAAATAAAATATGTGTCAACCCTTTATTATATTGAAAGATAATTTCCATTTAAAGATGTACACAAAAGACAAAACTACTATTGTGGTGATAGATCATGAAAAATTTATAATTCTTTTAGAAAGATCTGAATATAAGAAAATATTTGAAATAGGATGTGCCGGAGGGTAAAATAATGTTTCTCATAGGGTGATAGATAAGGCATTATTTTTAACATCATGATAAAATAAATATTAATAATTTTTAAGTTGATTTTCAAATATTGGAATTACATACATGAGAAATGGCTTGGCGCAAAGGGAACAACATTCGTACCGAAGGGAAAAATAGTTGTGCCGAAGGGAACAATAATTGTTCCCAAGGGAACAATAATTGTGTCGAAGGGAACAACAATTGTGCCAAAGGGAACAACAACTATGAAAGAGAAAGGGAACAACAATTGTGTCAAAGGGAACAAAAATTGTACTGAAGGGAACAACAATTGTGCTGAAGGGGACATCAATTGTGAAAGAGAAAGGGAACAACAATAACAATAATTGTTCCCAAGGGAACAAAAATTGTGTCGAAGGGAACAAAAATTGTGCCAAAGGGAACAACAATTGTGTCGAAGGGAACAAAAATTGTACTAAAGGGAACAACAATTGTGTTGAAGGGAACATCAATTGTGAAAGAGAAAGGGAACAACAATTATGCTGAAGGGAACAACAACTATGCCGACGGGAAAAACAGTTGTGAAAGAGAAAGGGAACAAAAATTGTGCTGCAGGGAACATCAATTGTGCCAAAGGGAACAACAATTGATCCCAAGGCCCTTTTACCCCTTTCTTTTTATTATCAAGAGAGAAGGAAAAAAAGAAGCAAAAGAGAGAAAGAAAAACAAGATATTTAATTAACTATTAAAGAAAACATATGTACATTATATACAAATTTTGATCAAGAAAATCAGATTTATGAAGATGAAGATGTTGCGTTGCTACCCTAGTCAGCTAAGATCTGAAAACCAATATCATTGCTTACCTCGTGGTAAAAAGACTCCTTTATGAGTGGTTGGTGGTAAAGGCGTAGCCGATGTCCATTTACTAGGAAATAGGTACCAGATCCATCAATGGTGTTTAATGTTACGGTACCATTATTTTGGACTTCTTTTATTTTGTATGGCCTGACCCACCTTGTTTGTAATTTCCATGGAAAATCGTGGAACCTGGAATCATATAGCAACGCCTAATCGCCCATTTGAAAAGATTTATTTTTAATCAATCTCTCGTGCCATTTATATATTTTTTGTTGTATAATGTTAGTGCATTCCAAATCAAACAAATGTGCTTCATCCAACTCACTAACTTGTTGTAGGCGCTGGTTTTGGGCTTCTGTAAAATCAAATCCAGTTTCCCTCACAGTCTTGAGGGTCTTTATTTAAAATTATATTGGAAAAATGGGTTCTTTTCTGAAAACAAGGCTATACGACGAGTGTCTAGTATTGTTCACCATGTTTTTCAATAAGCCCATAGTGCTTTAGGGAGTTTCATTTCCCAATTTTGATGATTTTCATAAACGGTTTTAGTCAGAATTGCTTCCAGGACCTTGTTAGTGATTTTCACTTATCCAGTTGCCTGGGGGTGATATGGGGAAGTAATTCTATGCTTGATATGATAGTTTTGAAGAGTGGCCGAAATCTTATGACCTGTGAATTGCAGCCCTCCATCTGTTATTACTTCCCTTGGTAATCCATATCGTACAAAAAGTTCGAACAATAAATTAATCACTGCCTCCTCCTTAGCTCTTGGCAAGGCTATTGCTTCGACCCATTTGGTTACATAATCCATGCAAAAAAATATGTACACTTTCTAATTTGATGGTGGGTTAAAGGGACTGGAAAATTCCAATGCCCATATTTTGAATGGTTTTTCCACCACTTGCAGTTGTAAGGGAAGTTCGTCAACTTGGCTAGGACGACCCATTCATTGACAACTATCACAGGCCCGAATATACTTTTTCGTGTATTTAAATATTGTGGGCCAATAATATCCCATTTGAAGAAATTTATGTCCAATTCGACGGTCTACAAAGTGTCCTCCACAAGGTCTGTCATGGCACACCCTCAAGGTGTCATAAAATTCATCTTCTTTGATACACTTTCGAATTTAAAAATCAGAACGAGTGTGGAAAAGATAACTACCGATCTAGGAAAAACATGAACTGTGTTGTATGATCAACTTCCTTTCTCGTGGTGACATGTGTTGGTAATTTTCCTACCACCAAGTAATTTTCCACATCAGCATACCAGGGTGTTTTTATTTTCACGATAAATAGATGCTCATATGGAAATTTGTCATCCATCGGCTGATGGTCATCTACTTTAGGTACTCGAGACAGGAAGTCTTCCATGAAGTTTTATTTTCCTACTTGATCCTTGATGGTGATATCATATTCCTGCAACAACAATAACCATCAGGTCACCTGGCCATTAGTAATTGGTTTTTTAGCTAAATATCTAATAGCAGAGTGATCAATGTACAAAAAAACTAGATAACCTGTTATATAGTATCGAAATTTATTAATAGCATGAATGAAAGCTACAAATTCTTGTTCTCTTACTATATAATTTAACTCAGCAGGATTGATATATATATATATATATATATATTTTCTCTGATATAGTAGATATCATAAGGTTTTTTATCCTTCTCTTGAACCAGAACAACGCCTATGGTTGTGTCTGATGCATCCAAGGAGATGTGAAAAGGTAGTTCCCAGTTTGGTCCTCTTAATACTGGTGTTGTCGAAATGAGTTATTTGAGACTGAAAATGCAACATCACAATTTTTAGACCATTCAAATTCGCTATTTCCTATTATAGTGTATAAAGGTACAATTATCTTTGAAAAATGTTCTATAAACCTGCGATAATACCCTGCATAATCGAGAAAAATTTGTACCTTTTTTTTTGTGCAGGGCGTAGGCAGTTTAAAGATTACCTTAATCTTGGTTGGATCTACCTAGATTCCTGCAGCAAAAATGTAATTCCCTAAAACTACACCTTCAGTCATCATCATATGGAATATTTCATTACTTAAACACAATCTAGTAGCGACACAACCTTCAAGGAATTTTTCTAAAATTTTCGGAGCTTGATCAAAATCATCCCCAAATGGGGTAAAATCGTCCATATACAATTAAAGTCCCTCATTAATAAAGTAAGAAAAAGTGCTCAAGATTTCTCATTGGAAGGTTGCGGGAGCATTGCATAGTCCAAAGGGTAGAACCCTGTATGCGAATGTCCCCCATGGACAAGTAAATGTGGTTTTATCTTTATCTTCTGGAGCAATCTAAATCTGATAGTAACCACTGAAGCCATGTAGAAAATAAAATAATTTCTTTCCAACTAAAGTATCAAGGACTTGGTTTATGAAAGGAAGGGTAAAATGGTCTTTTTGGGTAGCCTTATTGAGTTCTCTATAGTATATACAAATCCTCCATTTCCTATTTTTCTTGGGATGACTACCAATGGGGAAACCCACTGGCTATCTGAAATTGGGTATATGAAGTTTACATCCATCAATTTCTACAATTCTTGTTTCACAATGTCTCTGAGGTGTGGTTTCAACCTCCTCTTGGGTTGCCGAATAGGGCGGGTGTATTTATCGATATAGATGTGATGGGTGCACAATTGTGGGTCAATACCTTCCATGTACGAATATTCCCAGGAAAAATCCTGCTTGTATTTATGGAGAACCTCAGTCAATCTCTATTGCTGATTTTTTTCCATACCAACATTAATATTAAGGTTTTTCCCTATTTCTATTTCAATTGGGATGTTGTTATAGAAAATAGATGTGGGAATATGATTGTCATTTAAATTTTCTAAGGGATATCCTTGTGCATCATTATCAAGTAGATCTTTTAGCATTTTTCATGTTGGGTTTCCAATAAAAACTAGTTTATTGATGAAACTATTTATTACATCATCTTCTAATTGATTTTTAAGCCCTAGAGATTCATCTAGGGAAAGGGGCGAATGCAAATTTTCTTCTTGATATCTAGGAGGGCGTAACTGTAAATTTACAGTAGGCGGACTCGGTTTAGCCGGAGGATACATAATAAGATTCTTGACAACTTTTGCTCTCGAAATCGACATGTTGCCATCTCTACATCCTATATATGCATCTTTTGTTGCTATCTGTGGTCTTCTTAGTATCAATGGATGTCCATCTAGTCTACTTCTTGGGTTGATGACCAGGAAGTCTACAAGATATTCCAAGGCATCTACAGAGACCATAATGTCTTCCAAAGTTCCTTCAAGATTGACCACTAACCTATCATCTAATTCTAACAGGGTTGAAGTTGGCTTTAAAGTTGTGATACCCAAGATATTACAACTCTCATAGGTCAGAATATTAACAACTGCTCCTAAGTCTAGCAACGTGTTTGGAAAAGTGAAACCTTGTATTTGGATGATTACGACCATACTTCCTGGGTCGTCATATTTAACAGGAACTTGTTTTCCTAAAATGAGGTCGGATAATGTTCCTACAACATGGACTGTGGGTGGATATTTTGGCTTTCTCCTAGGATTTTTCTCGCATAACTCATTGATTGTTTTGGCATAGATCGATATATCTCGTATAGCCTACAGGAGTTGAATATTTATACACAAAATTTTCAATTCCCCTACAATATCAAACTCTAGGTAATTTTTTGGTTTGGTTATCATGAGTCTTTCAGGGAATAGAGGGGAAGTAGCTATGATTTTCGCAGGGTTTCATTGCTCGACTGTGTTTTCTGTTGGCTCTATTTCTAAAATAACTACAGAAGAAGGATTTATCGTATCTATTCTTCTTTACTGTTTTCTTTCTCTTGATAATTTTGATTTTATTAAGGAGAAAAAATGCATCCAAACCTCAGCCGAAGCTTATTACATCCTAATGGATTAATATCATAGACTGCATTTTCAACGATTTTCACATACTAGACAGGGCTATTGTTGGGGTTAGGATTCGGCTCAGCCGATAGTTGAGGACACATCAGAGGTTGAGGATTAAGAGGTAACTGAAATGGAGCGAGTAGTGTGGGTTGATATTGAGGGATCAACCCCAGGGGTGGATTTACCAATCCCAAAGGACGCTTCTATTTTGGTGGCCACATCGAATTATGTGCAGGTGTGTTCGACGATTGCGAGGGAAATGAGTTGGTAACTTGATTTTGCCACAATGGGGTAGGAAATTGGGAATTTGGTCATGGTGGTCCAACAAACGATTGATTCATCCATGGTGAAGTAGGATAAGATTGAGATTTTCAGGAGGTATTAAAGGGTGATTGTCCCTGCCATGCATTTCCAGGATTCTGTTGTTTCATGTATTGTACAAAATAAAATGAGGAGGGATGTTGCATCATACCTGGAGGAAGTGATTGCCATTTTCGACGTTGATCCATCAGGTATACACATTCTGTTTCCTCCTCAGATTCTTTGAGTACAACTTTTAATATTGGGATCAATGGAAATTGATCCATCGAATGCTCTTTAGTGCAAATAGTGCAGGTTCAAACCATGTCCATTAGGAATTCCCTCTCGTTGTGTTTATTTCGACATCGTGGAAAGAATATGGCCAATGCTCGCTTTGCCTCAACTTGATTTTGTTTAGTCTTCAAAACATCTAGTTTTGTAGTCAGTGTTCCCAAAATATCAGTTTTAAAATATTCTAAAATATTACCAATTTATGTTCACGTTACACCTACTCCAGTGGTTTTGTTGATTCTGGTGAGGGGATCCCATACTCCAGATCTGGCTCATGTGATACCACGTGAACACCTGATACACAGTTTAACAATTTTTTCATATTCTTCCTTATAAATATCACCTTGACGCATTAAATTCAATGTTTCTATCCACTCGTATTTCATTCCTTTTATCAAAGCAACTTTTAATACTTCTTTGGTAAGGTAGTGTATGGGGATCTTTGTAAGTTGTACTGAAATCTCTCAATGTACTCCTCTAAAGTTTGATTTTCTTTTGCAGTCATTTTAAATATTTCATCTTTTAGATCCCTGGATCGACATTAATGTTGATATTTTGTAAGAAAGGCATTTTTCATTACATCCCAATAATCGATAGTGCCCCCTCCAAAGCCCATAAAATATCGTAATTCTACCCCCTTCAAAGTAGAAGGGAACAACTTTAATCTCTGTAGATCGGTGGTGTAATCATACCCTCTACACAAGACATCAAATTCAAATAAAAGGCATATGGATCCTTTGAGGTCATCCCATGAAAAGTTGGAATATTTTATATAGGGATGGCCTTGATCGGAGCATTAGCCACCAGATCAACAATAGGATATTCCAGTGTCAAGGTCTCGTTTTTTTGTACTTGAGTTGCCATATGATTGAATATTTGCCAATAATTTTTAGGTATTTCTTGGTCAAGAGGTATTATTTGAGCAGGGAAGTTATGGATATTACTCGGTTCTTTAGGGGGTTTCACTATGCTTCCTAAGTATGGAATCGCATGTTTTTTTCCTTTTATCAAGATCACAGGAGATTTAGATCCTAAGGATCATGGATCTGATCCACTGGTTTCTCTTTCTCCTTATTTTAAATTACAATAATTTCCCTCTTGTGAAGGACTAGAATGTTGAAAAAATGTGCTTTGAAATATTTTCTTAGATCCTTTAGTTTTGATATGAATCTCTGCATGAGCTATAGTTGGTGATTTTTCTTCTTGAGGGATTGTGGTAGAGCCCTTCCTAGATGTTGTTCGGCATCCTACTGATGCTTGAGACTCATCTTTTCAGATAATTTCATCAATAAAGGTCGTTCTCCCAAGGCTCGTCAGTCTATGGGTTTTGGTGTTGGTTTTCGTTGTATTACTACCTGATTATTTTTCTTAGTCATACACACTTATACTAACTCTTTACTACGCATCAATATTTTAAATTGGAAGAGGAAATAAATACACACTCACATCAATTGGAAAATAAATTAAATACACACTTGCATCAATACTTTAAATCAAAAGAAAACTAAATACATACTCAACTGAAAATTAGAAAAGAAACTAGATACACACTTATATAGCCTAATCACGTCCACTGAAAGCGGGCATTGGGCACAATATTTTTACTTAACGTGTGTGTATGTTCTTACCTTCTGTCTTCAATACCCAACCTTCCAGAGACATGACTTCTAATTTGACAACCTCCCCGGAAACGATGCCAAAATGTTGGGCACTAAGATGACTCCTAAAAATCAATCTTAATCCTATCTCATTAATTTTATCAACATGGGTTTCATCTTTTATTTCAATGCTATCAAAAAATTATATCCAATAATAAAGTCTTAGACTATGGAAAAGTGCGCAATAACTATTACCTGAATCATTATCCTAATTCAACCATTGTAGAAATAAATGATAACAACAAACAATTACTCTTACAGTTACAATTATGATGAAATAAACTATTCTAACTCACAAACCACCTTGATCTATTTCTCAACAAATCCTATGCATAAGGAAAAACTATTAATCACACAAATTCTAGAAAATATCTATTTCAAAAGTAACTTCTCAGATTCATTCATTCAAAATTTACATCTGTGTGACACAATCCAATCTATAACTTCGGAAAACACTTAAAAAAATTCAATATACAGGATTCAATCAATTACATACGATAAACAAAAAGGAAAATAAAAATTAATATAACTAATGATAATTACATAAAGGTAATATGACTATTAATGATATATAATAGACATTTAAACCTCCGGTGACTAGGCCCGCGGTCTCCAGAAGTACTGCCTAGATAAACTCAATCCAGAAGAATAAAGTAACTTCAAGCCCCTTAACACGATTCACAACTCTCTCAAATCGGTTAAGGATCTGATACACCCTAGGGATGGGAAAGGTGTCTACAACATTCCTTGTTCTTGTGGTACTCCCTACATTAGTTAAACGGGTCGGTCTATAAATCAAAGGATTTGTGAGCATGCTGCTGACATTCAACATGGAAGATCCCGCTCGTCTGCCCTAGCTGAACATGCAGAAAAGACTAACCATCATATCTGCATCGAAGAGGCTAAGGTCATTGCTAGGATCGACCATTTCCATCATCGGAAGTTAAGAGAGGCCCTAGAAATTGAAAAAAGACCCGTTAATCTCAATAGAGATAATGGCTGGATTATCAACATGTGTTGGATACCTGCCTTATATTCATGATTGCCTTTTTTTTTTCTTCCCTACCCTGCTTATTGTTCCTTTATTTTTCTATTTTTCTATTTTTTATTTATTTGTTTTTATTTTTATTTTTTTATCTCTTATATTTTTTATTTCTATTTTTTATTTTTTATTTTTTATTTATTTTTCATTATTATTATTATTATTGTTATTATTATTTATTTATTTATTTTGTAATCTTATTTTTATTTTTATATGTTTATAATTTTTAATTTATTTTTATTTATTTATTATTATCTTCATTCTTTTCTTTTCTTTTCTTTCTTTCTTTCTATATATATATATATATATATAGGTCATTTTTTACTGGAACTCGCGCTTGAAAAAAAAAAAAAATTATAATTAAATCAACTAAATAAAATATGAAATATATATATATATATATATATATATATATATATATATATATATATATATATATATATATATATATATTTTAACGGCTAGTTTCATTTCTATTATTAAAATATTTGATTTATTCAATTAATTAATGGATTAATTATCTTACTAAATAATTATATATATATATATATATATATATATATATATATATATATAATCAAATTAGTCGTTTTCCTAACGGCTAGTTTAGCCATCTCTACATCTATTTAAACTTAATGTCCTGATCTGATCTCTCACCTAGTCCTAATGATGAACCACACTGGTTGGTTCGAAATGCGTCGACAATGTTCCATTGCATGTGATTATTACTGAAAGATTTTTTTACAATTTATATGATGGATCACAGAAGCATAGATTCCAGGAATAAAGTAAAATCTCATTCAACTTCATTAACTCAAAATATTTAAAGGAATAACCTCAAAAATTTTAAATCAGATCACTGTATATAATATAAAGTAAAATTGAAATAATAAATCAGAACATGAACAATGAAACAACAACATTTGTCTTTCACTTTGTTGTCTTATATATTACATTTGAAAATTGAAGTAGAGCTATCCAGAGAATCAAAAGATTCTTAGGATTTATCCTTCAACCATAAATATTTGTAGAGTAACAATCAACTTCCTATTGCCTTTGTTTTCCGACCGCGCTCAGGCATTGAGCTGTAACATGCTATAAGTATGGCATTGGATCAATCAATATCTCGCCAAATATCTCGAGGAACAAAAGTCGTTCATTTAGGTTGATCTGTATAAATATTTACCCGGATTACAACCTTTTTGAAATAAAAATTCTCACATTAACTATATTTTTATCAACTTACTTTTATCATTCTTTTCTCTTGAATTATTACGAGCTAAGGATAAACTTGCCTAAAAAATAACAATTATTAAGGAAATAAGGAGGGGAATTATACATTTTCCGTGGCCCAACACCCCTATGGAGAAACTCTTTCTCTCTTCATCATATCACTGGAAAAATAATCAATTTGACATGACTCCATGCCCAATAGATATGTCTCCTTTCTTCTTCTTTTCCACAGAAAAAAATCGAACTTTCTATTATATAGATAGTTTCAGAACATATGCATAGAATTTCTATAACAGAGCCATTCCCTTCTATCGAAAGGAGATGGAGACATAGCTGCTTTACAACCTGCAAGGATGCTTAGCAGCTAGAAAAAACCAAAAAAAGAGCCACACAAGACGCCAGTGCATCTCCTTTAGCTCATCATCTCCCGGTGAACCGAAACAGAGATGAGAGTAGAAGGATAAGAAAGCACTGAACAAGCCCTCAGCATCGATAGCTCAGTGAAAGGGACTGGCAGTAGAAACTATCCCAGTCCCTAGAAGTACATCAGAAAAAGACAAAAATGGAGCCCAAAACCTCCTTACAAAAGGAAAACAGTTATGGAATCAATAAAGTAGATGTTTTTAGAGTTTTTTATAGAGAAAATATATACATAACAGAAGTAAAATAGCATAAATTAAAGAAAGGACGACTGTTCCCTAGCATGAACAGCCCCATTCACCATCTCAGTTACTATCCAGGACCCCAAATTTTGCTAAGCACCTTCTTTAGATAATCGATCTGCTTCCTGGTTCCTTTCCCTGTAAATGTGACAAACAAATATCTCAGAGAAGAAACATTTAAGACGACGGATCTCCTTAATTAAAGGTAACAAAATATAATTCCTGCACTGCTGAGTCCCATTGAACCAATTCACAACATTCCTAGAGTCACTAAAAATATGAATCTGTCTCATATGTTTGGAAATCAACCAGCAAAGAAGAAAATGGAGGGCTTTAAGTTCAGCAAAATTATTGGACCCTTGCCCAAGGCCCACCGAAGCACGCAGAGAGTTTCCATGTGAAAGATGAATAATAAGACCAGCACCGCAAAGACCATTTACACCAGAGGCCCCATCAAAAAAAGCCCACGGAATTGACTCATTTATAGCTTCAGGCTGAATGTTTCGAGTAGAGCCTGAATCAGAAGGAGTAGGAATGTTGTCATAGATGGCAACTCCCTCTGCTGCCAGCCTGGCTATAGGGAAGGATTGCTCATTGAAAATCACCTTGTTACGGGCGATCCACATTCCCCAAGCTATAAGAAGAGGAATAGATCTGACTTTATCATTTGGAGCCTCCTGCCACCAATTATTCCACGCCTGAGAGAAGTCCTCACCGTGCCAATTCAAGGGGATATTGATCAAGCTCAAGGTCTCTGCCCAAAGGCTGGAGTTGAAAGGGAAAAAGAGAAAAAGGTGGTGAATATTTTCTTCAGCAGACTTGCAAAGGGAACACCAGCTCAGCCCCTATTTCCCTCTCTTTTGAAGAAAGTCCCAAGTTGGCACCTTATTTTGGAGGATGCACCCGAAAAAGAGTCTGGTCTTGGCTGGACATTTCAGCTTCCAGATTGGTTTATGCCACCAGCTTGGGGCACCCCACCCTTCTTGAGCCATTAACCATTTATATCCCGATTTAGGAGAATAGAGGCCTGACTATGCATACACCCAGCGCAGTTCATCAGTAGAATCTGAGATTCGAACAGAAGAAAAAATTAAGGCTGAAACATAACGGTTCCACTCTTCCAACCACCTGTCTTCTAAATGCAAGTCTAAACCTGAGAGCCAACCTTGTTTCACGAGGGAGGTTGTTCTAGGATCTGCAACCTGATTCAAAGTATAGAATCCTCTTTCATTAATATAATCAACCAAAGCCAGAGAAAGAGAGAAATTATCAGAACAACCAACCCAAGGATCGCAACCCAAACGAACTTGAGTGCCATCTCCAACATGCCAGGCCAAGCCTCTTTCAATTGTCTGAACAGATGCCACAATAGCTTTCCAAACAATAGAGGCATTTTTAGAGGTTTTGACTGGAGAACGAATCCAATCCAGAACAGAAACTTGATTGATATATTTTCTTTTGATGACCGATGCCCAGAGAGAATCTGTAGAGATCAATCGCCACGCAAGCTTGGCAGCCAAGGATTTAGCAAAGGACGAAAGATTTTTAATTCCCCAGCCTCCTCATTCCTTGGGTTTAGTGATTTTATCCCAGGAAACCCAGGGGCTAACATTGTCCAGTTTTGACCCTGTCCAAAGGAAATTCCTACATAATTTATCAATTGAGGACAAGATGCCTTTTGGAACCCAAGAAAGGCTAGCCCAATAAACTGGAATGGCCATCAAAACTGACTTGATCAAGACCAGGCGACCTACCCTCGAAAGCCACCTGAAACTCCAATGGTTTAGCCTTTTTTCCACTTTAGCAAGTAACCATTTCCAGTCTCGGATTCTGTAGTTATCAGGTTTGAGATAAAAGCCTAAGTATTTAAAAATGTCCTGCAAAGTTCTGACTTCAAAATTCAAGAGTCTTCTCACTCAGCCAATCTCTTCAGCAGAAAGGCCAGAGGGAGTGAGAGTCAACTTTTGATCATTTATTTGGAGACCCGTTGCTTTAAGAAAAAGATCTAGCAGATTTTTTAAGGCATGACAATCCTCGATGCTCCCATTAACAAACAGCAAAATGTCATCCACAAAAAGTAGATGAGTAATCCAGAGATTCTGAGCCACTTCAATGCCTTTGATATTGCCCAATATTTTGTCTTTATGAATCATTAGGCTTAAACCTTCAGCTGCCAGAAGAAATAGCAGGGGAGATAGAGGACAGCCTTGCCTGAGGCCACGTTTTGGATTAAAAAAAGAGGTTGCAGCACCATTAATCAGTAGAGAAATTGCAGAAGAAGATACACAGCTCATGATCCATCTGAAAAAATCAAATCTAAAGCCAATATGAGTGAGTAAAAGCCTCAGATACAACCAACTGAATCTATCATAAGCTTTAGACAAATCTATTTTGACAATAACCCCTTTCCTACCACTTCGCTTCAGGCTGTGAAGGGAATCTTGAGCAACACCTACAGCTTCATGAATCTATCTACCACTTAGAAACCCAAATTGTTCCGGAGAAATGTGACTGGAGAGGAAAGGCTTAATCCTGGAAGCTATGACTTTCGCAATGATTTTATAAACACAGGTGTAGAGAGAGATAGGCCGGAAGTCAGCCAAGGAACTTGGCTGGTCAGATTTAGGAATCAATGCAAGAAAAGTGGAGTTGAAAGGGGGAAAGATAGAACCCGATGCTCGGGATTCATCTACAACAGCTACTAGTTCGTCACCCAGCACATCAAATAAATGCAGGAAGAATTCAACAGTCCAACCATCCAGGCCTGGACTTTTGTCCCTTTGAATTCCTTTGAGAATGTCCTCGACTTCTTGATTAGAAACAAGAGCCATGATGGCATCATTCTCTTCCTCCTCAACAAACCTAGGAAACAACTGAGCCACTCTTATGACTTCTGCAATAGACGCTACAGCCGGGGCTTTAAAGAGATCTTTAAAATAACAAATACCCAAGGAAGCCAGATCCTCAAACGAAGAAGCCTTTTCACCATTTCCTTTAGGGATTTCCCAAATGGTGTTTGCCAAATTCCGACCTTTGGCGAAGTTTTGGAAGAATTTGGTGTTCTCATTGCCCGCTTGAAGCCATATCGCTTTTCTTTTCAAGCGCCAACTTTCTTCCTTGAGCTGAAGAATGCTTCTCCGAGAGGCCTCCAATTCCTTGATTTTATTCCTCGATTCAAGAGAGGCATATCCTCCCCCTTCCGGATCTTCCAACAGAGCATGTTCAGAGTTAACCCTTTTAAGCTCCTCCTCTTCCTTCTCCTTTTTTTGAGCAGCCCAATTTTTTGAAGTTGCTTTCATTTTTTTTCAGATTCTTCAAAAGAAAGGCGCTCCTAGAAGAGTCAGGCCTAAGAGGATCTTTCTCCCAAGTTGCTGAAAAAATTTCATTATACAAATCATCCTTGAGCCATGCAGGATTAAAACGGAAGGGCATCCCTGGTTTTTTTCCAGCACCTTTAATTTCGAGAAGGATGGGAAAATGGTCCGAGACACCACCTTCACCTACCCAATGGCGATAGTTCATGATTTTATCCACCAAAACTTCGCTTAACATAAAACCTTCTATCTTCTTTCCAACTCAATCTTGACCAATCCTTCTGTTTCTCCAAGTAGGTCTCAGCTTCAGAAGAGGCATGTCCACCAGATGAGATAGAGCTAAGTGATTCTTGAAAAAATCAGATAAGGGGTCGGCTCTGGCCGAGACACCCCATGACTCTGCTTCCCCCAGAGAGAAGTTCAGGTCTCCTCCAATGATTAGATTTGGGTGAGAAATCCAGGAGGAGAAAAAGACAGAAGACCAGAAATTCTGTCTTTCCACACAAGGCCCATAAATATTTAAGGAAAGAAGGGAGAGATTGAGCTCACTGGAGAAAAGCTCCAAGGCCAGCATACTCGAGGAACCCCAAGAAGAGACATAATTTAATTTCTTGGGATTAAAACCTGAAACCACACCCCCACATCTCCCTACAGCATCGAGGGCGAAAAAGGACCAGTCAAGTAGCAGTTTAGAAGTGATACTAACAACCTCATCCCCTTTGCCCAGAGTTTCTTGTAGCAAAATAATGTCTGGATTCTTAGAACACACAAGTTCTTTGAAGGCTAGATTTTTAGGCTGGCTAGCTAAGCCTCTGCAATTAAAGGAAAGAACAATCATGGCGCATCTTCTGGGGGTGGTCTCTCTGCTCTAAGCACCCCATTGAGAGACATATGTTTACCATCAGCAATATCCACAACATCTTTTGATTGAGATTTGGAGAGGTTAGATTTCCGACCTCTCAACTTCCTGGCCCCAATTACTACAGGGTTTGAGGCAAGACCTCCCACAGCGAGGCCAGACCCACCCCTGTTAGCCCGAGGTCTGAGGTTATAAGGGAGAAGGTCAGAATCAGAAGGCCGAGAGCAGGGAAACTGAGGGGCATCAACAACTAAAGAGGAAGAAGGACCAGAGAGGTCTAGAACGGATAAAATGACACTATCTAGGGATGACAAGGAGAGGTTTAAAGCAGATAGATCATTCAAAAGCTACCTGGAAGGACTAGGCTCAGAACTATCAGAAAAAGGAAAACAAGTAGAGGACTGATGCAAGAGAGGAGAGGAGGAGGACATACCCGCCTGAGACGCCCCAACGAGTTCAGTAACTAGTATGGGAACCAGGGAGTCTGCCAGGTCCTCGATGAGTTGGGAGGAAGGGCCAGCTGCATCCTCCGGGGCCTGGTCCACGAACACCACAGGGTAAGAGGGAATCTCCTGTACCATAGGGCCTGTCTCTGCTTCCTTAGGAGTCACATCCTGATCTGAAGCTGTGACTTTCTCCTTCCTGAACTGCTTTCTCTGTCTGCGTCTACACTGGTGACCGAGTGGGCACTCTTTCGCCAAATGACCAGTCTTATGGCATCTGTAAATCAAACCTTATTGAGCACTATACCTAGCCTAATATTATATTAGTTTAGCAACTTAAGCGAGATAGCCCTCTTTAAGGCTAGAAGGACTAGATTCTAGCTTAAAAGTGGTTTTATAGTTACCTGTTAAATTTATCTCTTCAACCCAAGGAAATTTACGAAGTGGTAACACAACCCATCAAAATAACCTCAAAGAATAGAAAAGTCAATATATGTGATGATTAAGAGTTTGGTATTTATAAATTTCAAGTTAAAATTGAATTCCTTGATCATTTTACAAATAGCAACAACATATTTTTCTAGAAGAATATCAAAATCCCTAAACATACATAAATTCAAGCCCACCAGATATGATAAATGAGGATGCAAGGGAAACATTCAAAAATAGCCACATATTTCTCTATACACAGGTCTTGAAGTGAGTCCAGAAGATAATCCTTTTCCCATCTACGTCGAAGATTAAGATTTTGGATTTTGTTGAACAAACGTAATAAATAATTTGGAATACTAGCACTTAAGGAACATATGTTATACGAACTTGGAATTGCTTTTATAAAGAGGATAAAAATAGTTTTAATGAATTAATAATATACTTTTGTTAATATACTTGTGTTCAACCATTCTAATAGAGTTATTTTATGGAAATTTTTAATATCATCATGGATCCAACTTGGTTTTGAAAAAATTAGACATACAATTAAGAATAATGAAAAATATAATAAGATGAAATGACATAATAAAATAATATTAAGAACTAGATCCCATCATAATAGTAATTTTCCTACAATATCATTTACAAATTTCAAGAGAAAAGGTTCCACTACCATATGTAAGGATGGATTGTTAATATACATTTATTAAACACGAAATATTATTTTGATTTTCAATACCAAAGCATGATAATCAACCTTACAAGTATTACACTATGCTAAATTGAAAGATATTTGGAATTCAAGGTTAAAGAATGAAAATAATTAATTGTAAAAATATCCATATATTGTAAACTAGAAAATTTATTTTAATTACTAAAAAAATTACAAAATTGAAATATTTTTTCCTATATTTAAATGTGGAGGTAAAATTAATATTCGTAAAGATAATTTAAAAAAATTTATTAATAAAAAATAATAATTAAGGTTCTTTAGTCATTTCGATAATCTTATTGCTCTTGCTTGCTCATTTGTGTACCTTTCTAACTCACTATATGCTATTACTTATTTGCATGGCAAATGACTCTTCGAACCCTTTATAGGGGTTGAAAAGTTCTCGGTTGCAAATGAAGATCATTCTAATATGAAAGGTTGAAAACAAAACAACAACTAACAAATTTTCTCACAAATTTTGGGAAATATCGATAGTTTATATTCTCAACATATCGAAACCTGATCTTATATCAGGACTGAGCTAAAAAACTCTCCAATATACGAAAACTATCGGGCCTGAAATCTTTCAGATCCAAGCGAGGTGCATTTTATCGAGGGGGAAGTCAATATCCGATATCGGAATATCAGTATTCGGCAAAACATGTTAGACCAACATTTTATTTGTGATGTTCTCTTTTTTGTTTATCTGGTCGATACCTTGGGATCCTCCTCTCTTGCTTCCCCTATTTTTCTCGTGATCGATCCTTTTCTTTTGTTGGATTAATTTTTGAGCCAACATGCCTCTAGTATTTCCTTTTGGTTTTTCAATAGCATATTATCACCATAGATGTTTAGTAGGGGTGGTTAAAACCACTCGGTTACCAGATCACACGCCTCCATAGAAAAACCTTAATTCTCGATGGGAATGCATTAAGAAAAAGGTCGAGGAGATGTCCTTGGTGTTAAGCAAAAACATACAACTAAATAAAATCATGAGTATGGAAAAGGAAGTGGTGGTTGGATGTTTTGAAAGTAGGAAAATGTCAATGGTGATTCTCAGGCATTGGAAAAATATATATTTTGGTCCCCTTGTAGGGCACCCCACCAAATGGATTATTTTGGCTAGGGGATGGATGGGATGGATTACAGGGGAGGAGAATGATGCCAAAAAAATTATGGAGGTCTATTGGTTTTTGGGCTCACAAACCCTCTTCTTGAAAACCTAGTATGTGGATTTCAATGCCAAGTTGGAAAATCTAATTATAATGCCTATTTGGGTTAGGTTCCTAGGCCTCCCTCTTATCTTCTAGTCGGTCGATGTCTTTGAGGAGACATGGAATTCCCCGAGGGTTTTATACGATGCATATTACTCATACTAGACTTCCAAGTACATGGGGATGGCAATAATCTTGGTGGATTTGAATCTAACATAGGGGTTTTCAACATCTATCTCTGTAATTTTGGGTTCTCTCAAACACAAACATAGCCTAGATTATGAAGGGGTTCCCTACATATGTGCTTGATTCCATGTATATGGCCACATAAGTAAGGATTTTGATATGGGAAAAAGCACAAAGAAATGGGTCAAGATGCATAATGCTTTATCTGACTCTCTGCTTAGGTTGAAAACAATGGAAAAAAATAATTTTGATCCTATAGCACACAACTCATAGATTCATAAGGATGTGAACAAGAAAATCCCCTTTGGCTATTTTCAGAGCCCTTTGTACCCACCTGGTACAGATGCTATAGAATATGAAGCTATTGTTATATTTCCTAGGAAGGGCCAACCCTCTGAAGGTACAATTTTGGTCCTGGAAAACCCCTTTTTTAAGCATTTAAATTCCTTTTGTGTAAATCCTAGTCTTAGGTTTTTGGGACCCTCTCTCCCTGCTCCCTTTCCTCTAGCTCCCTCTGATGGCGAGTCCCTAGATCCCATATCAAACCATATTCCTCCTATCACCTCCCCACAAACCCCTGTTTCTTCCTCTTTTAAGCCTTTTCTTTCCACTTCCCCTCTCCCTTTCCCCTCTCTCTCACTCTATCCCCCTCAATATAATCTTTGTTCCTTGGTATTCCCCCTCCCCTTGGTATCCTCAAATTTTTTGAAGCTTTTCTTGAACCTAGTGGGATATGGGGTCATCCCCTAGTGCTAAAAAGCCCTTGGGAAGAGGTAGGAAATCCTCACTTTATAAATCTAAAATTGCAACACATTTCGATCATGGTTATCTTGTGAACTATTTTGCAGGTTAACTTATGATTCTCTTATAACTCATGAGTCCCTTTTAATAGAATTACTATTACATGTTTATAAGGGGCCCACTCTCTTTCCCTTTGATGTGATATAATTTCTCATGCATTACAATTGGCACTTCACAAAGTTCATACACTTGTTTCCTCCAAAGTTACATATACATCATTCTATGTGTTTATCATATCCAAGTCACACCATTAAAACCCGCCATTTTGGAAACCAATTGTATTCCAGTTGGGGCTCCTACTCCAAAAGGTGTGAAGTATAATTGGTACATTTCATCACGGATACCCCCCCACATGTTGGCGGTATCCAACACTATAAAAAATTTTGGCACCAGAAGGAGGGCTAGATGACAAGCTAAAATTGTGAAGTATGTTTGAAGCTTTCATTCCTTTAATGGATTCTTCCCATATCTTAACCCCAACGAGTTTTTCAAGAGTTTCAAATCTGAAAGTTCCCTCAAGGATAATTAACGACTTTTCGAATTTGAAATTTGACAGTGAGGGTGGAGCAACCATTCTTGAGCACACCACTTGTTTTCTTGAATTTTTCACTTATTATGAGATTTACTATGAGTATACTGCTTACAGGTTATTCATCCTTACATTCAAAGTGTGATTTAAACAATGGTGTTACATATTGTCGACCACTTCCATTCACTCTTTTGAACATCTTATCAAGGAGCTTCATCGCGCCTTTGGAAGCTATGGCTATGAATCTGTCTATAAGAAAATCATTCGTCTCAGAAAGATAAACTTCATGAATCTATTGAATATTTTCATGGTCATTTTATTCATTTTTATTATGAGTTTTATGAGGATGATGTTGATTATAATTTCATGAAATATAAGTTTGGATATCTTGTTCACATTTCGTTAAATCCATAACAATATAAATCTTTCGAAAGTCTCCCAACTTTCACTAGTATTGGAGTTCTCAAACCCGCAAAAGAATAAGTTGTAGTTTTGAGTGAATCTTCGTATTCTTCTCATAAAACAACTCCATGAACACCAGTTGAGGTTGGAGAACTTGAAAATCAATATGTCATCTATGACCATCTTCTCCCACCCCACATGTTCAAAATTTGAACGCATGTTTCAATTGCGAATTTGATTCGATCAATGATATTCCTTTCTCTCAGTCTCCATTGGTTATTTCCTTTGATTGTCCTCATTCTAAACTATTACATCAACCTGTTATAATCCCTTATTTTGATTTTCAAGAGGATCAAGTTCAGGATGGAGTTGGTGGTAACCGAAAAACATGTGACATAATTCATAGTGAATATGTGTGGGATTCTAATTCTGAATAAGAATTAGAGACGAAATATTTTTTCTCTTCTAATATTTGAGATTCTTCTCACCTCTTCCCCATTATCGTGACATTTTCCATGACCTTCTCACAATTTTCACATATTTTTATGAGTCAAATTTTGAATACGTCGGTTCTGATCGCAACCATGAATGGTGGAATGTCACTTTTACATCATATTAGGGTAATAAAAAATATGCTCTTTGTGATCTCTCTCATCCATCATCCTATCAGTTTCAAGAAATACAGAGCGAAATTTATTTCTTTCAATTAGATCCTCTCTATGACTCATTAATTAATGAGGATTCCTTTATTTTTCACAAAGAAATTTCTAATCACGGTTGTCTTGATTTATTCATTTATTAATCTAATAATGACTTTGTATATTTTGTTGTTAATTATTCTAAGCCACCAGTCTTTGATGATATATCTTTTGATATCTTGGAATTACCTCAAGTTTTCAAGCCACTTCATCCCACACTGATGGTTATGTGAAGTTCTTGCAGCCTTGATGTAAGTCCCAAGTATGATCAAATTGATACTCTTTCTTTGAAGAATCCTCATCAGGTGATCGCAAAAGTTGAAAATATAATCTATCTCTCAATATCCAAATCCTTCACTTGTCTTTCATGATCCTATCACTCAATGGTTGGAGGAATCATACCTAGAAATCCCATTTGCAAAACACAAGTTTTTATCTTTCTTCATGTTTTCCAAGTTTGAAAGTTCAGAAGAATGTTTTGACATGACAATTTTTTGTAATGTGTACAATTATCATAATGCATTGGAAGATTGTTTAGCATATGATTTATTGTCATATTTTACTATTTTTTTTTTCTCTCTTCGAATTCTGGAGCATGTCATGTTTCATGTTTCATGTTATATGTTGTTCTCGATGATATTCATTGTTGTTGATTCCCTTGCCCATATAGGTCAGGAAATGCTTCAATGTTTACACTAGAAGTTTCATTTTACGTAAGCCTAGTCTATAACCTGGTTAGTTTAGGAGTAGGGTAGTTTAGTTTAGTTTGTTTTTTTATTTCTTAATTAGTTTTTCCCTGCCCTTTTATTTCTTTTCCGTCGCAATAATTTCTACATGAGATTGTGTTCTGCTTTTGAAATAAGCATGACAAAGTTCAAGAGGAAATTTTACTACTATCAATGCTTGGTTTTTTGTTTATTCCTTCTCTTTCCATGGGCCTTGTATCTTTCATTCAATGATACCCGGATGGAAATACATTCTTTTTTATAGAAATCTGCAATGGAATTGTGATGCTTGAATCTATAACTAGTACCTTCTTCTCTATTCGGATTTATGTTTGATAAATTTTATTTTGTCAACTAAGCCCATTAGATTAAGGAGTGGGGGGGGGGAATTAAAAAAGTGGATTGTATTTCATAGGTGTATAAATATCCTTCTATAAAGGTAAAACCTCATTTTCTCTCAATAAGTTAGGATCCCTCTTCTTCCCCCTGAATTAAATAAGTGTCGATGCATAGTTCTATAAAAGAAAAAAACTAATAAGGGGCGAAATAAGAGAAAGGATTATTGCATAGGGAGGTGAAGCAAGAAACTCTGTCGGGGTACAATGTAGGCTCACTGGTAGCGAAGAAATGTTTGTGTTTCTGAAGTGACCCCATCGAGGTATTTTTTAGGCATGCTGGAAGTGGAGAAACACTAGAGATGAAAACCAAGACCCTGATAATCCCTTCCCATCAATAATCAAAACAACTAATTTTTACTTGATTTTTTCAGTGTGCCACCAATGAAAATAATGGTAGGGACTACAACTATAACTCAAACAAATTAAAGAAGTTATGGTAATCAATGAAATGAACAATACTTCCTAAAGAGATAGACATGGTTTACAGAGTTAATACCTATACAGAGAGACAAAGTTCTATTAGTGTGCCGCCAAGTGTTGTAGTAGCTACAACCCCCCTCCAAAATTTTGCCTATGATTTGATTTTGGAGCCTACCTTCTACCTACAAGCACCCATATTTCACTAGCATCAAGTGTTCCTTCTGATTTTGAAGACTTATATTTGCATGCAATACTTGTGATGTCTTAATTAAGTTGTTTCGTATCTTAATTGTGCATTTTTGTAACACAAACCATCTCTTTTTTTACTTTGCACCTATTATTAGTATTCCCTCTTGCAACTGCGCAATCCACTATCTATAGAAACTGCACCAGGACTTTAGGATTATAATTGTGCAATCCTTTAAGACATGCAAGCCTTGAGCATAGAAACTACGTTGAGCCCTCTCTCACTTAGAAACTACACAATTCACCGATACAATGAACTACACAACCCCTTGTTGCTCGAAATTGTGTAGTCCCTTATGCCACTATAAATGGGAATTTTCCTATAAAAATTAAGTTCTCATCCCTAGAAAATAGGGATTTCATAATTAATGTCTAGCAAGTGGCACAAAGTTACTAATTTTTATCTTAATACAAGCTTCTATTTTTCCTTGATTTTAGGGATTGCATCATAAACGCTAACCTGACTAGATCTATATAATAGACACCTCTAGAGATCTTTTTCACATTCGATATTGGAGCTCTATCATTCCCAATGATATCAAGTAGCTTTCAACTTAGTTTGTGGTGCTTTTCCGGGTAAATTTTTCATGTGTTTCTTTTGTCACTTTTGATTTTATGAGTGCTATTTTTCCTATTTATTTTCATATTAGCTGGAATTTTAATTTTTATTAGCTTTTAAAAGTGTTGGTTTGGTATGTCGTTCACATTTTACAAATGTAACATCAACTTATTACTTTTTCCTTACCCGCAGTTGTTGTTGTTGGGCCATTTCATGCATGTGTGTTTTTCCTTTTGCATGCTTTTTTTCAGCACATGATTTTTACTGATCTAACTTCCATTAAGATCGGTATACATTCTTTCTTGCCCCAAAACCCATATATGATGATCTATCTCTACTTATCAGACATATATGCACAATCATGACCAATAAATTTCCTTCCAAACTTCACAATTCACATCCTCAAGGCTCAAGCTTCATGCTTGCCCTCTGAGACTACAAAATGCATAATCACTAGCTTTCCCAACCATGCATTGCACATTTCTAGGCCTCAAGCCTTAGCCATTTCCACTAAGACTGTGAAATGTGCAAACCCATATCTTAGTCATCCCAGCTAAGACTGCACATTGCAGAGTCTCAAACCTCGAGCTCCTCCCTTTCCTGATAATATTGTTCAATGCATAGTTAATTAGCTTAGTCTGCCTCCTTCAACCTAGAAATTGTGCAATCATTCTCTCCAGTAACTGAGTTGTTGCTTTAATTTTTCCGAATGAACTAATTTTCTTGATCTAATTTGTGTTTTCCATGAGTTCATCTTGTGTTACAGGTACTGCAATTTTTTTATATTATCTCTCTTTTATCAATTGTCGTCATCATGCCTCCAAAGAGATCATCCTCAAAATACACCACATAAATCAACACCAGTGAAGTAGTTGAGAGAACTCCTCTCACCTTTCCTATTATGTCAAACACTCAACTCTACATAGAGAAAGATTCATATATCACATGGCACACAATAAAATATGCATTCATAAAAACTAGTTTCAAAGTATGTCTAGAAGACAGATAGGTTTACATCAATTTCTAGAAGTCAGGCTTTCAAAAAATTGCATGAAGGTTCTCGGTCTTCCCATGTCAAAATATCATCAAGTGGATATTTTCACAAATAGATGCAAGGAGCATGATTCTAAGGAGTCTTAGGGCAACGAATTTCCTCATACATGGCACATGATTTTTAGTTGATGTATCTTTTACCTATTCCAAAATCATACATGGACTCTCCATTTTATGAAATCACCAATTATCTAACATTAAAGATGTTATCAAAGATTTGGTGAAAGAGCCATCCAAATTCCTACAGACACCAAGGAACACATACAAGAACAAATCTCTTAGGAAGGTTTTGTAGTACTTGATAGTTCTATGTTGTCAGATCTATGGTCAAGAGTATTGAGACATTTCCCAAAGGTTGGGCTTATTTACTGCATCAGATTGTAAATGAAGTTATAGTTTTCAACTAGTTGAATTTTTGGCCCAAGAGTTAAATATCCATGTGAAAAATGCAAAGAACCCTCCTAAGGGTAAGCAAGTCAGATTCTACATGTTCACATAATTATTAGATGGGACATGTGCTTAGAATTATTTATTTGGAATGAGTTGGACTTAGTCACCAAAACAACTTATTGTCCATATCTATTGCAAGTCGTGTTCAGAGGCCAACTATAGAGGATACATGGAGAAGCTGAAAGATAGCTTCCCAATAGTAGAGTACATGATTATTTTTTAGGAAGAGCCACCTTGCATGTCCCGTGAGGCTATGGAAGAAGTAGGAGAACTTGCTGATTGGTTTTCCTCACATGATGGAACTTACCTCGAGGTGTTTGGTTGTCCGGAGTCTTCACATTTTCTACTGAGGTATGACACTAAAAAATTGGTCATGCAAGAATTTGTGTACCATCTTTCCACAGTCTTATCAAGAGTCTTGTAGAGGAAGAATAAATCACCTTGTCCCACTCTTCCTTTGTAGATAAGATTGTACGAGATTAATAATATGAAGGTTACTGAAACCAAAGGAAATGAGTTATATAACTTCATATTCAGTCATATGGAATAGAATTTGTATGATACTAGAAGTGTTTGCAAGAAGAACTGTGCAAAGATACATTTCAATTGGCTAAGAGGGACTTATTCTAGACCAGAGAAGGAAAATATCAAGAATTTTTATAATGTCTCTAAGCCACATGCACCACTCATCTTTATAGGTCTGTCAAATTAAATTCCACAACAAGAAGCCAATTTAGAAGCATAATCATCATATAAGTGCAACCCAGTGTGAAAAAAGTCTAAGAGGAAGGTTGTACACAATCCACTGGAGGAGAAGAGCTGAAAATATAAAGCAAATCCAATTATCTTAAAAGCCACTATTGTAGCAGAAATAAGGAGAAAACGAAAGAGGCAAGAAGAAGATTCAAGGAAAAATGAAGAACAAGAGCATAAAGAGAAACAAGAGATAAAAATGAAAAATAAGAAATAAGGAGAGAAGAGGAGGAAGAAACAATACTAAAGCAAGTCGAAGAAGAAGAAGAGACAAATAAGCTACTTGAAGAAGAAAGCAAGCAGCATTAGCATAAGGAACTTTCCTAGGAGATTGGAGACTTTATAATGATTAAGGATATGTAGGTAGATCTGGAGCACCCCGTCCTCTAGCAGAAGGGCAAGCCCCAGTTGATGAAGAGGATATTTCTCCTCTTGATTAAGATTCGGTTATGGATATCTACATCTTAACTTATGCTGAGCTTCAAAAGAAAATTTTTGAATCTAGAAAGAATCAATTTTCGTACGATCTCACACATCCTAATTTTTTGAAGGATAATGTGATTGTAATGGAAACTAGGAAGAATCCTGAAGCTATTGTCACAACCAACTTGGCCTTCACAGGAGCGTCCAAGTCAAACACAAAATATTTGATGGTCGAGAATAGAAAATGGCGAAGAATCTAGAAGCTGCAAGGAAAATATTGAACAACTCTAGGTAGAGGTTCCAAAAGTATCTCCCATGCAAATATACTTAGAAGAACTGAAGGAAAATATACTTGGTGAAGTATTAGAAGTGGGAGAAACTATGAGGAACCTCTATGAGGAGTTAGTTACCATGCACTAAGAAGTTTTCCACCTGTATATAATACAACAAAAATCAAGAGAGAATGCAAAAAATATCAAGGTTGTTCATGAAACTATCATTGTTGTGCATGAGTGAGCAATGAAGCACCACATGAGTTGGTGAAGGAGACAAGACAATAAGTTGAGTGGGAAAAAGTTGAAGTTCAGATGCACATACAAAGAAAAAATAAACATGGTGCCTTTATCACCAACATTTTTTTCCTCTTATGCATGGTTATACAATAGTATGGATTATATTGAAAAATCCCATAAGATCCCTTCCATCGACAAACTTATAGAAGCAAAGGGAAGAAATGTAGCCAGACAAGAATTTGAAGAATACTTGGACTAGTTTAGGAAGATTGATACTAGAGGGGACCTGGAGGTAAACGGACATGATATGCATAAATATATTGGTGGCCCTACCAAGATCAACACCATGTTTCTCTTGTTGAAGAATGAAACCCAAAATGGCTCCAAGACAGTATACCTGGATGCAATGGAGGCTAGAGTCCACATCCAGCCTGATCCCATCACAAAGTTTGAGGAAGTCATCTCACAGTACAAAGTTTGGAATTGCTATGTGACTGATGATATGAAAGTTGAATCCATTGAGCTATAGTTTCCTCAAACTCAAGATTGAGTTTTTTTTTTTTCTTAATAGGAATTTTTTTGTTAGAATCTACTCAATTTTTTCTTATATGGATATTTGTAATATTGTATTTGAAATAATTTGGAAGTGGAATTCAAGTGTCAATTCTAGAATATGAAAGGTCACTAGAATTCAAAGAGTCATGAGGGAATTCCAAAGGTCACAAAGGGAGATGAATAGTTATATCATATGTTATAAATATACCCTCATAGATAATGTAAAGGGATTTTGTCTTAGCATCGAAAGCTTGGGAGTATTTTTGAGAGCCTTGGATTCTCCTTTAGCATAAAGAAATTATATTTCTTTGGAGAAGAAAGTGTTGGCTGCGTGTTCCACTATTGGGGCTAGTGATTTTTCAATTTTAAATGTATGTCTGGAAATTTCACTTTTAATAAAGTCTCAGAGTCGACACATCTTCATGCATATGTTGTGGATGTACTAAAACTACTCTTGTTATGTTTGTGATATGTGTTATTTCATTTACACTAACACTTATGAACTATTTCGTTTTCCTTAGTATGAATCTTGTTGAATGTGTGTTGTTATCTTATTTCGATCATGGTTATATTGTGAACTATTTTGCAGATTAACTTATGATTCTCTTATAACTCGTGAGTCCCTTTTAAGCTAAGTACTATTACATGCTTCTAAGGGGGCCACTATCTTTCCCTTTGATGTGATGTAACTTCCCATGCATTACACTTGACACTTCACAAAGTTCATAAAATTGTTTCAACCAAGGTTATGTATACATCATTATGTGTGTTTATTGCAGCCAAGGCACACCATTGAAACCAACCATTTCGACAAATTTTTGTATTCCAATTAAGGCTCATACTCCAAATGGTGTGAAATCTAATTGGGACTTTTAATTAGGGATACCCCATCACATGTTGGAGATATCCAGGACCATCAACAGAGTAGGAAGTTATAAAGAATAAAATTATGGGATAATTCTTTGTAGTAATATTATAGGACATAGGTATCGGGTAACTCCATAGAGAATACCTCTTTCTTTATATGTGCATATTTCCATGCTAGAGAAAATAGAGTAGATTAGTCTCACCTTCTAGATGGGTTTTCTCTATAATGGTTTCCCAATGAAAAATATAGTGTTTATTTGTGGATGGTGAATGTGTATTTTTATATTCTCTATTTTTCACTTTTCAGTTATTACATACACTTTATTAAACATATAGTAATTGAAGAATCTAATATTTGAAGAAATTTAACCTTCATAATAAATATTTCAATTTTTTCATTAGATATGTTGTGAGGAACTATTCCAATGAAATATACACAAAAATTTACAAATCATATTGGTATTAGATTAAGTTATTTTGGGTTATTTTTTGGGAAGTTTTATGGATCCATGAATAATTTTAAGAAGAACACCTTATAACCCTAGTCATGGTTGACAAGCCTATTCACAATAACCCTCAATATCCAATTGAAGATATATTTGTGAGATTAAAATCAAAAGTTACTAACATTAATCACAATATGAACCTCCTCATAGTGGCTTTAGAAATAAATATTAGATGGTTCAAAGATTATGGAGATTCTAACTTATATATCATATTTGAGGGGAAACCAAGAGGTATCAAAGACATGGAAAAGGAGTCAAGGAAAGAACATGAGAAAGACCAACCGAGTTTGAGTACCACTAGCTATTCACTTTCCATTTTCAATATGGAAGAGAAAGTGGACATAAAGCCATACCAATGTGATATTGATGCATTAAAAATGAATTATTGGTTGCAATAATTAGAATTTTTCCTCCATATAATTGAAGGAAAAATATATATAATTTTCTAGTTTGACATTATAGGTCGATGCTTTAAAATGGTGCAAATATTCTACAAAAATATTTAGGTTGGAGGGTGATCCATTAGTAACTAGGTGGGAGAGCTTCAAAATCATTATTAATTCATAATTATACCTTATCGAGTATGTAAAGTAACAATGGATTTGGTGTAACTACTAGGAAGAGGCAAGGGAAGATAGTATAAGAGTACACCACCATGTTTACAAATATGTCCATCATGTTTTTTATCTCTCCTAGGAACCTAGATTTACTCCTCCAGTATATGAGTGGCCTACATAGACATCGATGATGTAAAATAATGCTTTTCAATTCAAGGATAGTTGATGAGCTTGTGTACAAGAAAATTATCTAGAAATTATATGCCACAAGAAAGGGAAACCAAGTGGTTCCAAGCCGAATGAGAGCTAAGAAGATTCCAAGTGGAAGAAGTGGTAAGAGGGTAAGGGTAAGAAGTTGATATCTGCCACACATCATTCCAAGGATATTGACAACCATTTTAACCATTTGAAATATTGATGGTCACACAAAGGAGACATGTTGAAAACTACATCTAGATTTGAACCTAAAGAATTGCAAAAAGGATGTAAATAAAAACAATATTCTAGCCATAAATTTGAGTAATCAAGTTGAAAGAAGCTCAGATGTGGACGAGAATAATTATTGAATATCAAAATAAAAGGAGTAAATCCGAGTATTTCCTATCACTACCAAAGAAGGATATGACCAAATTCTTTGACATGAATATCCAGGTCAAGAAGAACAAGACAAATGCTTTGTTCAATTATAGCTCACAAACTAATTTCATAGTGGTGACTCTGGTTAGCAAGCTTGGGTTGGAGGCTTGTGATCATCCTAGCCCATATAATTTGGGATGGGTAAATAAGGATGTAGATATCATGATTCAAATATTAGGTTTTAAGATATAGTAGAATTGAATTCCAATAAAATAGGAGAGAAAAAATTTAGATACGCAATGAAAATAATCACAAGAACATTGATAAAAATGTAAGAATTGAATACATCACAAAAATATGAAAAGAGAGAGAAAGAAAATTGGAGAATAATTATTCCATTAATAAGAACCATTACATGCAATGAGGCAAATTTTGGGACCTCTCCTTCTCAAAATTCACTCTCTTCCTATTTCCTTCTTATAAGGTGTCTTACTATTGTACTTAACTTTAATTAGGTTTTAATCCATCAATTACACATCTATCAAGTTTCCTTTTACACAAAAATATGAATTTATGACTTACACATATGAAATTAGAATATAAGCCCCTGAAGATTCATATCAATCCTCCCCCCTTAGAAGATGATGGTCCCCATTATTCACCCATGCTAAAAAATAGGGATCCCATTATGTTTAATGTATCATCACGATTACAGCATGATATGAGCCATGAATAGAAGAGTTATGTGTGGTTAACCCATAACCATGGTTGTGTGAATGATCTATAACCATAATGATTAAAATGTACCAAGTTCCAGTGAAGATAATGGTACATTTTTTGTGATTAAACCATAACCATGAGTTTTTGGATGACCCGTAGCTATCATGATTACAATGTCTCAAATGCCAACAAAGAGAAGGGTTTTGTGTGGAACTATGGGTTTGTAGATGAACCATAACTGAGTTGGAAATGAAAATCTAATATAATGGTTTTGTGTTGTTTACCCATAACTGTGGGTTTGTGGATAACCCTTAACTGTGGTATTTTTTTTAATTGGCAATGCACCTCTCGTTGTAAATTTGTTGATAACTTTGTTGGGAAAAATACTGAGAGGGGGGGGGGGGGTGAATCAGTATTTAGGACTTACTCAAATATTTTTACTTTTTCTTACTTCAAAACCCATACGCGACTTTCCTGACGCCAACTCGCGTATACACGCGGATATCCTTAATAAAACATGTGTATGTCCAGATATCTTATTATGCAGCTAATTCTTCACTTATATCATTCCATCATTCATTCATTAGATTTTCAATAAACAGTAACATATGCAGTAAGAACAGAGTAAATCATCACACATAAGAAACACACATGAACACCAGGATTTTTAGGTGGAAACCCAATTCGGGAGAAAACCACCACTGCCGTTGTCTCAACCTTCAATATTTTATTATAAAGAAAACATCTTACAAATTAGCGTTGTACTCATACTGCAAGACGCGAGTACTCCACCTCGTTGCATGGGCTACAACCTTCTCTCATTTACTGGGCCTCTTGGAAGGGAGCTACAACCCCGCTCTCGTTTACCCGATTCTCTTGGAAGGGAGCTACTACTCCCCACTCGAAGGCTTCGAGCCTCAACACCACTGCAGACCACGTTTCATCAATTTTCAAACCGGATCAAACCTCTTCAACACAACCCTTCACTTATCAACAATCATACTTTACCCATTGCTTCCAACATAACAGTGAAAACACTGTAACCAGAATATCAGAGATAACCCAGACTTCAGAATAGATATGCAGAATCACATTCAACCTTGAGCAACTATAAGTTCAGATACCATACACACCTTTGTTTAAACAGATCCGCGTATACACGCGCTTTTCACGAAACAAACCCGCGTATACATCTGTGCCTTTTTCAGAACAACCCTAACTGCCCATACGCGCCTTTGTTTAAACAGATCCGCATATACACGTGCTTTTTATGAAATGAACCTGCGTATAGATCTATAAAATATAAACTCTGCAGAACAGACCAGATCTATGAACTTACCCAGATTTCTTCAATTTCTTCAACAGATTTGCACCAGGTCTTCAATACTTCTTTTCAGATCATCGTAGAGATTCATCATTTCCAGATCTAGAGATTTTGAACCTTCATCATATTCATAGGTGCATCATAGATTCAGATCTATCGATTAAGAATAGAGTTCAACCATACAGATAAACTTCAGAGTGAAGTATTCATTTAAAGCCCAAACACCTGCCCCACTTTGCACAATGATCTTCTTCTCCTTTTATAGGTTTAGCCTTTTTCAATACCATGAGCCAAAAACACACCACTTCCGATGGTATTCCTGGACAAGACCAAATAGATAATCAAGGGCTCAATACAATGGGTCAATACCATGGTAGTAACCCCTGGTTTTACACATTTAGAGCGCAATTAGGCATACGCGACTTAGCACGTACTTTTCCGCGTACATACGCTACTTCACCTAAACAAACCCGCATATGCATAGTGACATGTCTTATTCATCATTGCTCTGGCCCTTTCTGAAGTTTCTTTCTTTTGTACTCCTTAGCTGATCTGTAGATACATCAATTGTACATATTTTACACATAGGTTGCAACTCATCAAGTCAGTTTCCTTCAAGAACAACTTCATCAAACAGGTTGCTATCCAAAGACAACTTCATCACATCATATATCCAATTCTCATCTCATCAAGTAGATTACCATCAAAGACAACACATGCCAACAATATTCACATCAGATTTACATCATTAATAAACTCATCAAGGATTTCAAGGAATGTCTCTGCCTGGGCAGGCCATCATCTTCATCAAGTGGGTTGCCATCAAGGACAACACTCTGCATCATATTGCCAACAATCTCCCCCTTTGGACTTGATGGCAACCACGATGGTGTTTGACGACAACAGATAGATACATTAAGCATAATGATATTCTCCCCCTATTCAAACACCATGTCACTCTCCCCCTTTGTCATCAAGGGCAAAGGGCGGATCAAAACCAACACAAGGTTGTTTTCTCCTCATGTAGATAGAAGAGCGTTGTAGAACTGACATGCACTGAAGTTACCATGCTCCCCCTGAATTCATGCTAAAATTTCAAACATATTTTTCAATGAAGTTCATGACTCTATGACCTTCCTATCACCAAGGACTCATACTTACATCAAAGATCCAACCAAGTGGATTTACATATGAGACTCAAGTACCCAACCAAGTGGGTTTACACATTTGAACAAGTCCTTACATATCTGAATATTACAATTTTACATCATAGGTCTCATCATGACCTTTTCATCAAATTACAAATATGACTTTTTATGACCACTACCAAAAAGACCTCAAGAAAGAGATCACATTTCAGAATCATCATAATGCAAACAATGCATTACACTCAGAAAGGCTAATGCTCCCCCTGAAACTGTGCTCTTTTTCTTGAGCCATCTCACTGTTTTCCTTAACAGAAAATCATACACTTCTGTCTCCATTGTAACTCGCGTGTATACGCGACTATGCTTCATAAAACTCGCGTATGGAAAGTGAAAAAACTGAAAATTTCACATTCCTTCTTCTCCCCCTGAATTTGTACCACCTATACCTGTCTTCTTCACAACAGATGCACTGTCATAAATAAACATAACCAGAATTACCAGATCAACCATGGGAATCATCATACATTGCTCCCCCTAAATACTTTCAACAACCAATCATCAAGGCATCTTTACCCAATATCAGAGAATGAAACAAAAATATAAGAGCTGAAACATCATCAGAGATACCATACAACATTAGAGATACCAAACAGTACTGCAACTGTGCTAAAAAAAATGCTGACCCAAAACAAAATTTGTCAGCAACTAACCATATGCGGTTTTCTGTGTATAAACCCGCGTATATACACGACTGTCTTTCAAGAAACCCGCGTATCCAATTTAATCTTCTGAATTTAAACAGTTCTGATTTTCTGCAAGGTAGAGACTACTCCCAGATTTTGTCTGAGATATTCGAACGCTTCCCTGGGCAGAGGTTTGGTAAATATATCAACAACTTGTTCTTTGGAGGGAACATACTCCAACTTCACCTTTTGTTCAAGCACTTGTTCACGTAAGAAGTGATACTTGATGGGAATGTGCTTGGTCTTAGAATGCATAACAGGATTCTTTGAGATACTGATGGCGCTTGTATTATCACACATGATGGAGATAGGAGATGAACATTTGATTTGAAAATCTTGTAAAGTTTGCATCATCCAAAGATTTTGAGTGCAACATGATGCGGCAGCCACATATTCTGCTTCTGCGGTAGATAAGGCAATAGATTTTTGCTTCTTGCTGAACCAAGATACTAGCTGGGGCCCCATATAGAATGCACCACCACTAGTGCTTTTTCGATCATCAACATTTCCAGCCCAATCTGCATCAGTGTAAGCATGAAGAGTAAGATCAGCATTCTTTGGATACCATAGTCCAAAGTCTTGAGTTCCTTGTACATATTTGAACATTCTTTTGACAGCCTGAAGGTGAGTCTCTTTTGGATTAGCTTGGAATCGTCCAACAATCCCAACTGCATGCATAATGTCCGGTCTAGTCCCAGTGAGATACAGAAGACTTCCTATCATAGATCTGTATTCTGGTTGATTCACCGTGGGAGAATCATCATGAGAACTGAGATTACATCCGGTTATCATTGGTGTACTTACAGGTTTGCACTCTTCCATGCCATACTTCTTCAGAATTTGCTTAAGGTATTTTGCTTGTGACAAGAATATACCATCTGTAGTTTGATGCACTTGCAAGCCAAGAAAGAATGTTAGTTCCCCAAGTAACGACATTTCAAATTCTTGCTGCATGACAGAAGCAAATTTCTGACTCATAGATTCTTCATTACTTCCAAAAATGATATCATCAACATATACAAACACAATCAATAGTTTATCATTTTCAATTTTTGTGTATAAGTTGCTATCAGCAGACCCCTTTGAAAATCCTTGTTGATGAAGATATTTGTCAAGACGATAATACCATGCCCTTGGAGCTTGTTTGAGACCATATAGAGCATTTTTAAGTCTACAAACAAGATTTTCATCATTTCCCAAAATGAATCCTTCTGGTTGTTCTATATAAACTTCTTCTTCTAGATCACCATTGAGAAATGCAGATTTAACATCCATTTGATAAACTTTTATTTGTTGAAAACTTGAAAAAGCAAGAAACATTCTTATGGCTTCAAGTCTAGCTACAGGAGCAAAAGTTTCTTCAAAGTCTATACCTTCTTGTTGAGTATACCCCTTGAAAACAAGTCTAGCTTTGTTTCTTACAACATCCCCATTCTCATTTAACTTGTTTTTTGAATATCCATTTAGTTCCAATGACATTTTTGTTATGAGGTCTTGGTACTAATTCCCAAGTGTGATTCTTTTCAATTTGATCAAGCTCTTCATTCATGGCTTGAACCCAACATTCATCTTTGCAAGCTTGATTGACATTGTGAGGTTCAATAGTAGATAGAAATGCCAGATAGCTAGAAGATCCCACAAGAGTCCTTCTTGTTTGTACACCTAATCCCTTATCTCCCAAAATTTGAGATTCTGGATGATTCTTTTGAACATATCTGGATGGAGCCTTTTCAAATAAATCATCTTCAGGTTCTTCATTGGGTTCACTGTCTATATCATTGCTATTTGATGTAGAAGTACATAAGTCACCATCGTCTTCATTTGTTGTTTGTTTTTCTTCTTTTGGGGCTGCAGGAGACTCATCAATAACAACATCAATACATTCAACAATCTTCCGAAGTCTTTTATTGTAACATTTATATGCTCTACTCCTAGAGGAGTAACCAAGAAGTATTCCTTCATCTGCTCTGGGTTCAAACTTGCCAATTTTTTCATCATTATTTTTGATAAAGCATTTTCTTCCAAAAACTCTAAAATGCTTCACAGTGGGAGGATTACCATACCAGAGTTCATATGGAGTTTTATCACTATTTACACGAACATGTGCCTTGTTAAGAATATTTACCGCTGTATGTGCTGCTTCTCCCCAAAAAGTGTCAGGTGTTCCGAAATCATCAAGCATAGCTCTAGCCATTTGTTGAACTGTTCTATTCATTCTTTCTGCTACGCCATTTTGCTGTGGAGTGCCAGCTACAGAAAACTGTCTTTTTATGCCATGTTGTTCACAAAATTCAAGGAATTCATCTGATGTATATTCTCCTCCTTGATCAGATCTAAGACACTTGATTTTTAGATCTAATTCATTTTCAGCCAGTGCTTTGAAGATCTGAAATTTCTCAAATGCTTCATCTTTGTGTTTAATCAACCCAATCCAACACATTCTAGAGAAATCATCAATAAATAAGATATAGTATTGTTCACCACGTGGTGACTTTTTCCTCATAGGTCCACATATGTCAATATGAATGAGTTCAAGAGGCTTACTTGATGATCCTTCCTTGGCATTAAATTGCACTCTGGTTTGCTTACCGAATTGACAGGATTTGCATATGATACTTTCAGGCAGAGTAATATTGGGAAGACCACGAACAACATTAAGTCTGCTAGATTTGTTGATTTGAGAGAAGCTTAGATGCCCCAACCTTCTATGCCATAGCCAGTTTCCTGAAGATTTACTCAAGTAACATCGTTCTTTGCAATTCTTCAATACATACAGATTTCTTGGATTTCTTTTTCCTTTTATAATTGTTTTACCTGTATCAAGATCAAGAACCACACATTCTTTTGAACTAAAGACAACTTCAGTTCCTTGATCACACATTTGACTTACACTTAATAGGTTATGCCTTAATCCATCCACATACATGACATCATTAGCCTTCACCTTTTCTCTTAGAAACACAGACCCTTTTCCTTTAATTACAGTAGGAGTATCATTTCCAAAAGTAACTTTCTTTTCCTTTTCTAGAGCACTATATGCACGAAGTTTGTTTTTATCACCTGTCATGTGTCTTGAGCATCCACTATCAATGTACCATTGATTTTCTTCACCTTCTGCAAATAACGCTATGCCACAATTTTCAACCTGTAATTCCTTCTTTTTCCATACCTTGTATTTTGAAGGAAGATGCTCTTTTGGCTAAACTTTTCTCCTGCATTCAGATTCTTCATGGCCAAAGTTATTGCAATAAGCACATTCAACTTCATTTAGAAGAGGAGAAAAGTTGTTATATGTATTCTTCTTTGTTTCAATATCAATCCTTTTCTTTCTTGCTTCTCTTGTCATGATGGTTTTATATGCAACACATTGAACAACTTTATGACCAAAATTGTGACATGAGAAACATTGTCCATTGAAAAAGAAATTTCTGTGATCATGAAGTATTCTACTTGAATTTACCTGTTGATTAGTGTTTATTTGAAAGATATTCCTGTTAGTTTTCTTTGAATTGTGATGATCATGCTTTACCTGTAAAGATTCTTTATTCCCTTGCTGAGTGGTAGAATGTTGTAAACCAGCTGTAGCGGCTTTTAGATAATTTGGTGCTGAAGCCTGAGAAGATTCTCCGGTATATCCAAGACCTGTCTTTATAAGGGGAGAACGTTGTACCTTGATAATCTCATCTAAGGTTTCAGATCCTTTAGCAAATCTAAGATTCAGAGTCTTTACTTTCTCAAGTTCTTTTCTTAGACTTACTACTTCACATTCTAATTTCTCATTGTGTTTTTTCTTTTCTTCATTCTTCCTTTTCAGAGTCTCAATGATTATTTTACTTTCTTCCAAGCGAATTTTGAGTTGATTGTTTTCATCAAGAAAATAATTTTCATCTAGAGCATCCATAAAAGTATCCTTGTATTCTCTAGAATCTTTTTCAAATGCCATAAGAAGTCTAAGATCTTGTTCACATTCTTCCTCACTATCACAGAACCCATCACTATCTTCATGAGTATAGTAACTTTTTCTAGTGCTAGACCTGTTCTTATTCCTTCTTGCTACTTCCTTCCCTTTTGCAGATGTTTCTTTATAAGGACACTTAGCAGCATAATGACCAACTCTTCCACAATCAAAACATTTGAAAGGAAGCTTACCTCTGAATCATCCTGTGCCAAGTTGAAGTTTCTTTACAAAATTAACCTCATCTTCTTCTGAGATATATCCTGATCCTTCTGCTTCTTGTACTTATTTTCCTTTTGTAGAAGCTCTAAAGATGGCTTCTTTGACTTCAGATGGTCCTCCTCTTCTCATTTCATAAGCAGTCAGTATGCCATGAAGTTGCACCACAGTAAGATTTTGAAGATCCTGTTTTTCTTCAAGAGCAGAAACTTTTGACTCAAATTTTGCCGTTAGTGATCTTAAAATTTTCTCAACCAAAGTAGATTCAGCTATTGTTTCTCCCAGATTTCTCATACGATTTACAACATCATCAAGACATAAAAAGAAACTGGCAATACTCTCATTACTATGCATCTTTAAATTTTCATATTCAATTCTGAGAGTTTGGAGTTTTGCACCTTTTACCATTGCATCACCTTCATAACTTAGAATGATTTTGTCCCATATTTCCTTTGCTGTATTTAGCTGCATGACCTTGACAAATTCGGATTTAGTTAGACTTCCCAATAGAGCATTGACCGCCTTTGCATTTGTTTCATAATTCTTCTTTTCCGTCGGATCTGTTGGTACTGCGGCTGGATATTGATATCCTCCTTCAACAATGGCCCATACATCTGCTCCCAGAGACTGAAGATAAGATATCATCCTTGTTTTCCAGAAGATTAAATTGTTTTCGTTAAAGAGCGGAGGCCTGATAGATGTTAATCCCTCTTGATTGCTCATCTTGCTTGATCTTCCTTCTAGCGGCTAAGATTTTTCAGAAGGACCTGCTCTGATACCAATTGTTGGGAAAAATACTGAGAGGGGGGAGGGGGGGGTGAATCATTATTTAGGACTTACTCAAATATTTTTACTTTTTCTTACTTCAAAACCCATACGCGACTTTCCTGACGCCAACTCGCGTATACATGCGGATATCCTTAATAAAACATGCGTATGTCTAGAAATCTTATTATGCAGATAATTCTTCACTTATATCATTCCATCATTCATTCATTAGATGTTCAATAATTAGTAAACATATTCAGTAAGAATAGAGTAAATCATCACACATAAGAAACACACATGAACACCAGGATTTTTAGGTGGAAACCCAATTCGGGAGAAAACCACCGCTGTCGTTGTCTCAGCCTTCAATATTTTATTATAAAGAAAACATCTTACAACCATGTACTGGCGCAGACTCATACCACCACGCAAGCACCCACCTACAGAAGGCTACAACCTTCTCTCGTTTACCAGTCTCTCATGGAAGGGAGCTAGAACCCCCCTGCTCTTTTTTACCAGCTTCTCCTGGAAGGGAGCTACTACCCCCTTACTAAAGGCTTTGACCCTCAGCTCCACTGCAGACCACGTTTCATCAATTTTCAAACTGGATCAAACAACTTCAATACAACCCTTTACTTATCAACAATCATAGTTTTCCCATTGCTTCCAACAGAACAGTGAAACCACTGTAACCAAAATATCAGAGATAACCCAGACTTCAGAATAGATATGCAGAACCACATTCAACCTTGAGAAACTATAAGTTTAGATAACATACGCGCCTTTTTTTAAACAGATCTGCGTATACACGCGCTTTTCACGAAACGAATCCGCGTATACATCTGTGCATTTTTCAGAACAACCCTAACTGCCCATACACACCTTTGTTTAAACAGATCCGCGTATACACGTGCTTTTTATGAAATGAACCTGCGTATAGATCTATAAAAGATAAACTTTGCAGAATAGACCAGATCTATGAACTTACCCAGATTTCTTCAATTTATTCAACAGATTTGCACCAGGTCTTCAATACTTATTTTCAGATCATCCTAGAGATTCATCATTTCCAGATCTAGAGATTTTGAACCTTCATCATATTCATAAGTGCATCATAGATTTAGATTTATCGATTAAGAACAGATTTCAACCATACAGATAAAATTCAGACTGAAGTATTCATTTCAAGCCCAGACACCTGCACACATTTGCACAATGATCTTCTTCTCCTTATATAGGTTTAGCCTTTATCAATACCATGAGTCAACACCACACCACTTCCGATGGTATTCCTGGACGGGACCAAATAGATAATCAAGCGCTCAATACAATGGGTCAATACCATGGTAGTAACCCCAGGTTTTACACATTTAGAGCGCAATTAGGCATACGCGACTTAGAACGTACTTTTCCGTGTACATACGCTACTTCGCCTAAAAAAACTCGCGTATGCATAGTGACATGTCTTATTCATCATTGCTCCGGCCCTTTCTGAAGTTTCTTTCTTCTGTACTCCTTAGTTGATGTGTAGATATATCATCTGTACATATTTTACACATAGGTTGCAACTCATCAAGCTAGTTTCCTTCAAGAACAACTTCATCAAACAGGTTTCTATCCAAAGACAACTTCATCACATCATATAGCCAATTCTCATCTCATCAAGTAGATTACCATCAAAGACAACACATGCCAACAATCTTCACATCAGATTTACATCATTAATAAACTCATCATCAAGTAGGTTGCCATCATCTTCATCAAGTGGGTTTCCATCAAGGGCAACACTCTGCATCATATTGCCAACAAAATTTTGTTACAGGTGATGAAATGAAATTTTTCCGAAGATCCATTTGAGGTATTAAACAAAAATTTCCATTGATTTATGTTATTTTCTCTATAATGATGTATGGATTGAGAAAATAATTCCTAAAACTCAAGGTACACATGACCAGGTTGATTTACATACATGTGTGACTTCAATCGATGATATCTCTCAAACTAGGAAACAAAATCAAATTCAATAAAAAACCCATTTGAGTAATAAAGTTATTATGAAAACTCTTAATAACTATTTATAAGTCATGGCACCTACATGAAGTTAATTGAATATTGTTTCCTTTCATTTCATCAATTATTTTTCTTTTGTGACAGCCATACCACTGTGGGAAAGCTGGAAAATGTCTAAAATGAGGTGACCCAAGCTTCTAGATGATAAAAAAATATTTTTTAAGCTATGGCATGGTTGTATAAATCTAAAATATGGGCCAACAAATGAACTCCAAAGGTGCCAAAAGGAGGTTGGGTATTTCTATAAGACTTTGAATCCAAAATATTCTTCAAACCATGTTTCCCATGGAGTGGTAACCCGCTCTAATACTAATGATATATATATATATATATATATTAGGGGCTAAGATCTAGTAGGTTTGAATGATGAGATAGGAGTGAAACATACATATATGAAATGAAACTATTCATAATAACTTTGATAAAAATGAAAAAATAGAATACATAAAAAAAAATATGAAAAGAGAAAGAGAAAGAGAGAAAATTGGAGAATAAGGATTCCATTAAGAAGAACCGTACATGTAATGAGGAAATTTTTTCGAGGTCTCCTTCTTGACCTTTACTCTCTTACTATTTCCCTCATATAATGTGTTTATAAATAAGTTCTAGTAGAATTAGGGTTTTTTATTCCTCTTCTTGATAATTACTTGTGAATATGTTGCCTTCTTTTATTTCTTTATTATATTATGTTTCATCGTGCATTACCAAATTATATGTGTATGAATATTACAAAAAACAAGATACACAATACTTAGACGAACATCTAGGGAAAAACCTTTATGAGGGGAAAACCCCATCATAACTCTTCCTTCAGTAGATTCAAAGACAATATGAGATAATCCAAGACTCTTTGACCTAGACATAGACTACCTCTAATCACCAAGTCAACCCTTCCTTATTCTCCAAATGATAACTTCCTAGTAGCAACTTTGATCTAGAACTTCGACCTTTGCAACAACATAATTTCAGCCTCCTGCAATAGAACTTCAACAAGTAGTAATATCATATTTTCAACCCCTGCAAATGCCCAATAAATTTGCACATGTGAGAGATAGATAGCCCAAAATTTTGATTTTATCTTGCCCTGAAATATTCTTCCTTCTCTAGCCACTTCACACTTTTTTTTTCTCTCTTTCTTGTGTATCGAACTTGTTGAGTGAGTGGTGCAAATGGATCAAACTATCTCTCTATATATACCCTTTTTTGTCGGTCAAATTTCCATAATGTAGGCTGATTTCATCAAGATAGGGTTGAATTCATGTGGAGGTGTAAAATGACCTATTTGACTAAAAAATAATTATTTTTACATGATATAAAAGCCAAATAAGGGTCTAATAAAATTGACATTGACTTTTTTGACTCAATATAAAACCTAGAAGCCTACAATGGAGAATTTGACCTAAAAATGATGAACCAAGCATGAAACACAAGCTTTAATAAGTCATTTTAATAATTAAAAAATTCCTTTTGACAAATATATTACATTATACAATTATGAAGACAGGACCTACTTACGTTCTTCAACAATCCATCTTAACTAGGGAGGTATATATATATATATATATATATATATATATATATATATATACAAGTACATGGAATATCTTAATAACACATGGACACGAAGAGTTCAGGCACACCCATTGCCATAGACTAGATACCTGACTAGGTTATCTATTTAGGTGGGACTAAGTCAATGGACTAGAGCTTTCAACCAGTCTAGATACCATCAAACTTACTAACTCACCATCAACCTAAGGATCTAGGTGCATATCCAAGGTCAGAGACCTAATACCAATTCCACCCTCCCTCTTCGGGATATAGACATCAAACACACATAGGGAGGCCAGATTTCCTCCGAAGTATCCACCATTAGATGATTCATCTCTCCTTATCAACTAAATATTCAATGTCAAACAATTCAAAGATGCTTCTAAAACACTCAAACTTCTTATTCATAAGAGAGTTTTACAAAACATCAACTACCTATTCAACTTTCAGAATATACTATAGCTTTACATTCCCATCTTGAACCATAGTTCTAATGTAGTGGTACTTGTTATTAATATGCTTCGTCCTTGCATGGAATACAGGGTATTCAGACATCTTGATGCTGCTTTGATTATCACAATTTATTATAGTAGGGTCCAGAGGCTTTCCAAACAAATATTACAAGAGTTTTCTTAACCAAACAACTTCCTTTCCTAATTCACATGTAGCAACGTATTCGGCTCCAACAATACTTAACACAAAAATATCTTGTTTTCTACTCATCCACGAAATCATTGCAGCTCCCAAACTGAAACATCCACCGGTAGTGCTTATGCCATCAATCTCACTGCCACCCCAATCTAAATATGTAAAACCTGTCAACTTGACTTCCTTTCCATCATACTTTAGGAATTGATGTATAGTTCCATGTAGATATATCAAAATATGCTTCTCAATTATCCAATGGTCATGATGAGGCTCCAAATGAAATTGAATAAGAATATTTATAGAAAAACATATATCAATTCTTGTATTTTCCAGGTACTTTAGAGATCTCACCAACTTACGATAGCTAGTGGGATCAACGAGAATGGAGTTGGAGCTTCTAAAATCCTTGATATTAGTGATCATGGGACTAGTAATATGCTTGGAATCCATCATATAGAATCTCTGCAAAATCTCAATTATCTATTTACCTTGACCTAAATATTTTTCTCCAGGTTTTTTCAAAACTTCCAAACCCAACTAATAGTGCATAAGTCCCATATATTTCATTTCAAATTCAGCTGCCATCTTCTTTCATTCTTGTATTATATGCTCCACACCTGTAATAAACAAATCATCTACATAAAGTAGTATAATGACTAGTTCATTGTTCACCACCTTGATGTAGTGATTCAAATCTGAAATTTTTTTGGCAATCCCAATTCTTAAGAGATATGAATCCATCCTTGCATACCATGCCTTAGGATATTTCTTCAAGCCATATAGGGATTTCTTAAGTATGCAAACATGTGTGTCCTTCCTATTTATTTTGAACCCTTTCGGTTGTTCAATTTATACTTCTTCATCAATGGTTCCATTCATAAATGTTTTGTTTATGTCCATTTGATGAATACTCCATCCCATTGTAGTATCTAGAGAAACCAAATATCTTATAGTAGTATATCTAGAAGTAGGTGCAAAGGTTTTTTTCATAGTCTATACCTTCCTTTTGAGAAAAACCACTTGCAACAAATCTAGATTTGTATTTATCTATACTTCCATCAATAACATGTTTGATTTTGTAAACCCATTTTGAAGTGATAGATTATTTGTCACTTGGCTTAGGAACGATTTCTCAGACTCCATTCTTCATGATGGATTGGTATTCTTCTTACATCGTCTTCTTCCCTTATTCTTGATGATAAACTTATTCAAATGTAGTTGGTTCATATTCTATCAATTTTTTTATATATGTTGCATATCCTTAATATATTTTTAGTCTTTTTCTTTCTCTAAAAGTTCCTTTATCAACTTCATGTCCTTTGTCATATTCAAGAGTATCTTTTAACCAATTTTGCCTCTTCCTTGTTTCAGGTATTATCACAGGTTAAATCGGCTCACTTGGTCCTTCATATTTTTCTTCTTGGTTTTTAGTTTCCTTATCATGATTCTCTTCTTCTTAAAATAGTGGTGTATCTTCATCATCATAATTAATTGGAATATCCTTAGATGTTTTGTAGGCATGATTTTAATTGAATATAACATCCCTACTTACTTAAACTTTTTCTTCCTTCCTTAATGTAAATACTATATGATTTTTAAGAAAGACTGTAGCCAATGAAGATCCCTCTAATGTTTGTAGAATCTAGTTTCTTTCACTTTTCCTTTGGAACATGGATGTATGTGGGACACCCAAAGATTTGAAGATGGTCCACACATGGATTTTTCCTTGTGAATGCTTCTTTAGGTGTCATATTCTCAAGGATACTATGAGGACTTCTATTTTGTATATATATTTTTGTCATAGCTTCTTCACCTCATAGAAATTTTGGTAGATATTGATCAAATATCATAGTTCACATACATTCTTCAATTTCTCTATTTTTCCTTTTTGCAACTCCATTTTGTGTAGGATTGTAGGGAACAATGAGCTCCATATTAATACTTTCTTCTTTACAATATGCAACTATTTATTTTGAAGTGTATTTCCCACCATTGTCGGATCTCAAGGTATATATATTTCTTTCAGTTAAGGTCTCCACTTCAGATCTAAACTCCTTGAACTTTTCAAATACTTCATCTTTTTTCTTGAGAAGGTAGATCCATGTATTTATAGAGTGATAATAAATGAAGGTCACATAATAAATATGGCCTCCAAGTGATTTTTTAGACATATGCCCACACACATAAGAATGAATGAGGTCTAATATTTCCTTAGACCTCATATCACTGTTTGTAAAAGGATTTCTTATATTCTTTCCCAAGGTATATCCCTTATAAAATCATTCATGTCATTCCTTGATGTTAGGGATGTCATTTATCATTTTAATGAGAGATGGAATGATCTTGTAATGTGTTTGACCATATCTTCTAGGCCATAGTTCGATAGGATTGATTTCGATTTGAACTAGGGCTTGATGATATGGTGTTATAAATCTATATAGTCTTCCTTCACAAACTCCAATAACCCTTTCAATTTCAATGCTTGAATCATTTCCCCAAACCAAAAATTTACCATATAAAAAGGAAACCCTTTATCCTTTATCTTCTAAATAATAAATTTAAAGTAAATTATTTTTCAAACCTGGAACATAGAGTATATTGTTGAGGTGTAGCTTTGCTCCATTTTATAGCTTCAAATATGTAGATCCAAGGTCCTTGACTGCATAGTTGTTGTTGTCTCCTAGCTCCACTACATGAGATGATTGTTCCTTTTGTAGATTATTAAAATGTCCAATTTATCCTATCATATGTCTTCATGCTCCATTATTAATGACCCATGCATTGTCATCATCAAGAGTACCTGTAAGTGTAGCCAAGAACCCTTCTCTTTTGAATTTCTCAAATAGATTGTAGATGATCCTTTCAATCCAGCTTCCTGCAATTCTTATTATATTGAGCCCCATATTCAAGAATTTTTTCATAGAGGGAGTAACCTTTTCTTCCAAACCAACAAAATTATCTCCAACCTTCTTTAACTTTAGCTCTGATACCATGTTGAGAAATCAATGCTATTATAATTAGGGTTTTTTTATTCCTCTTCTTGATAATTACTTGTGAATTATGTAGGCTTCTTTTAATTCTTTATTGTATTATGTTTCATCAACCAATTACCAAATTATATTTGCATGAAGATCGCAAGAAAAAGAGACATGGGATGTAGGCAGACAACTAGGGAAACACCCCTATGAGGAGAAAACCCAGTCAAAACTCTTCCTTCATTAGATTCAAATACAATATGAGATAATTCAATAATATTTGACCTAGACATACAATTCCTCCAATCACTAAGTCATCCATTCCCTATTCTCAAAATTATAGCTTCCCAACGTCAACTTCGATCTAGAATTGCGACCTTTGCAGCAGTAGAATTTTGTCTCCTGCAAAAGAACTTTGACCTGCAATAAATTCATATTTTTGACCCCTGCAAATTCCTAGTAACTTCGGACATGTGAGAGATAGATAGACCAAAACCTTTAATTTAATCTTCCCCTGCAATCTTCTTCCTTCTCAATCCACTTAGCAGTTTTTTTGCCTCTCTTTCTTATGTATCGAACTTGTTGAGTGAGTGGTGCAAATGGATTGAACTAACTCTCAATTTATACCATTTTCTATGGGTTTAATTTCACTATTGTATATCGATTTTATCAGGATAGGGCCGAATTGGTGTGGAGGTGTCAAATGACCTATTTGACTTAAAAATAATTATTATTGCATGATACAAAACCCCAAGAAGGGTCTGATAAAATTGACAATGGCTCTATTGACTCAATATAAAACCTAGAATCGTATAATGGAGGCTTTGCCCTAAAAATGATGACCCAAGTACGAAATGCATGCTTTAATAATTAATTTTTAATAATAATAAAATTTCTTTTGACGAATATATTACATTATACAATTATGAAGATCGAACCTAGTTACATTCTTCAACATAAGGTTTCTTGTTGATAGAGTCAACATTAACTAGTTTTTACTACATCAATTACATATCTATCAATTTATATTTTATATAAAAAATATGGCTTTATGGCTTATACATACAAACTTAGGCTATAATCCTCCCTAAGGTTTAGACTAGATTAAGGTAATGGAACAATGAAATATTAAATTTAATATAAGTGTTCATTATATTAATGAGGTGGAATTGGACATAGTACCTACTAACATATGTAGAATCATGTTTATAATATCCTACATGTATATAAGGTATGAAATCTTCATGCAAATATCCAACTAGTATTGCCTAGTCAAGGTCAGGAAGCCCTACATCACAAATGTACATAAGGGTAAGCCAAAGATCTCACTGATAAGTTCCACCTAATCCAAGAATTTGAATAGTTATAGTAAGATTTATTAATATAAAATCAGTTGAATTCTGAGTCAATAAGAGTAAAGGTGTCCCTTGAGGGGTGTACAAAAGAGAAAAAATATTAGCTAAAAGATTTGGTATAGGAATATAGAGGATTGTTCTAGGAGCCTAAAGGGATACCATCTAAAATGAAAGTGAAGTATGGAATACAATTATTTCCAGATGCTTCATTGTTGAATATTGTGAAGTATATACAATACATTTTTCAAGAAAATAAAGTGAATAAGTATTTGGAATAACTATTGGAGTAGGGTGTGATTTAATCGAGCACCTCAAATTGGGTGTTACCCATCATAATTGTACCAAAGAAGGACAGGACTTAGTGAGTGCATCGATTATAAATAATTGAACAATATTATGCTCAAGAATATATATCCTCTTCCAAAGATCAATGATATATTATAATATTGCAACAAAAAAAATAATTTACCAAGTTGGACTCTCAATTTGGGTACCACCAGGTATATGTCAAAGAAGAAGACACCTAGAATACTACCTTCTAAATAATCCAAGGTTTGTATGAATGGTTGGTCACTCCTTTTGGTTTATATAATACATTAGTTGTCTTTATGAGACTAATGAATGATGTATTATGCATATGTCTAGATTCATTTGTAATATTATATTTGGATGATATACTAGTTTATATTGCTACACAGGAGGAATTTATCGCACATATTTTGAGGTGATAAAGGCTTTGAACAAGAATTCGTTGTTGGATAACCTCAATAAATGTGAGTTTTCCTAGTAGTATTCAGTGTATGTGATTGGTGGAGGAGAGCTCAAGATATATCCCACAAAAATGGAGGTGATATTGAAGTGGATCTTAGGAGATTTATTGGGGAATCATAATACATGCAAAAGTTCATAGATTTATTTTCGGTGCTAGATACACCACTAAATGCCATAATAACAAGCGACAATATTTTAGAGTGGTGAAAGATTCAATAGAAGGCTTTTGGTGAGATAAAAATAAAGACTAGTCAAGCACTACATCTCACCTAACCAAACTTGTAGTAGCATTTTGAAATAGAGATATATGCAAATATGTATGACAAGGGAGTAGCTTTAATGCATGGAGGAATATTTGTATTCTATCATTTTGAAATATTTCATGGGACGGTCCTATTGACCCATTTTAATGTATAATTATCATCATCATTTATCCCTTACACTTTCCTTTTCTCTTATTAAATCCCATACATGGTCATTTTTCCAAAAGTTGTGTACATAATTTTTTATCTCAATTAATAGTACCGTATTCGGCACATTTTCCACTCTACAATAACCCATCCCACACTACTCCTATACTTAGCCATTCCGCAAGTGTGTGAAACACCCTTCCCATCAAACTCTCCACACAAACAAATTTCCACACATCCCATTCCTTTACACATCACTTTCCTCCACACTTATATTTATCTACACACATAAAGCTTCCACACAAGGCATACCATATGCTCCAATAAAATGACTTCTTCACTTATAAACCATACTTAGTAAAAAAACATAGTTTAATCCTTTCAAGCCAATTGAAATCTAATTAATTTTGATCCCTAAGGTGGAAATGTGTTGATATTGTGTTACATGAATCAAATCCACCAATACACTATTTTGAGGCATGCAATAGTTTATTAACTTATCATTACTCTCACATATCCCAATGAAGACAATACATGCAAAATAGGTGCATTACTAAATTCTAATTTTAAACTAATCCATAAATAGCTAAGAGCTCCATAAAACCTCACTTGATATATCATATATATCAAAGTGCATTGAATGAATAAAGTAATATGGCGAGAAACAAGAATAATAAGTCTTTTGTGGGGACATAGATAATTCACTAGCATGACAAGATAATGAATTCCATTAATCTATGTCCTATCAGTGGTATTTGAACTTAACACCTGAAGAGACACACACTACAAGGAAAATACCCTCCAGCGGAGGTTACAATGGAGGTTTTTAGTGTTATAAAAATGACCAAAATTTTTCAAAAAACATTTAATACAACATCCATTTTCAGTAACGGAGGCTTTGTCAAAGCTTCTAACAGAATTTCAACACAACGAAAAAAAATTGGGTGGCCAGAGGTTATTACGTATGTTTTTCTCATCGGTGCGCTAATCAAGTGTCAACACACCAATGCATTTTACAATGAATGTATCGGTACTATAAACCTACCAAGCACCAGGACGGAAAAAAAATTTAGGATGCCCCGGGGCGTTTAGCAACATCCTGGTGCGTGTCAGCTAGACAGTCACCTCGAGGCGGTCGAAGGTGCATGCACCGGGCTGTTAAGGTATAAAATCGCACCAGGTGCACTGTAGGTGATACAACGCACCGGGACGTTCTAATTGGTATTCGTATTTGTGTGGTGCCCATAGGTCTTACAATGCACTAGTGACAGTGCAATTATTGTGATTTTTTAAAATTCATTATTCATAAAAAGTCGACACATATCTTATAACAGTATTCATATCAATTAAATTTTTATTAGTCCATTTGAATGTGATGTTTGGATTAATTTTTTATATCATATCATAATTATTGTGATTTCTTTAAATTCATTATTAATCAAAAGTAGACACATATCTTATAAAAATATTCATATCAATTAAATTTTTATTAGTGCATTTGAATGTGATATTTGGATTAATTTGTTATATCATATCATCATATTTCACATCTCTTCACTATAATATTTAATCATCCATATATTTAATCAGCAGTGTTACATTTCACAGTGACAATGGAGAACGCAATAGAATAAATTAAAACATATTTTATTATATATGTGAATATGACACTCTTTGTCATACAAAATGGGACATTTATTGGTATCCCTTTGTCTTTCAATAGGGACACTATGTCCATTACATTAAACAAAATATCTGATTTCACAGACAAATATTTCAAAAAAATACAACGCCTTGCTTTGACATCCAAACATAATGATCATCATTATTCACTTGAACTGCTATAAGTGCTCGAGCTACTTCCATGACTTGGGTTATTTTGAGGAAACGATTTGTTCATGGTGTTTATTGTTTTCTTCTATTTCACCTTCCATCTACAAACACAAAAATAACTGTAATGATTGTATATACATTGGTGAGAATAATGAAAATTGAAATAATAAATAATATACATCAATTTAAATCGAAAAGAAATGACGTACCATAGCAACAATTGACTCGTGAACTATACATGTTCTTTCAAAACCAAATTTCATGCCATCTTTCAACATTTCATTTGTTGGCGCGGTTCCATAGTTTTTTTCCTGCAAGTTTTGTATCCCATAACAAATCATATATTTAGTATAAAACTTATTTTTTTGTTCTATTAATTATAGATGGAGCTAAGTAAAACAAGATCGATAGATAATTACAAATTCCACAATCAATTTATGATATGCCAACATATACTGACAACTCATATTTAACCCAATGTCAATCAATTCATCTAATGGTTCTTCTTTGTATGTTAGCACCTGTTTGAAGACATTCAATTATGATTGTTGTAAAACAACTTAAAATATACAAAAACTTAAAATCTAGTTAAGTTTTTATAAGGAGGCAACAATTACTCGCAAACTTAGATATCAACCATTTTCTTCCTTGTCGTCCTGTTTTATGTGCTGAATGGGTTCCATTTTCTTTTCTTTTTTACAAGAAAATGCTTGAAAATTAATATTTAATGCTAAATTGTTTATTTATTGTATCTAATTGAAAAATTCAATGATTACATATTAAATTTGAAGCACATTGTTGTTGAGATGGTTCCTTGTGCAATGCAATTATGTCCATTCCTTTGACCATTTCGGTGTACACCTTTTTGGACATTCTTACTAGCATATTTATGATATCAACTCGTTCATCCTTTGATATTTTCATAATCTTCCTGAAAATGTAACATGACAATAAACTATTTAATTTTTATATTGATACATGAAAAGTAAATATAAAAAAAGTGATATTTATAAATGATCGCTTTCTAGTAACATATACATATAATTCTAAAAAACATGTAAAGAAATATTACTTTTACATTCCTTCTTTTTTGTTGTTGTAAGTTTTTGCTATTAAAATTCTAACATGTCTCATTGACCAATTCTCTGGAAACTCATCGTGTAGTTAGATAAAATTTGGTTCTTGGAATCATTGGATTGATTTTTGTATTGTAAGTGGAAAGAACGTCTATACATTCATTCCACTAGATCCCTCAAAGTTTTGTAAAAGTTTTTCCCCCTTTTGTTAAACTTCCAGCACCACTCCAGATGAGCTAAGGAGCAATTCATTTTCATTTGCATGCTCTATTTTTTTTCTTTTCTTAGAACAACATTCCTTTTCTGAGTTGTTGATCCCTGTAGAACATTAAACATATGTGAATTAATAGATTGTTTGAAACATGTTATCTAATATTTTTAAGTATATTATTAATGAAAAAAAAAAAAAACTCTTATTGGATCGATAATATTTTTTCATTCACCTAATTCATCCTTTTGAAATTTTTCCATCAAGATTTTATGCTCTTCTGGTCCTACATCAGAAATAATATTATCGAGTTTCGTCATTTTGTGGCTCTACATGATACGCAGTAAACAATACATATTAGTTAAACTTACATATAGTTCAAAATTAATAATTTTTGTAAATAATTTACAAGGAACTTGCCTTTTTGGCTTTTCTCGATGTGCTATCAGTATTTTTGTTACTTGATTTCTTATCAGTCATTTCTTTATCAATATGAAACATGTACCATACCATTCATTAATATATTTTATAAATAAATCATAAACTTTTCAGATAAAAAAAAAAAAAAATCAAGAAAACAGTGTGCCTTTAATGATGTATGCATTGACGTCAGTGTGACGTGTTCTTATAAACGCACCGCCAAAACAGTAGAAACACCGTATGGTGCTCTATGTCAACAAGGAGCACCAGTGCATTATATGTTAACCAGCACACTGATTATCATAGAAAAATTAATAAAAGTACTCTAGTGTTAGTTTTTATAGCATATGATGTCATGGAGGGGGCGGTGCGACATATTCTTATAAACGCACTGTGAAAACAAGGGACCACCTTACGATGCTCTCTGTCAACAATGAGACCCAATGTGTTATATGTTAAACAGTGCACCAATTAACACAGACATATAATAAAAAAATGTTTTTTTCAAATAGTACGTGCGCGGTGCACTATAATGAAATAGCGCACCGGTGCTCTATTTTATATATGGCACACGGATTACAAAAAATATGTTTTTAATTTTTTTTATCAAACAGTACATGCATAGTGCGGTGTGATAAAACAACGCACCAGTGCATAGTTTACACATGGCGCACCGATTAAAAAAATCATGTTTTTTAAAAATTCATGCAACGGCCGACATGGATTGCGATCCGAATATGCAAGTCATCCCGTGGGTTATATGTCATAGGCCTATATATATAGCAATACAAACTCTATAAATCTAAAATGAAAATCCATAATTTTGAAATCACAAAAAATGGAAGAAGCAAGGGAAAAAATAAAAAGAATCAAGGGTTTAGCGTAAGAACGGATTTTTTTTTTTTTTCAATTTGTCTGAAAATGAATAGTAAGTTTAAATTTTTTACTTACTGCATAAAAAATACTGCAAAAAATGTAAAAAAACGATAAAATTTAATCACCATATGGTTTGAAATTCTACGCTACAGAGTTTGAATCACCATAGGTTTGGAATTCTAATTGTCTGAATAGTTATGTTCGAAAATATTTTGCTGCTCCACAGTGCTCTCGTGCTCTCTTGCTCCAGATATGTCTCGTGCAAATCTCTCCCTGAATTTTTTTGCAAAAATAATGAAATAATGAAAATTTTTTACTATTTAAAGAATTTTTTTATGAAATTAGATTTTCGAAAATATTTTTCCACCCATTTTTCAATTTACTATCTTTTTACTCACTTTAAAAAAAAAGTTGTGCTTTTTTATTTGCGGCTATTTGGCACTAGTGCGTAGTAACTAAAACTCACCGGTGCGGTTATCTATACATTAGCACCGATAACAATAAGTCCATTTTTAAAGCACCAAAATTACTTTTAGGTGTGTACACCAAAATTTATTGTTGATTTTGCTCAAATGCAGGGAGAAAATATCATAATTATATGGAATGGACAATTCTTCAAAATCCAGCTCATTTCGTAATGTTTCTCAAATTCGCGGAGTTCTCCCTATCCATCTCGAGACATGTTCTCAAATTCCATCGTAGAGTTCTCCCTATCCATCTCGAGACGTAATATTTACTTCAAATTTTATTTATATTTTCATTATCTAATTGAATTTATGTTTTTTATCCATGTCAATCAGCTCAATAAAATTTATAATCTATACAAATTTGCAGGTTCATGCAGATTCATAATCGAGTTTAGATGCACAAAATATTCAAACAGCTGTAAAACGTTGGAAGCTCTTATAAGGAGAAGCATACCACAAGGCACATTTGGTAGATGAAAATGGACAACCGCTTCACCTTAACAATTGTAACAATATTACATATTCTAGCCACAATCCTAGGACAATGATGGTAATAATAATTTTTTGGTATATTAATGTAATTATTTCAATGTCAAACCAATTAATCATGCATTGTCGACGTGCTTACTAATTAATATCATAGATTTTGTACTAATCATGTTCAACTATATTTTTTGAAATTATTAGGATATTAGTGATGATGAGTCACCTACCTACCATCTTCTGTTGCACCCCATGACAATGTCAAATCGAGAGAAGGTTGAATTTAGAGAACAAATCACAGAGGAACGATACCAAGAATAGTTGAATCAACCACCTATTCAATTCCCACTACGTCCAGATTCACCAATTTGGAATGACTACAAAAATAGTAGTTCTTCACAAGCTGGCAGTGGAGGCAATCAAATAGACTTTGGTATGGATTATTACTTAAGGGATACGACTGCCATGGAGACAACGTTGTTATATGCCTTCCAGAATGATGATCAGCTAGGGGATGATGCTCATATCGCTGACACCTTTTTCGAAAGCCTTAAATTTGCTTCCACCACCCCTCTCTTTGGACTTGGCGGTTAGTCAAATTCTACCTAGTTGGGGACAACAATGTTACTGTACAACTTGAAAGCAAAGTTTGGCTTGTCGAATGCATGTTTCTCAGAAATTTTGAGGTAAGTTACCATAAAGTCCTCCCTTATACTTTGAGAAATATAATCACATGATTAGCATTACAAATGGTCAATTTTATGAAAATTAATAATTATATCGACATTAATGTACATTTAATATTGTCCATGATCACCAACTACAGGTTATTCAAAGATAAGGTTCTTCCGAGTGATAATTTCTTGCCCGGTAGCTGCAAAGAGGTAAATAAATTGTTGAAAATGTTGGGTGTTGAGTACATATCATATCATGCATGTCCAAATGATTGTATTCTATATAGAGGATGATATGCAGATAAAGATATATGTCCGAAATATGGGCATGGCAGGTATGATGAATAAAAAAAGAAGGTAAAATCACATGGTCCTCCTTTTAAGTTATTAAGGCACATGCCTATAATCCCGAGGATTCAAAGGCTCTTTCGTTGCAAAGAATTAGCTATGTTGCAGGGATGGCATGCCTCACACAGAAGTGAGTTGGGAGTTATGCAAATCCCAACAAGATTCAATAGCCATGAAGCATATAGAGGATACATGGCCCGAAAAATTCAAGGATGAAGTACGACGTCTACAGCTCAACATAGCCATGGATGGTGTCAACCCATATTCCCTCCAGAACACCAACTATTATATTTGGACTGTAGTAGTGATCAATAACAATATTCCCCCATGGTTGTCCATGAAGAATGAACATCTTATGTTGGCTCTCATTGTCCCTGGTAGAAGACAAGTGAAGAATATGGATGCCTACTTATAACCATTGGTAGATAAATTGAAGGAATTTTGGGATGTGATAAATTTATATGATGTATCAAGACCCATCCCAGCAGAGAGGAGTTTTAAGTTGTATGGTGTATGTTCTTACATGACACATTATTATCCAGGCTTAGGATTTTCTTCTAGTAAATTACATTTTTATTGATTTGTTTATATACATAATAATATTCTTTCGCATATTAGTTATTTAATTCGTTGTAATTGTTCTTATCTTCATGATATCCTTTAACGTGCATGCATATATATTGTATACAATAATCTCGCAGGATTTGTAACAAAATGGTATTTTGGATGTAAATGTTGTGAACCTTCTTTGAAAGCTAGATGGTCCAACGACGTATGAAAGCCAGTGTATGACTACTCTAGGGTATTCCTCCCATAAGAACACCCTTAGAGAAGAGCATCATCCTCTTTCAATGGTAAAAAAGAGAGAACCCAAAGGCCTACAATAACGACACCAGCTGAATGTCTTAGAGAATATGAGAAGAGAAGGAGAAGGAGTTCATATAGATGTTCGATTCAAATGGGGAGCCTATCTTCGATGATCCGGAATTATTTGACACCTATGTTGAGAAATTTACCATTGGGATGAAAAGGAAATCTATCTTTTATAACCTCCCATATTAGGATCATCTTAATATTACCCACTTATTAGATCTCGTGCATATATTTAAAAATGTTTCATCTTATTTATGGAGGAACATGTCATCGAAACAAAGTGACACATTAGCTGTTAGGAAAGATCTTATTACTTCAAAAACTAAAAAGAAACATTGGCCAATACGATTAGAAAGTATAGGATCAGAGGCAGGCACTAGTCCCTCTAATTCATGGTTTCAAAGAAGGTGATGTCCCATGGATTTTTAAAAAAATGATTTTTCTTTGGCAAAGGAAGTTATAATGGGTGTGAGGGTACCATATTTATATGGGTCTTCACTATGGTGTTTCTTCACCATCGATGACCATTTTTCGGGGTTGAAATCGCATGACCATTTGAATCTTCTAAGAGTACGTATAATGTGAAAAGAATGATTTTATTATTTTTTATATTAATAAATGTTATCTCTTGCAGGGATCATAAAACATAACTAATTTTGTATATTATTGCATGTGTTTATAACTTTGCAGTGTCATTATTCTTTGTTCATGGGCGGGTGTGTGAAACATGAATTACCCCAAGACCTAATACATGTCATATCTAAATTATCTGCATTTGTACGTTGGAGCACGTCAAAGGAGATTCATGTGGCTAGCATTCCATGTTGGCGTCAAGAGATAGTTGAGATTGTTTGTATGTTTGAGAAGGAACTACCGACGAGTTTCATGGACTTGTAGGTTCATCTTCTAATCCACCTAGTATATGAGGTTGAATTAGTTGGGGTGGTTTCTTGTCGTTGGATGTTCTTCTTAGAGAGGTACATGAAGGAATTGAAAGGTTTTGTTTGACAAAGGGAAAAACTCGAGTGGTCTATGGCAGAGGGGTACATATCGTATGAGTATTTCTATTATGCCAGTGAGTACATCAAGCAGATCGACAACAGACCAGGTGCAGTGATTTGGGACAATTAAAGGGATGAAGAAAAAAGAGAAGGGGAGCTGCTCCAAACGAATGGAAAAAGGCGCTTGATAAAGAGTAAGCGACTTATAATTTTTCAAATTTACACAAAGTAAATATTCATGTTGAAATTCGATATAATGTATATTTTGATCTCATGTGTACTCTATGTCGGTTTGATTTCATCAATGAATGCAGAAATTGAAGCAATCAACCAATTTGTTATTTACAATTCCGTGGCGACACAGCTGTGGGTCGCATTGTACAAACAAAAGAGGATGAAATGGGATAGTGTCAGGAAATAATTCAAATGGTTGAATGGTAGAAGTGTGCCTCATCCTGATCATTTAAAAGAAAATATGCCAAAAATATGCCCCAATAGTTGGGTTGTTGACCAAGTGAGAGAGGAATACGGTGCAACCAGTCGTTACCCATGTGCAAAAGAGGATGCACTAAACGTAGCGATTGGGTGCACCCACTCGGTAATAATCTATTTATGTACATTTTAAACTTAATAATTCACCTTTGAAATGTAATTACATCTACATTTAATATTTTAACTGTTGGGTTATTATAAGACACATGACACTATGTTTTTTTAACTTTTTTATAGGTGAATTTGTTCCCATCTATGTGGGCATATGGACACCGTTTTCACACAGAAAATGCCAATGATGGACACATGACACAAGACTATGGAGTGGAATTCGAGTTCAATCAATCTAGTCGATCTAGAAACCGTGATCAAAACCTAGTACGAGGGATGTTAGGTTACATCGAAAAGATACAAGATATCATTGAAGTGGATTTCTCTTCTTTCCAATGTGTTATTTTTAGGTGCAAGTGGTGGGACACCTTTGATCGGAATAATGTAAAGGAAGATCGCGATAGTAGGTTGATATGTATCAACTCTAAAATATGTGGTATGAAGCTAAGTGTTAGGACCCCATAATGTACCATTTTGACCATACATTTTGCTATCATTCCACTCTTTTCCAGTCCATATTTAAAGCTTATACTATCATTTTCATCCATTCTTCCAAAGGTATATAACATTCTTCTCTTTACTATATGTTTAACTTGTTTTACATATAATTTTACATTACTTTCATATTTAATCATTAATCGAAAATATATAGTTGTTGGGACAGTTTGAAGACCACAGATAATCTGTTGTGGATATCTGAAGACTGCGTTGCTGAAATAGTCAACATGGTACACAAATCCCGTTGCTGAAACAACCCATGATTTACGATTTTGAAGCAGTATTTCAAGCATGACAGCAACAAGAAAAGACAAGTAAGGAAGTTGTTACACGGACCACTCTAAAGCCAGTACCATCGAAACCATTGTAACAGTATTTTGCTATGGAAGAACAGAAAGGTCCTATTTCAGTATAGAAGATCATATTAGATTAAAAATAGGATTTCTATAATGTAAATCAATTGTAATAGATGTCTCCTCTTTAAAAAGAGGATACATCAGCATTAGAGAGAAAATTGGAGACTACAGGAGGTTCATTTTGAACAGAGAAGGGACGTGAATCCTTTGTAATATGTACTTTCGACGGATGAATAAAAGTTTGTTCTGAGCATTTCATTTTAATTCCTTTTTCTGGGGAATCTTGTGAGAAGGAAAGGGCCCGCCTTCTTCACAAGATTCACCCATTTTTTCCTGTAGTTTGTTAACTGTTCTTTTCATTTATGCCTTGATTAAACTCTGTTTACTGAATTCATTTATGCAGTATTGGAATTCTGTTGCTATTGTTGAAGCTCTATTTCCATTACTTGTTGCATTGATTTCATACAATTCATTCTTAAGAAGTTGTGGATTATTTTAATTGGAAATATTGTTTATAGAATGAGTTTGTGAAAGCTTGGTAATCAGAAACAGGTGCTGAAGATTCCTACTTAGGGAATAGGGTCATGTTCTCTGTTATAACATAATTGGTCTTCATTTTGCAGATTGATTTCCTTTCCTAGATCGTTGTCTTTTTAATGTAATCCAGGATTCTTTTAATGATTGTCTGCAATAGAAATATTGTCTTTGTTGTAACTCAAGTAGACTTCAGTTTGTTGAAGCAAGGTGTGATTAGTGTAATTTTTACTACAACATTTCATTGCTTTTGAGATTGAGCATATACAGTGTGTGATTGCCTTTGAAACAAACAGACTTCCCTGGGTTGACAATTTATGTAGCACTTGAATTGTTTAATTTGATAAACAATTAAAGTGACCAACACTAAGGAGCCCTATGTTTTCCCCAAACACTGCAACCAGGTGTTTTTTTACCCAAATGTGTTGGATAGGGATTGGTGGTTTGTATTGAGACATGACCCTAGATAAAAACATATTTTTGAGAACAATAGTGTTATCATGCCAAGTGAGTTGGAAGATAATGAGGGTGATCATGAGAACCAAGAGTGATATGATACATGTGTTATTTCATCATTTATACTTTTTAAGATGGGTTTTTATAAAGAAGAAGACTTAATTACCTTATAACTAAGACTCTTTTTTTTGGAAACATTATAATATGTATTTTAAATTAATTGGTAATTTGCATTGTGTTAATGTTAAAATAATTTCACTTGATAATTTGCAATTATGTTGATCTCGAAAACAATGGTGTACTGTATAAAGTTCTGTTTTTTTTTTTGGTATGTAAGATCATAATAAAATAATGATAATTCTAAAGTATATGAATTTATTTGCATTATTTTCTAAACTTTATTATGTTAAAAAAAGTCATATTATTCTAGATTTATTATTTTACAATTATTTATATTCATACAAATTTACAATTTTACAATTATGGTAATTTAACAATATTTATGGTATACATTTTACTTATGGTAGTTATGGTTCAAAATTGACAATTAAGTTAAAATTTTACAAATTTACAAATTTAAAATTTTTAATAAAATTGAATGATGACAATACATACAATTACAATTACAATTTTACAATTTCACAATACAATTACAATTACAATTTTAGAATTTTACATACAATTACAATTACAATCATTTCACATTAATACAATTAAAATTGTACAAATATTTTACATACAATTAGAATTAAAGTTAGAATTACAATTACAATTTTACAATTTCACATACAATTACAATTACAATATTTACAATTACAATTTTAGAATTTTACATACAATTACAATTACAATTTCAATTTTAGAATTTTACATACAATTACAATTACAATTTCAATTTTAGAATTTTACATACAATTACAATTACAATTTCAATTTTAGAATTTTACATATATACAATTACAATTAAAATTAAAATTACAATAATTTCACATTAATACAATTAAAATTTTACAAATATTTTACATACAATTACAATTACAATAATTTCACATTAGTATAATTAAAATTTTATAAATATTTTACATACAATTACAATCATTTCACATTAGTACAATTAAAATTTTATAAATATTTTACATACAATTACAACTTTACAATTTCACCAACAATTACAATTACAATTACAATTATAGAATTTTACATACAATTACAACTTTACAATTTTACATATATACAATTACAATTAAAATTACAATTACAATCATTTCACAATAAATTAAATATTATAATTACAATTAAAATTTTACAAATATTTTACATACAATTACAATTAGAAATACAATTACAATTTTACATACAATTTGTTGGGCCGAAATTAATGTATGTTTTCACTCTATAATTACTTCAAATTATGACACAGTCTTAGGAATTCTTCCTCATTTTGACAATAAAGAAAGAAAAGATTTATGAAAATCAGAGAAATTGGGCTAACGACAAAAATGAACGTTTCTATAATAGAAATTTGACTTATTATATCTCCGTATGCAGTAAGGCAAAGTAGTTGGACCAATGGCAAACGGAAGACAACCGACATACATGAACGTATTGAATCTCAGTAACTCCCAGAAGCCAGTAGAAGGCGGAAAGACGAATTCAAGCTCGAAGACTCAAACGACAGCCATGTGTAGCGCGCTATCGTTCGTAGAATACTATCTCATTGCATAAAAATGCCTTTAAAAGGGCTAGGGATGAACTAGATAGGGAGTCGAATAGGAATTTTCCTTCTGTAATCAACGCATTAGGATAGAGCTGTCAAATTGGATTCTTGTATTATCCTTTTATTTACTAAAGAGTTTTGATGTTTTGAACAATTATCTTCTGAGGTTTTCATTGCGTTAAATCTTCTGGTGGTCTGGGCCCAACCCTTGGGAGTTTCCTAGCCAACTGTGCATTAGTTACAAAATTAATGTTTGGTTATTTGATGCGGTTGTAAAATACTTTTCTACTCAATAAAGTTACAGTTTTTATTCCTTTGGAATAGTTTAGTATTTTTGCTTCTTGATTGAGAGTAATCGCATTTGCATCTTTTGGTTTATAATAGTGCTTCACCGATGTTAGATGTTTCCATTTTCTTCCAATGCCCTTGCAATCGATTTACATATCGTAGAATAATTACTGTTCAATGCTACTTGTCTTTGCAGATTAAATTTTTCTTTCAGCACAATAAGGCGTCCAATTGTTGATTAATGTCAATTAGACAATTTACAAAGAGAATTCCATTGCAAAATTATATAATTAATTGTTTTTCCATTCATTTAGATTTTTGTTCAACTCATTAAGAATGTTGTTCAATTCATTTAGATTGGTGTTCAGTTCATTAAGATTGCTATCCAAACCATCATTTTGCTATTCAATCATAGGTTTCTATTTTCTAAACTAGACAGAATAATTAGCTACAGTTTACCGATTTAATTGAATTTAGAAGATTAGATAATCCTTTTTCATAAGCAACATAAAGTAACTATCAGTCGATCTCACTTGCATATATTGTGCTTACACTCTTGAAATAAGAAGACTTACCTTGGGTCGACAATTAAATGAGAAGCACTAAGGTTGCCTATAATAAGCCACCTCTGTAAGACCAACATTTTTGGCGTTGTTTCCGAGGAGAGTGTTAAGAGTGATATCCTTTATTCATATTTCTCCATTGCTGTGAAGAATTGGGTATTGAAAATGAGAGGTAAGAACCTACGTACCGACAAGAAAAATGTTTTCTCTCTAGCCTGCTTCTCAGAAAAATTATACAAGACCAGTAGAATAAGTGCTCTTTTTTTACGAATAGGAAGAAAAAGATAGAAACAATTCAAAATAACTCTCAAACATCCTCACAATCCCAAGGACCGGTGATCCCTGGAAGAACAACATATATAGACGAAATCATTAAGAAATCTAAATCTCAGGCATCCATAGGACCCAGAACTATTCAAAGTCCTATCACACTCCCTTAGGCGGTAGCCTTGCCATCTTTAGCCCACGCTGAGATTCACTTTGAAATAGAAGGATCTGAGCGAAGCCTTCAGAATGTCGATCATATAGGCGCTGACCCTTCGAGAGAGGGAGGTTCTTGCAATTTATAGGAAGGAAAAGGAGAAACTAGTGGTGTAATTCAAATAGAAGCTCCAAAGCCTAAATCCCCTGAAAGAGTGTTTGAGACAGAGGTACTGAGGATCCCAGATCATGGAAGCATTGTAAAGCCTCCACTGCATTCGCCTCCCAAACCCACCAGGATTACTCCTCCAGAACAAGAAATCCCTGAATATTTCTGCACCTCTTTGATCAAATGGAAAATAATCAAAATCAGAATCAGAGGCAAACATCAACATTGGAATACCCCATTTTTAATCATGCTGCAAACGCCCCTATGAAAGCCATTCCCTTGCACAACATTCCCACCTTCCATGGTTTGACCACGGAAGATCCTGATGCATTCCTATTTGAATTTGATGTCTTATGTAGGGGTTATGAATATACCACTGATCCTTAGAAACTGAAACTATTTCCCTCTACCTTAAAGGGAACAACTCTACGCTAGTTCATGGGACTAGGTGGGTGAACCATCAATAGCTGGGACCAAATGAAGAACATTTTCCTTAACAAATATCAAGACTACTGCCGAACCCGGGATCTAAAAGATGAAATCTTCAATATGTCTGCAAAAGACAATGAAACATTAGAAGAGTATGTAGAAATATTTCAATATAATATACAAAGGCCTCCATATACCACGCTATCCAAAGACATCTTAAAGGCCACGATGATTAAAGGAATGAAGGAAGAATGGGTTGAAATGCTTAACATAATGGGAAAAGGAGAGATTTACCAGGAAGAATATGATGAGATTATTTCCTTATGTATTAGATTCTCTCAAGGCAGTGCGCGCAATTGGCCAAATGGGTGTGATTCTATAAAAAATTATATTAAGCAATCTAATGGCAATGTAACTAGAGTATATTTTGGCAATCTTTTGGAAGATTTCAAAACTAACATTTTGGGTACTTTGACAACACAACTCGACGCTTTACAAGCCAAGTAGAAATAATCTATAACAAAGCAAAACTTGGTCATCTTTTTCCCGCGATGTCGAAAGAAGCACAACCAAAGGGAATGCCCTTTAGACATGGTTCAGACTTGTGCCATCTGCACTAAGGATCATACCACGGACCAATGTCCTTCACTCCCTGGGCTGAAAGTAGTTTATAAGGAACAAGAGGAAGAGATAGAACCAGTCTACCTAATTAATCAACATAGAAAATGGTAGGCACGACTAGGTATGCCACAAGACCTGCCTCAGTTATTTTCTTCTCCCCAGTTAAACTAGAAAAACCCTGCAGCAGCTTGGCAAAATCAAAATCCTTTTTCTACTTAGCCAAACTAGTCATTTCCTATACCACCCTGGCCCACACAACCTTCATCAGGGAAAAATTGGCCAATTTTTCCTTGTTCTTCCCCTTATTGGCAAAATGTTCCATATCAAGCCCAGTGGCCAAACCCTCCTCCTCAAAACACTAATTGGAATTGGCGGCAACCCCTGAGAATGACCAACCTACCGATGGGGGCGAGAACTCAGAATCAACCCACGCTGCCAGCTCCATACACAGTCCAGCACAACCCGCAGCCTGTCATACGCCCCCAATTACCAACCCAACCCTATACTAATCCAAAAAACATACCGGTTCAACTAATTCAAATTATAGAAAATCTAAATCCCGACACTGAGCAAAAGCAGTGCAATGAACTAAGGCTGAGATCAGGACGTACTATCTTACTAGTAGAAGCCACGAATCCACCTCAGTTCCGAGCTAGGACTTCAACAGAACCTAGCCAATAATATATAATGGGGAAAGAGGTAGGTAAAGATAAAGAAACAAATGACCAACAGGGGCCTGAAGAGCTTAGGATGCCTCCACCTCCATTCCCTGAAATATTAACTCTGCCCAGACCGATACTCTCTCCAAACTTTGACATCCTGGGGGAGTTGAGAAACCTCTGCATCAAAATTCCTCTTCTCCAGACCATCTAATACATTCCCATCTATGCAAAGGCAATTAAAGAGCTATGTGGGAAAAAGTAAGTAAAAAAAGATAAAGGTTGCGCCCACCGTTCATGTGGAAGGGGCCCTATCTGATTTGTTATTGAGTAGGGAACCACCTGTGAAATATGAAGACCCAAGAAATCCCATTGTGGTTGTAAGAATCTCTAGACACTCATTTCCAAATACATTGGTCGGAATAGGGGCAGCCATTAACACCCTAACTACAGGGGCCTGCGAAAAATTGGGCATATCAGCTTTGGAACCTATGGCTACATTGTTGGAACTTGCTAACAGGTATGTTATCAGACTGGAAGGAATAGTGCAGGACATCCTGGTATCTGTAGACTCATGGGAATATCCAGCTGATTTTTTAGTTATTAATCCAAAAAACAGGATGGGCGAGCACCCATTGATTCTTGGGCGACCTTGGTTGGCCACAGTCAATGCTTACATAGGCTGCCAAACAGGCAGCATGAATATCACTAGAGGAGATTCTATAAAAAATATTATTATTTATCTACCTACCAAACCAAGCTTACACATGGTGAAAATTTACAAGCATCCATGTACATACTAGGAGCAAAACATTCGTTCACCTTTGACACTAGTGGAATCTCTCGAATTTAAGGATCAAACTGAACATGATGTAATCAATAATTTTATAAATCAACCACCCACATCTATAAATTTAAATTGCTAGATGTTGAAAACAGTCCTTGAAGACGAAGCTCAAGAGGATCCCGTGATAGACCTTGAGGATCAACATATTCCCACAACCATTGTACGTAACATCATACCTATTGAGATTGAGCCAGGAAAGGTTCTGAATATTAATAGAAATTTGGATGATGACAAAAAACAAAAGCTCATAAAAGTCCTTCGGAAGTATCAAGGGGAATTTTCTTGAGATTACCCAGACATAAAGGGTTTAGACCCTCAGCTATGCACTCATCACATTTATACCGATAAGTAAATTTGTCCTATTAGAAAACCTCAGTGAAGGCTAAACCACACTTAAAAGAGATTGTAAAAGAGGAGTTGCAAAAGCTATTAGATGTAAATTTCATTTATCCTATTTCAGACAGCAAATGGGTCTCCCCTCTCGTAGTCGTCCCTAAAAATAATGGGAAATTGAGAATCTGCATGGATTACAGAGAATTTAATAAAGAAACCCAGAAAGACCACTTCCCCCTCCCCTTCATTGACCAAGTCCTGGACACATTGGCAGGGAAACGGTTCTTTTACTTCCTCGACGGGTTCAATGGTTACAATCAAATCTAGATAGCCCCTAAGGACTAGGATAAGACAACATTTACCTGCCCATGGGGTACTTTTTCTTATAGAGTTTTACCATTTGGGTTATGTAATGCCCCAACGACATTTCAGAGAGCCATAATCAACATTTTTTTTTACTTAATAAATGAGGGGCTTGAAATCTATATGGATGACTTCACACCATATGGGGAGGATTTTGACCAAGCTTTAGAAATGCTAGAAAAGGTGTTGGAGCGATGTATTGCTACTAGGTTATGTCTAAGCAATGAAAAATGTCACATGATGATGACCGAGGGAGTGATCATAGGTCACTAATTTTTTGCAGCAGGAATACAGGTAGATTCGGCTAAGATAGAGGTAATCCTTCTATTAGCTACACCCTATACACAGACATAGTTACGCAGTTTTTTGGGATATGCAGGATATTATCACAGATTTATAAATAATTTCTCACAAATATCTGCACCTTTGTATTCATTAAGTGGAAATGTTGAATTCCATTGTACTGATAAATGTGACACCGCTTTTACAGATTTGAAGAAACTGGTCACGACAGCACCAATTCTACGAGGGCCTAACCAGAAACAGCCTTTTCACATCTCTTCAGATGCATCTGACACAGCAATAGGGGCGGTCCTTGGCCAAGAAGAAGATAGAAAACCTTATGCCATTTATTATATTAGCAAAAACCTCACTCCTGCCAAATTAAATTATACAGTGGCTGAAAAGGAGTTCCTAGCTGTTATTTATGCTATTAATAAATTTAGGCACTATATAACTGGCTATCAAGTACTCGTGTATATTGATCACTCTGCCATTAGATATTTAGCCAATAAACCAATCATGAATGGGATAATAACTCGTTGGTTGTTTTTATTGCAGGAATTTGATATAACAATCAAAGATCATCCAGGAAAGGAAAACTTAATAGCAGCCTTCCTGTCCAGGGTTCCAAAAACAAACAATACGCTAGCAGTCGATGATCAGTTCCCTGATGAACATATGTTTGTTGTAGCAGTAAAAACACCATGGTATGCAGACGTGGCAAATTACTTGGTAGTAGGGAAGTTTCCCAGACATTTAACATCAACAGAATGGAAACTGATTGTACAACACAGCACAAGATTCTCCTAGATTGGTGGATATGGACATGCACATATGTAGATGCAAAAGAGAGGACAAAATCTATGACGTCTTACGAGCCTGTCACGATGAACCTTGTGGTGGTCATTTAGCAGAATGCAGAACAGGGCATAAAGTGTTACAATTAGGCTATTATTGGCCTACGATTTTCAAAGATCCAAAAAAATATGTCCAGGCCTGTGATAGCTGCCAAAGAATGGGCCACCCAGGCCAAGCTGATGAAATGTCGCTACAACCACAATTGGTGGTAGAACCATTCAAACGATGGGTGCTGGACTTCGTTGGACCATGTTCATTTTAAACCTACTGTTGTGCCTCCCCGACTGTAAAGAAACCCAGTTAAAGCCCCTTGTTTGCCATTTTCATGCCTGAAACCTACAATATTTGCCCCGTGACCTTGGAATATTGTCAAAGAGCTGCACATTGCTCCAAAAAAGCTACAGAAGCCATCAAATTATTCAAAAAACCTTAGAAATTGTTCCAAAACCTGATACCTTCATATTACAAGTATTTTTCTAAAAATTTGTGTAGGAATTTACAGGGTAAGTTTCGTAGATCAAGAACCAAAGGTCACCGCTCACAAAAAAATCACAAAATCAGTACACTAGTATAATCACGTGGTTAAAACCCTCAAAGAGGGAAACATTCCACGCCCTGAGCCAACACGGCCACTTCAGGGAATTTATTAATATAAAAGAAAATTTACATATGTTTCTCTCATAAACGGTTACTGGACAAATGACCCTCCATGCTCTTTAAATAGAGATCATGGACCAATCTGGTGTTAAACCACAGATCAAGTGTCGTTAATATCGAGGTGAGAGATAACCGTCGGATCACTACAAAGCATGACCGTCTGATTATAAGTTACAAGTGTACATGGTAAAGAAACACACTTTACCTAACTCTACACTAGACTAAGTTATTCTTAACTATTTCATATGTGTCAGAATATCCTAGCATCCCCCCTTAAGAACAACTTGGGATAGGATTGAAGGATTTACAAAGGTGACACAAAAGGAGCCTATTTCCTATGTGTCAAAATATCGTAACATCCCCCCTTAAGAACAAATTGGGATAGGATTGAAGGATTTACAAAAGTGACACAGTAGGAGAAGGAAGGAGGAATTAGAACCTATCCCCCCTTAATGACAACTTTCTTGAACTCCAAGCATGGATAAAAGTTTGGTAAACTTCGCTTCTGTGAGAGCCTTCGTAAAGATATAGGCTACTTGATCATTGGTCAGACAATACTGCACTTCAAGAACACGATCATGAATAAGATTTCTGATGAAGTGTATGTGGATTTCAATGTGTTCCATACACTGATGTTGAACTAGATCTTTACATAGCTGAATGGCACTCTGATTATCACACCAAAGTGTAGTTGGATGCTGCTCATGAAGACCAAATTCAGACAAGATCTGATGAAGCCACATGGCTTCCTTGTTGGCTTCAATTGCACCACGATACTATGATTCTTCTAAAGAAAGGGAGATGGCACTTTGTTTCTTACAAGACCAAGTAATAGGTCCTGAACCAAGAGTGAATACATATCCTACAGTGGACTTCCGATCATCAGGGTCACCAGCCCAATCAGAATCAGTGAAACCAATCAACAAGGGAGATGCTCCTGCACTGTAATGAATATCGAACTGAACTATACCTTGAATATATCGAAGTATTCTTTTAGCTGCTTTCCAGTGACTTTCATGAGGTTGGTGCATAAATCGAGCGACAAGACAAATGGCAAAGGAAAGGTCAGGACGGGTATGGGTTAGATACAAAATTTTACCAACAAGTTGACGGTATAAGGTAGCATCAACTTCAGGGGTAGTACAGTTGACTGAAAGCTTGACTCTAGACTGAAAGGGAGAAGGGGTAGGCTTACAGCCTTCCATGTGAAAGCAGTGTAGAAGATCACAAGCATACTTGGACTGAGAGAGGGTAATGTCTTCCTTGGATTGCAAGACTTGAAGACCAAGGAAATAATGCAAGTGTCCTAAATCTATCATTTAAAACTTCTTTTTGAGGCTAGACTTCACATGGTTTATATGATTTGGATCACTACCAGTAAGGATAAGATCATCAACATAAATAACAAGGATGGTGAAGGAATTACCCACCTTCTTAGTGTAGACAATGTTGTCAAAATGACACCTAGAAAATCCATTACCTAAGAGAAATCTATCCATTTTGGCATACCAAGCCCGAGGAGCTTATTTGAGACCATAGAGAGACTTCCTAAGGCGACAAACAAGGCTGGATTCTTTTTGGATAAAACCAGGGGGTTGTTCCATGTAGATTTATTTATGCAAATCTCCATGTAAGAAGGCAGATTTAACATCCATCTGATGGACTTCCCATTTAAAGGAGGCAACAAGGGAAAGAACAAGGTGGATAGAATTCATTTTTGCAACAGGGGAGAAGGTTTCAGTATAGTCAATGCCTTCAACTTGTGAAAAACCTTTAGCGACCAGACGAGCTTTATGTCTATCCACTTTTCCATCTAGTCCAAACTTTGTTTTGTAAACCCATCTGCATCTGACAAGTTTTCTTCCTTTTGGAAGAGGAACAAGATACCAAGTATTGTTTGCCAATAAGGAATGATACTCTTCATTCATAGCTTCATCCCAATCTGGATGACCGGAGGCTTCTTCAAAGGTTTCCGGATCAATTTTTTCTGGAACTTGAGCCAATAAGGAAGAAGCTCTTTAGAACTGAGAACATTTACGTCGTCGATCGGCAGGGTCACCTACAAGAGAACCTACTGCATCCCGAGTAGAGCGAACCCATCTTGGAAGCTGTGGAGTATAAGGAACAATTTCACGAGCTGGAGGAGGATTTTCATCCTCACTGTCATCATCTGAAATAGAAGGAATGCTATTAAAAATAAAAGAGAGAGAGAGGTAGCACATATGCCGAATCAGGCTCGCAGGCCAAAGGTGGCACACCCGCCGAACTAGGCTCGCAGGCCGATATATTTTCATCAAACTTTACATCTCTTCTAATGATTATATTTTTGGATTTGGGTTGAAGAAGTCTATATCCTTTGAAATCTTCAGAATATCCAACAAAAATACATTTTTCACTCTTAGGTTCTAAGGCTTTATGTTTCGCATCTGGAATATGGGCCCAAGCAAGACTTCCAAAAACATGAAAGTGACTTACATCTGATTTGATTGAGCTCCAAGCTTCTTTTGGAGTTATATTCTTTAAAACCTTTGTAGGAGTGCGATTTACTATGTAATTTGCACAGTTAATGGCTTCTGCCCAAAAATTGAGACCAAGTCCTTTAGATTGAAGCATACAATTAGCCATTTCTTTTAAGGTGTGATTCTTCCTTTTAGCTACACCATTTTTTTGTGGAGTATATTGGACAGTATGTTTCAATTGAATGCCATGCTTAGTGCAGAAGTTGATAAATTTTATGTTAACATATTCTCCACCTTTGTCTGATCTTAACTTAAGAATTTGATGTCCAGATTGTTTCTCAACAAAGGCCTTAAAGGCCAAGAACATGTTAAAAACTTCACTCTTGAGTTTTAAGAAATATACCCAAGTGCGTCTGGAAAAATCATCAATGAAAGTTAAGAAGTACTTGCAACCAGAGAAAGAAACTACAGGAAGTGGACCACATAAATCACTGTGCACAAGCTGCAAAGGGGTTGAAGTGTGCCAAGAGGCACGTTTGTCAAAACTATCCCGATGATGTTTTCCGAGTACACATCCGGAGCAAACACCATCCCGGCAAGATACCATAGGAAGGCCCGTCACCATATTTTCCTTACATAGAGTTTGAAGAGAGCGATAGTTTAAGTGAGCAAATCTCTCATGCCAAATTTTTCTCACATCATCATTATGAGCAACAAAAACAGAGGGAAGAGATGACAACCCAAAGTTTTCAAACTTATACAACCTTGTGGAATCATCAGCAATGCTAGTAGCTAAAATATGTTTAGGATATTTGAGGTCCTTGATTACAACATCATGAGGTGAGAATTATACTATTTTCCCTTCACCTGAATGATTTATCTGATAAACAGATAGAAGGTTGCATGACAAGGTAGGAACACATAGTACATCATTAAACTGACCATTATCTAGATGAATGGTTCCAGATCCTACAACACTAAGAGATCTATCATCACCAACATAAATATGTTTGGTGTTACAATCATTTAAAGAAGAAAACATGGATTTATTTTTAGCCATGTGGTAAGAAGCTCCAGAATCAATGAGCCGCTCATGAGAAGGAGAAGAAGAAGATACATTTAATGCATAACCAGATCTTGATGCTTGATAACCACAAGCAGAAAGTGCCATGCCCGAAGATGAAGGTGAAGAGTGCTCCAAATTGATGTTGTGCTTCTTCATTGCTGCTTCTAAGGCTTCCATCTTCTTAAAACATTTGGACTCTATATGGCCATCCCAGTTGCAAAAGTTGCAATGTCTCTCTGTCTTCTTCCCTTTCTTTTGATTTGCCTTATTATTTTGGTGATTTGATTTTTCAGTTTGCGGCTGAAATTGCTAGGGCCCTTGTTTGGTTTAGGACCATTATTTTTAGGATACTGCTTCTTGGGATTCTTTTGATATGGTTTTTGTTGGGCTACTAAGGCTTTCTTAGAAGCGTTTCTATCAGTGATAAGACCAAGGTGTAAAATTTTTTCTTGTTCTCTTATCAAAGAATCAGAAAAGGCATCAAAAGAGGGATTCTTGTAGGTGGTTCCTAAAGAAATAACAGCTTCTCTGGTGGAATGGAAGGCAAAAACAAATATAGAGTATGCAGGACCAAGCTTAGCAAGAATGAAATATATGAGGCTACCAACGTCCTTTTTGATCTTACAACCTTCTAAAAGAATTCGGAGGGTCTTAAATATGGACAAAAAATATTCAATGGAGGAGAAATTATTGGGGTCAAAATTAAGCAACTCATTTTCAAGCTGGTGGGCCTAGATTTGATTTTGAACGCCAAAAACAGTTTTTAGCTTTTCCAGGGCCTCATCAGGGGTGTCAATATCAAGAATATGAAATCGAAGATCTTGAGCAATGGACATTCCTATCAACCCTAGTGATTCATCTTGTTTATTTTCCCATTTAGCAGCTTTATCATCATCAGAAGGTTTAGTTTCTTGTCCTGTGGCTATTATATAAAGCCCTTTACTTCTAAGTATATCTACCATGTGAGGTAGCCATTGGAAATAATTGGTGCTGTTAAGAATAACCGAGCATGCACTTTCCAATTTTTTTAAAAAAACCTGAAGCTGAGAAAAGCTAAAACTAACTACTCCAATGGAAAGATCTCAAAAAATTAGGCCGTTTCAAAAAAACCGGCTCGAAAAACAGCTTCCGGATGAAGAAGTTATGTCTTTTGAAAAAACTGAGTTGTAGATGCCGAATAGTTACGGGAACGGGATGAAGTGCGGCTTTAAAAAAAAAAATCACCCCTTTGAACAAATTTTTTTTACAAAAGAAGCTTGAGAAGGAGACTTGAACCCAAGACCTCTATTCTCATAAACTAACCCCTCACCAAGTGAGATAGTAAAAGGATCATGTTATTTTAGAAAGGAGGAAGGGGGGATTATTATTGTTATTGTTATTGTTATTGTTATTGTTATTGTTATTGTTCTTATTCAGTGTGCATGCCCACAAAAAAACACAAAGAACAAGCCAAAAAAAACGAAATCCAAAGCCTTACGACAGAATATTAGATTCTCAGTTAGCCTTACCGGAAACTATCACTTTTTTACTATTTCTGATTTCCCAAGATCGCACAAAGACGCGGGGAAAGAGCATACGTAGCAAAAAAAAATCCATTTTTCATTTTTCTGATTTGTCGAGATCACAGGGAGCACACAGTAAAGAACATACACAGAGAAGAGGGTATAGATCCGACAAATAAATAAAACCTTAATACAGAGAAAAAAACCAAAATAAGCATAACTATTAACAAATATAACTTCAAAATAGATGCTTTATACCTCCATATCTAAACTGACATAACTTGGGCAGCCGGAAACATTTTCACAAGAAACGAAAGGCGTTCCTCACTGTAACATACGCTCCAGACACAACCGAGTATTTCTCCAAGCCCAAAAATGTTTAGAAAGAGTAGATCTACAAAACGAAATTCGCATGCAGTCAAACTAGCTTCAGATTTTGATCAAAAACGGATGCGGCCCTCAAAATATTTCTGATACCATGTAGGAATTTGCAGGGTATGTTCCATAGATCAAGAACCAAAGGTCACTGCTCACCAACAGATCACAAATCAGTACACCAGTATAATCACGTGGTTAAAACCCTCAAAGAGGGAAATAGTCCACGCCTTGAGCCAACGCGACCACTTCATGGAATTTATTAATATAAAAGAAAAGTTACATATGTTTCTCTCATAAACGGTTACCGGACAAATGACCCTCCATGCTCTTTAAATAGAGATCATGGACCAATCGGGTGTTAAGCCACATATCAAGTGTCGTTAATACCAAGGTGAGAGATAACCAATGGATTTTACAAATCGTATCTGCCTACTATAAGTTACAAATGTACATGGTAAAGAAACACACTTTACCTAACTCTACACTAGACTAAGGTATTCTTAACTATTTCCTATGTGTCGGAATATCCTAACAATTTGAACCTGCAATCGATTTAAAGCCTTAAAAAGAACAAACACTCTCAGAGTTCAAGAAATATATTAAAATAAACTGTTAAAAAGCCCCAAAAATAGGCCAAACTCTCGTAAATTCTTCCCAGAAACCTTGTTTCTCTGTTGTGCGCTATTTTGAGGAAATTTGTGAGTTTTCACAGTTTAATGATCTATTTCAAGATTAAGTCAAACTAGAAAACCTCTGCATGTATCCTAAGCCTCTTTGATCCTTTTTCAAAAGCTTTTTTGGCCTAATTTTCCATTAAAATACTCAGGAAGCCCTTGTTTCTTGTTTTAAACCAATTAAAAGCCTATAAAACTCTTTCACAGACTTAATTTGGAAAGAAAACCCAAAGAAAAGCTATACTTTGCCAAATTTTTCCAAGAAATCCTCTACTAAAGAAAATCACTTCTGCAAACTGTCTAAACTTGCAAAAGTAGACCAAAATGCCTAAGAAGCAGAGTTCTATCAATCCTGAATGTTCCAAAGTGCCAAAATCAAATCCAGTACTGTGACCACTTAAAGCCATTATCACATCCCTGCAGCCAGGGTTTCATTAACAATTATTTTGTTTTGTAGGTCATTAGAAAAAGGATAATTTGGATAAAACAATATAAATACTATTTAAAGATATGTTTTACTCCAAGAATTTACAAGGAAATGAATTCAAAGGATTTTCCTTAAAAGATTCCAGGCATCAGAGTTAAAGAACAGTCATCCTATGAAAGATAAAAGAGAATTTTAATGTAAATATTAAAACAGGGCATTCATAATAGTTAGGGTAAAATGAAAAACTCACAGTAAAGGTTAAGTTTCAAAGTAAAGTAAGGATTCGCAGTGACAGTGAAAATAAAACAGTCAAATAGCATCAAAGTTAAAGTGTATCATATGAAAGTTAGAGTGAAAGTCAAATCAGACAAAGTTACAAAGCAATCAAGGTAAATAGTAAAATTAAATACAGAGGCAGTAAATGGTAAATAAATATGAAAATAATTTCAACGACAATGAATTTTATCCAAAGTGAAAGTAAAAACAGTTAAAAGAACAGTAAGGTTAAAAGATGAAAATAGAGCAAGAAGGGACATTTTTGCAGAAATTTCATGTTTAAGTCATAGTTTTGCAGAAACTATTGTGGACAATCCAAGATAGATTTTGAAAAACTGAAGGAGGTTTATGTTCCTAAGGTGTCCAACTACAAAAAATTCTCTCACGTTTCTAACAACCATTATTGGTTTGGAAATATTAAATAATATTTGAAAGAACCTTTTGCAGAAACTTCTTGTTAATTCATCATTTTGCAGAGTAGCTTGTGGCCAATAAGAAATACATATTACAAAACTGAAGGAGGTTTTTGTTCCCAAGAGACCCATATACAAAAAACTATCTCACATTTTCACAGGTATTACAGAATGAGAGATACATGCGCATCTTTACAGCCTATTTTTCAGACTCTGCAAAACTCTGTTTTACACATCTTTTTTGCAGAGCCTATTGTGAACAACGAGAGAAAAATTTTAGGGAACTGATAGAATTTTATCTCAAAAACATATTTATATACAATAACCTCTTTCAATTTTTACATATATATTTCATATTGAGAAATAAAAAGATATCATTGGACCCCAAGTTCACATAATTTCTGGAGCAGAATGCACAAAGAAAGGAGACAGTTAGTGACTTGGATGCCTCATCATCAACTAAGATTTGAGATCAAATTTGAATTCTCCTCTTTGTCATCACCTATCCATAAAAAATAGTGCCAAATAGATGCATTGGTTTTGATTTTCCTTTACTTAAGTTCTATTTTTGTAAAACAGTTGGAGATATTTGTAAACCAATCTTGATATTTTTTTCAAGATATTCTAGTTTAGAATTTGTATAAATACTTCACTCTTTGAAGTATTTTGGTGGAATACAATTTCTAGAGATTACTATATATATTTTTTTGACTTGAAGGCTTTGGATTTATATTTTTAGTAGCATACTGGATCAACTATTTAGCATCATACTTCAGGATCCCTGTGATAAGCTATCTGGAGTGAAGTACTCTCTAAAACTTGTCATTGTTATTCTTCTTTGTTACATGCATACATCTGTGTTTTAATTCTAAATCTGAATGTATAACTAGGAGTATTACTATAGGACATGTTAATAGCACCATTTTTTTAACTAGTTATCATTTCTTTATTTTCTTTTGATTTCCGATGTAGGGAACCCTTAATTGCTCCCTCTCCCGTTTGACCTCTATCTTATACTTACGTTTTTTGGATTTAAGGATTCTTAAGTGCCCTTTATCCCGATCATACCATCTCAAAAACCAATTTTCCAAGATCTCCAAGGGTTATCTATCTTGCCCTGCATACATTTGACCTTTTAGGCCTTTATCTCAGTTTTGTTAGCTTGACTTAGACTCCATAGCCCAATGGACAAATATATTTCCCTCTATCTATCCATCCAAGTGAAATTGTACTTTCATAACTAGCCTAATATTCACAAATTAAAACAAAGTTAAAATTTAAAGAGAGAGCCCTCTCTGAACCCTAGGAAGGCTAGATCCTAGAGTTTGAAGTAGGTTTGTTGTTACCTCGGTGAGTTCTTCCTTGAACCTGGAGAAATTACCTAGTGATAATATAATGGCGACCATACTGGGGAAGACTAACATTTTCTTCAGAAATATTTTACAGGTTCTGATCTAATCTATGATGGTGGATAGTGATCAGACACACAAAGGTTAAAATCATCCACCTGGCAACTCCAAATCAATTTCACAATCAAGACTCCACTGGAGGAATGAACCTGAAAGAATAATATGGAAAGATAAGGCTTTCAACTTGGATCTTAATCCAAGACATTATGTCCTTTCTCATTAAGAAAGTTTTTCAATGTATATTGTATTTTATAGAAGGATCTATCTTGGTTGTATGGTGGCCCTTTTTTATGACTAATTTACCAGATGACCCAAGAATATAACGCAGGTATGCTCCCATGAGCAGAGATCACATACCTGGATTTCCACGCAAACTACCAAAGGTAAATTGGGATAAAAATCTTCCTATATTTCAAAATGAGAATATTGATGATCCTTTGTTACATCTTATTAAATTTCATATACACTCATGGAGATTGAAGGGTGATTGGCATGAGGATTGCCTCATGAAGTTATTCATGGCAACCTTAGAAGGACAAGCAAGGGAATGGTATGAAGCTCTCAAACCTGCTAGTTTATTTTCTTTAAAGGATTTTCATAAGGTATTTTATGAGCATTACAAAGAAGATTTTCCATCTTTATCACTATTTGAAAATTTTTGTGATCAAGTTGAAGATCTCATACATTACCTTAAAAATATTGATGAAGATTTTTGAAATTGGCATCCTGGAGACTTATTAGAAGCAGTCCATAACTTTCATTCTCAAGTTAAGAGTCATGATAATCAAGAGGATTTAATCAAAGATGAAATAGATCAAGAGATAAATCAAGATCCACAAAGCCCCTCTTTAGTAACAAATGATGTTTCATATAATGTTTTTAATGAAGTTAAAAAAAATATTCAACCTCATGATCATTTTTTACATAAGAGAAAAAACAATTGTTATTCAAAGCTAAAAATTCAAAGATTCCCACCCCCCCTCACCAAAGAAGAAATCAATTTTCTTCTAAACATGCAACCATCCTCAAAATGTTCACATAATGAAGAAATTGTTTCTACTTATTCTAATGTTGATGTATGTACTAAAGTTTTTATCCATGAAGAGACAGAAGAACAGTTTGATCCTCATGTTGTTCTATCTTCCCAAAAAGGCCCATTTTCCTGATAGTACTCCTATTGAGAAAAATGATGACCTTCAAATAGAATGCAACCAATCTAATCAAGATATATCAGGATTACTGTAAAAGTAATCTGCTGATCTAATGTGTGTAATTGATGAAATTCCTTCTTCTGAAGATTTGCCTAAGTATGATCAGTATGATGATAATTATGTTCTCCAAATTCAAGCTAACTTCACAGAGCAATCACTAGCTAGTTTGTGGGATGAGGAAGTTCAGTTTTAGTAGCTCAAATACAGTGATCAGACAATACACATCAAATATGGGAGTGAAGAAGAAATTTCAGAAATTTTGAATGAAAGTTCTACACCATTATGCTCTAAATAATTTTAGTTTTTAAAAGATGAACAACCCTTAGAAATCTATGAAGTTCCATTAAAACCCATATATAAATTGCAACAATATTTCAAAGTTTTTAATGATCAAATAGCTGATGTGATGAATGATAAATGAAATCAAAATCTTTCTCCATTAACTAACTATAAGCTTCAGTATCAAGATGATAAAGGTTTCAGCAATCAAACATTACAATCAATAGGAATATCATCACAAAGCTTATTTGAAAGTTTGCAGGGAGATAAAGATGAAAATAACATTCAGTTTCATGGCATGGAGGTCATCTAGAATAGATGTACAGTTATTTAGATTAGTTAAACATTGGTGCATATGCCTTGGAAGATCCTTTTGAAAAGTTTCTAGAGTCAACAAAGGAAATCAAGTATTTCCTTATACTCTCATTTTTTGACAAGTTTCTAATAGGTTGCAGAATTATAGTTTTGACAATCAACGAGCACATGCAACAAAATCTATCAAAATACATAATGCTTGAATGGTTGCATTGGCTATTTCATTTTACCTAACCAGCAGTTGGACAACTGATTAGAGTAAGTAGGTAGGATTTCAGCTTATTTCAGTTTTTAGTTTTCAACCAAGGAAAAGTCCCTAAGATATTGATGATTTAGTAGTTTGGTTTGAAGGTTGCAGCACCTTTTTTTAGTCTCAGGTCATATTTCAGTTTGCAGAAAAGGGTGTAAATTCAGTCCAAGATTTTCAGTCACAGAGATTTTATAACAAAGCAAATGCATTTTTTGGGATTGGATCAAAGGATCAGGTTACTAGTCAACGATGTTCTTGACATCTCACCAGGAGATGCCATCCCCATGTGAAGCTGCTGTTAGGGTCCTATAATAATAGGGTTCATAAATTTTGAATTGACTTTGATAAGCCTGTAAATATATACATACCTTGCTTTCTGCAAGTTTTTTTCCCATATTTTGAAAAAATGAAAATAATAAAAATTCAAAAAGAGGGTAAAAGTCCTAAAAGAAAAATCAAGGGACTTAGAAAATTATATACCCCAAAAGAAAAAGAGATAAAATAAGACCTGAAAGTGAGCAATTCCAAATGCCACTACTTTTATTTTTACTGCAAGAATAATGATTATGTGTAGAATGTCAATAAATTCCATAATCCATGATCAGTAAACAATTTAATATTAACTCTTCATGCTTTCAATTTCATGTTCTAGAAAGACAATAAAGATTTGTCAAACAGCTTAAACTTGACAAATCAGTAGATAGGTAGAGAATAATGAGGACCTCAACAGTTTAATCTGAGCCCTCGGATGAAATAAGGTAAATTTAGATAGTTTTATGCTTTGAAAGAAAATGTTTTAAGGTTGCAAGTCTAAATGCACCTACAAAATGAAGAAAAAATTTTAGAAATAAAGTTGGGTAGGTAGAAAGCAGTGGTGCAATCATGTAAATAAGACATCATCGAGAAAAATCACTAATTTTCCCTCCCCTATGTGTATTCAGTATTCTAAGCTATCAGTCAAATAGGCTCAGAGCATTTCTCTAACTTTTGTTGGGACCAGACCCAAGGCTCGATGACTAGCTAGTTAAAAATATTGAGTTCTTATGTTAAACCCACATTTATAATCATTAACCATTCATTCATACATCAAAACCCCTTTTTCCTAAGTAAAGACACATTCTTACTTAGTAAAATTGAAAACCCTAAAATAATTAATTTCATTCCCTTCAAAATCATTCATAAAACCCTCAAATTACATTTATCCTAAGTATTAGTGAAGTACATATAAAAATGAGCAATGATTTATTTTTACTTTACTTAGAGATAATATGTATTTTGTTTCCCTTTTTCATATTAACTTTTAACCTTTTTTATTAAATCCCTAAAATTACACCTACCTGTATTTATTAATTCCCTTATATTTAAAATACCCCAAAAACCCACTATTATAACATTTGCACCAAAGTTTATTATTCCCACATGCTAAATATAATTTAAACCTCGCCCTATATAATCCATGTGGTCTAAGACTATTGTTATTCAAATACCTCGCCCCTATGGTCTTTAAACTATTGAAAAGGTTTAAAAACTATATAATAAATAAAAACCCTTACCCATATACATTAATTAAAACATTATATATGTCTTTTATACCTTTACCCCTCGGCTATATTATAAAGGTTTAAACGTATTTTAACCCTTCTGGTGCATATAACCAAGCCCGGTCCCACATATCGTTTCAATGCAACTTCCGAAGCAATCCTGACCGTTCGCATCCAAATCTTAGATCAAACGGTCAGAAGCTGAAATCGTGCAGAATAGAAGCACGATCGCCCAAATTCCAAAGCCGCGTGAAATGGGTGGTTTTCGCCCATTACGCTCTCCTACACGTTCTCTTTGGGCATTGGATCACGTGGGTTTAGTTTAAAACCGCTTATCACTAGAAACCTGCGCGATAACCACCGGTTTCCTATTCCATTGAAAATTCAAAACCGCCCTCCCACCTGATGCGACTTACATTCAATGCTAATCAATGCAACTGTAATGTTTTAATAAAACCTTTGGTAAGGAAATTATCCATTTATTTGTGCGTTTTAAACCTACTGTTGCGCCTCCCCGATTGTAAAGAAACCCAGTTAAAACCCCTTGTTTTCCATTTTCATGCCCGAAACCTGCAATATTTTCCTCGTGACCTTGGAAGATTTTCGAAGAGTTGTGCATTGCTCCAGAAAAGCTACATAATCCATCAACTTATTCAAAAAACCTCAAAAATTGTTCCAAAACCTGATACCTGCATATTACAGGTATTTTTCTAAAAAGTTTGAACCTGCAATCGATTTAAAGCCTTAAAAAGAACAAACACTCTCAGAGTTCAAGAAATATATTAAAATAAACTGTTAAAAAACCCCAAAAATAGGCCAAACTCTGGCAAATTCTTCCCAGAAACCTTGTTTCTCTGATGTGCACTATTTTGAGGAAATTTGTGAGTTTTCACAATTTAATGATCTATTTCAAGCTTAAGTCAAACCAGAAAACCTCTGCAGGCATCCTAAGCCTCTTTGACCCTTTTTCAAAAGCTTTTTTGGCCTAATTTTCCATTAAAATACTCAGTAAACACTTGTTTCTTGTTTTAAACCAGTTAAAAGGCTATAAAACTCTTTCACAGACTTAATTTGGAAAGAAAACCCAAAGAAAAGTTATACTTTTCCAAAATTTTCCAAGAAATCCTCTACTAAAGCAAATCACTTTCGCAAACTGTCTAAACTTGCAGAAGTAGACCAAAATGCCTAAGAAGCAGAGTTCTAGCAATATTAAAGGTTCCAAAGTGCCAAAATCAAATCCAGTATTGTGACCACTTAAAACCATTATCACGTCCCTGCAACCACGGTTTCATTAACAATTATTTTGTTTTGCAGGTCATTAGTAAAAGGATAATTTGGATAAAACAATATAAATACTATTTAAAGATATTTTTTACTCCAAGAACTTACAAGGAAATGAATTCAAAGGATTTTCCTTAAAAGATTCCAGGCATCAGAGTTAAAGAATAGTCATCCTGTGAAAGATAAAAGAGAATTTTAATGTAAAGATTAAAATAGGGCATTCATAATACTCAGGGTAAAAGGAAAAACTCACAGTAAAGGTTAAAGTTCAAATTAAAGTAAGAATTCACAATGACAGTGAAAATAAAACAGTCAAAGAGCATCAAAGTTAAAGTGTATCAGATGAAAGTCAGAGTGAAAGTCAAATCAGAAAAAGTTACAGAGCAGTCAACGTAAACAATAAAAGTAAATACAAAGACATTAAATGGTAAATAAAGATGAAAAATTTTCAACAAAAAGGAATTTTATCCAAAGTGAAAGTAAAAACAGTTAAAATAACAGTAAGGTTAAAAGATGAAAACAGAGCAAGAAGGGACATTTTTGCAGAAATTTCATGTTTAAGTCATAGTTTTGCATAAACTATTGTTGACAATCCAAGATGAATTTTGAAAAACTGAAGGAGGTTTATGTTCCTACGATGTCCAACTACAAACACCCCTCTCACGTTTCTAACAGCCATTATGGGTTTGGAAATATTAAACAATATTTGAAAGCACTTTTTGCAGAAAATTCTTGTTAAGTCATCATTTTGCAGAGAAGATGGTGGCCAATAAGAAATACATCTTACAAAACTGAAAGATTTTTTTGTTCCTAAGAGACCCATATACAAAAACCTATCTCACTTTTTTCACAGGTATTACAGAATGAGAGATACATGCGCATCTTTACAGCCTATTTTTCAAACTCTGCAAAACTCTGTTTTACACATCTTTTTGCAGAGCCTATTGTGAACAGCTAGAGAATAATTTTAAGGAACTGAGAGAGGTTTATATCAAAAACATATTTATCTACAATAACCTCTTTCATGTTTTACATATCTATTTCGTATTGAGAAATACAAATATATCATTGGACCCCAAGTTCACGGAATTTCTGGAGCAGGATGCACAAAGAAAGGAGACAGTTAGTGACTAGGATGTCTCATCATCAACTAAGAGTTGAGATCAAATTTTAATTCTACTCTTTTTCATCACCAATCCATAAAAAATAGCTCCAAATAGATTCATTAGTTTTGATTGTCCTTTACTTAAGTTCTATTTTTGTAAAACAGTTGGAGATATTTGTAAACCAATCTTGATATTTTTTCAAGATATTCTAGTTTAGAATTTGTATAAATACTTCACTCTTTGAAGTATTTTGGTGGAATAAAATTGTTGGAGATTACTATAGATATTTTGTTGCTTGAAGTCTTTGGATTTCGATTTTTAGTAGCAGACTGGATCAACTATTTGGCATCATACTTCAGGATCCCTGTGATAAGCTATCTGGAGTGAAGTACTCTCTAAAACTTGTCATTGTTATTCTTCTTTGTTACATGCATACATCTATGTTTTAATTCTAAATCTCAATGTATAACTAGTAGTATTACTATATGACATGTTAATAGCACCCTGTTTTTAACTAGTTATCATTTCTTTGTTTTCTTCTAATTTCCGGTGTAGGGAACCCTTAATTGTTCCCTCTCCCGTTTGACCTCTATCTTTTACTTCCCTTTTCCGGATTTAAGGATTCTTAAGTGCCCTTTATCCCGATCATACCATCTCAAAAACCAATTTTCCAAGATCTCCAAGGGTTATCTATCTTGCCCTACAGAAATTTGACCTTTTAGGCCTTGATCCCAGTTCTGTTAGCTTGACTTAGACTCCATAGCCCAATGGACATATAGATTTCCCTCTATCTATCCCTCCAAGTGAAATTTTCCCACCAAATCCAACAAAACCAAACCAAATTTGTACTTTCATAACTAGCCTAATATTTGCAAATTAAAACAAAGTTAAACTTTAAAGAGAGAGCCCTCCCTGAACCCTAGGAAGGCTAGATCCTAGAGTTTGAAGTAGGTTTGTGGTTACCTCGGTGAGTTATTTCTTGAACCTGGAGAAATTACTGAGTGATGACACTTACTATTGGAGAGTGGTTAATAAACCACCTAGACAATGGACTCCTTCTCTTGGTTATGTGATTGAACCTTGGGTGTGAACTTCCACGAATACGCATCCCCTCAGACTTTGGATTTAGCTTGGGGGTGGTTCGTTATATGAAATACTGCAATTTGGCTAGCCTAAGGTTGGGTGGATAGATGAAGTCTCTTCTTCAGTTTTCGGCCATATTTAAACACACAAATAAGTGAAATTTTCTTTGTGAATATTGTCTTACAGACTGTGATGATGTTTTTTCATGTGCGAATGATGCAATATCTCATGTGTTATGAACAGAAGTTATTTCCTAAGATTTGGACTTTGTTGTTATGTTCATGATTAGAATGGTACCATGTAAACTCGTGGTTTTGATCTATATATAAATTGTGTTTTTTCATTGTTAAGTTCATGATGAACATGTAAGCATATGTTAATGGTTACGTATATGTGCTCTAATAGCATGCAAATGAAAACATAGTTCAAACTACTACTATATTGGTTAATTTGTTTGAACTAAGAGGTTGAGACCTCAGGCATTGTGCCATAACTCCTACGAGTAGGTGATTCGGCCACCCCTGTATGATACATGTTCATCGAGTTTGATGGCTTAGGCTTTAGGCCATCGAGCCATGAATTTACGTAAGACTATAATTTTTTAGGAATAGGCAAGGAAATAGCCCTCCCATTCACAGACATTACAATCGGATTCTTGTTTCTTGTGATGTATGATATGTTTTTGGCACTAGTAGGTGATATTTTAGACTCATGTTAATGCTAACATGCCAACACCGAGTAGGCATTGGTGGGACTACACCCCCGCTAAATTTTGTTGCGTTAATAGAAATCGATCAACAGCCATTAACCGTAGTAATCAAGTTTGAGTAATAGGTGGGGGACGATCCACCTTGCCAAATGTTGATTGACGGTAGGTGAAGAGTTTAAGGGTTGGGTCTAGGAATAATTTGGAATTCCAAAACATTACTCAACACTCATTACTCCCATGGTTATTAATACACAATAAAACACTTGTGAGTGCGCTAACAGAGGTTGGTCAATCTGAGTTGTGATTCCATCGTGGAACCTCACCATCACTCATCGCCCACCTTCACCTGTTGAACATCACGGGTGGTGATAATGCATAGTGGCATGACGTGGGCCTGAAAGAAAGACCCACCAAGATGATAGGCTACATGGAGACCACATGGGAACCATGTGGTCAGTATGATGACATGTCCTCTTTTAATAGCCTAATATTTAATTGAGCATAAATTTTGATATGGGAATCATATTAGGGTAACTTTGGTACCACCAGAGATATCTCAACGAGTTGAATGCAATGGTGACATCAAAAGTTAATTTTGTAACACTACTACATATAATACTAAATTTTGGCGAAATAGTATGATGATGCAATTAAAATTGGTCGTACCATCGAAAATTATAACAATTAATGTCAAAAAAAATTTAATCAGCCCATATTTATCAATCTTTCGACAGTATGTCATAGGAGTGATGGTATTTGACTAGTCAACTATCATCAAAATTCCGACAGTAAGTAAATTTATAAATATATCTCTTTTAAGAGATATTGTGAAATTGTTGTTATAACTACAATGATTCTAAAAGGTTGTAAGCTTCTCTTGTCAAGCAGAAAAAATAAAATAAAATAAAAAATAAAAAAATAAATTAAATTAAATTAAAAATTAGATGTTATTGCCCTTGCAGTGAATGTGGGGGCTTGCATCATTTAAGAGTTATAAAAGAAACAACTAAAATACACTATAGGAAAAATAGGAACATTGAATGGGGACCAAAGGAATATCGTCCCTTGGTCAGCTATATATTCATTATCTATTGTGTTTATATTAATTGTATTTGTAAAATTTTATGTTGTTACAATATTTTTTATGTAGACTAATTTTAATTTGCATGACTTTTTGTAATTATAAAGTCAAGTTGGCCCCCTAGTCGGTGTCTGAATGCCCCAAGTAGTAGTATAATGTTGTACAAGTTGAGGAACATGGAGAAAATATTGAAGATCCGGTTAATGATCCTATGGAAGAAGATGATTATAATAACATAGTTAAGATGATGGGACAAATGAATCGATCTAAGACTTGTTCGCTCGACCAATCAATGATCATGATGAGGAAAATGATGATAATATTCTTGATGGACCTTTACTAGAAAAGGAAACGACACCACTTTATGAAGGATAAAAAGCAACTCTTCTCTCTACTACAATATTTTTGGTGAACTTAAAGGTTTCAAATGGTTTTCAAACACTTGTATGACACATATCTTAAGTTATGTAATTGTTTCATCACATATTATACATAATGCTTGATTTTTTCCTTTTATGTATTAATTAATATGTAATTAAGAATGGAGTACTTACGATTAATATTATTTACACTAACTAGTTTTTTTCTATGTTGTATATTGTTAGGTTAAATTTTTTTACCATCGTCAAATATTTTACCTCACACATACCAAGATTTATATTCCATTATGAAAGACATTGGAATGGAGTATCAAGCTATAAATGCATGTCCTAATTATCATATCATATATTATGGACAGTGCGCATCGAAAACAATTTTCCCACAATGTAAGAGCAGTAGATATGGAACCAATCAAATAACAAAAAAGGTGTCTCAAAAAGTTCTTCGTCATATTCCCATACTTCTATGTTTTCAATGATTGTTCAAGTTTGAAAGCATAACATTTTTTCTGGATTACCATCCACGAAAGAGAAGTGGAGATGGTATTCGTTGAATCCCTGCAGATGGTTATGCATTTAGAGAAATTGAGGAAAATTGGCCTCATATTAAAGACAAACCTCATATTGTTAGGATTTCATTGGCAGTTGACGGTGTTAATCTATTTGGAGAGCCCTAGTTTATTTACTGAGTATGGCCAATTTTTGTTATCAACAATAACCTTCATCCTTGCATGTCAATAAAGAAGCACATAATGTTGGCAATGATTGTTCTAGATATTTTTTTTACATTAATTTTTAGAATATAACATTTTCATTTGTCTTGCTTGCTGCATAATGTCTTATATTTGTGTATTTACTTATATATATACATATCATGGTAGTAATAGCGTGTATTTTCAAACAATTACTAGATAAGTACCAATTTAAATATATTAATGTATATATCAAGCCTCTTATCGGCAAGTTATTAAAGTTATAGTCCAACATCACTATGTATGACATTTGTAAACCAATAAGGCATAGGAAATTTATATTCCATGGAATACTTGTATGGCAAATTCATGATGCCCCAGGACTAACACATTTTTGGGGTATGTAACGTTCCAATATTACACTTTAATAGTATATAATTATTTGAAGATATCATGCATGTTTTTTAAATAATTCATTAGTATAATTGACATTAATCCATCTCTTAATGCAAGTCTTCAAACAAAGGGTAAATTTTCAAGTACATTTTGCGGTCCTAAGATGAAATGTTGTCATTTAAATATTTTAGGAAAGGAGGTGTTTAATGAGTATAGGCACTACCTCTCTAAGAACCATAGGTATTGCACTACTAAAAATATATTTTCAATGGGAAAGAGGAGATTGGATTAAAACTATGAAGAATGACACCTCACCTACGGAAGTTGGAATATAACGAAAATCATTAAGGTATGCAATTTGTTTATGTATCATATATGTAAATTTTTGAATTTTTATTTTTATATAATTGATTTTACTGTATTCGATAATTATTGTTGTGATTTCTTCTATGCTTCACCATGAAGGTCACGAAGGTATTGAAAATGGGATTCCACAAGGAATGAAAATTTATCCCACTCAATTCATGGGGTTTCTTTACTATGAGGACCTAATAATAGTTCAATTATTTGGTACAATGCATATCGGGAATAATGTGACAGAAATGTTATGGAAAATCATAGATGGTAGGAGGGATAAAGAAAGAATCGTCAAAATTTGTAGTGACATTTAGGAAGCCAATAATCCAATGCAAAGTGTGATCTGATCAAATAGAAATGGAGACAGAAATAACCTTCCATGGTTATTAATAGAGAAGCAAAGCAATGATGTAAAAGAGTTCATTCGAAAAATTAAATTTACCTCGGGTTTTTCTTCAAATATAAAAAGTATATTAATGAAGAAAGGTGAAATTGGTGGGGTAAATCACATGATTGGCATACCTTCATTGAGGTAATTATTTTGCTATATATATTTCTATAGAAATATACATATTCATAATTTTTTTTCTACTTTAGATTAAACAAATAACGATTCATTTTAATTGTTACGGTATGTTCTACCTCTATCTCTCCCCGATGACTTCGACAACAACGTCAAACAAATTATATATGATCTTGGAAAATACATGGGGTAAGTAGTTATCTATATGAAAAGTGTTTTTTTCAATTTGTTGTTCAACTTAATAACATTCGTTTTACAGCTTGTAATGTAATATATTATGTTTTTTTGAAACATTTTATTTTCTTGCATCATCTGTAGATGATTGTCATTGAAACAAATCCACAAAGAAGATATAAAGTATCAGAAGAGAGAAATTCCTTAGCTAATGTGTGATTTACAAAAGTATCTACCTCCAAAAAAAATTAATGCACAAGAAAACTACCTCATACACCAAGTTGAGGAGATTGAATTATGTGGACTTTCACACACAATTTCAATGTCGATGGTGGAGAGGAACTTGAAATCATTGAAGAATTTAGTTAGACAAATCCTGCATGTCCTAAGGGTTCTATGGTGGAGGGATATATGTTATATAAATCCATGGTGTATATTAGTCAGTATCTTCCTAATTTAGTAGTGAATATGCATGTGGATCGCATTTGGGAAGTGAACTCCATAAAAAAATTGAAGTGGAGCACCTATTGGGAAAAGGTAGAATAAGAAAAGTGAGAGGTAAATAAATATTTAATGTGGAGATTATTTATAATACATATTTTTTATATCATACTTATTTAATTTGTATTGTTTCATGAATTATTAATATTTACAATGGTAACTAATATTTATTGGTGAATTTTGATTTTATGATAAAGTTGGTGAAGAGTGGGAGGCACTACATATGTGCATTGCAAAAAATCTTGATTGGATGAAGGTGTGGATTGAAATATGTATACCACATGATGGTACATTATCATGGGAAGGGGTGTCTAGATTGGTTATATAATCTCATCATAAAGGAGATACCAATATTACGCGGAGAGAAATTAATTTAGTAAATTGTTTGAAAGATAAACATGCAAGCATGCATTTTCTCCCTGCAATTTTTTTTTAGTTATATTATAATTTATTAATGTGAATGCAAGTTTATTTATTTATTTATTTATTTATTTATTTATTTCTTTCTTTCTTTCTTTCTTTCTTTCTTTCGAGATACCTTCCAATTTATATAAATATGTTTATTAATTGAAAAGGCATTTTGTTATGTGTTTGACATATTGTAGTTGAAACACCACAAGACTATGTGGTACAACTGTCGTAAATTTTGCATCAAAAAGTTGGATGAAAAGATGAAAACTTGTTATTATGGAATAACTGCAGTCTTCCAGATCACTAATGTTTACTCTAAAAGTGACGCATGTCCACAAGTCTCTAAAAATCAATACTATGGGTATTTGGATCACATACTTGAGTGTGACTTTAAATCCTTCAATTTAGTTATGTTTGACATCAAATGGTACATGCTACAAATGAATAAACATGATCCTGGTAAAATTGTTATTCAACATGATAACAGATTTAATATGGTTAATACAAGATAATTTGAGTCAGGACCACATTGTTATGTTCTTCCAAACTAATGTGAACATTTCTTTTACTCATATGTTCCATGTAGAAGGGGTTGGTCATATGTTGTTTGATGTGATCCAAGAGGAAGGTCGGTAGAGTATAATGTAGCTGAAGAAGATGATATGGCAGAAGAAGATGATGTAGAGGGGAAGTTACTTCATGTGTCAGAGGAAGACGTCAAAGAAGTACAAGAAGATGTTGATCTAAACAATGTTTTGGATGACTATGATATCGACAATGTATAGTCAGATGAAGAACTTGAAGAAGTTGAACGAAACATAGGAGACAATGTTCCTGGTGATGATAACGATAATGATATGATTGGAAATGACGACATTGATGATGATGTTGATATGGCCAATACTTTTATTAACATCAATTTTGAATCGAATGATACAGAAGTTTACTTAGATGAAGAATAATATTAATTATATCAAAATATTGAAATGTAAGAGGTTTGTTTTTATATGTTTTTAATTGATTTGTCATCTTTCATTTACCTTAAATTGTTGTTTTCTTAGTTTGTAGCTTTGGCCTTGTCCAGTAGAGAATATATTATTATTATTGAAACCAAGAGAATCTCATTGAGGTATGTATTTAGCCTTGTTGATGGTTAGCTCAATTGGTTGAGTACATGTCAGGCCAAGAGGTAACTCCACCAAAAGATTAAATTGCATTGATTACGGATGCTTATAAATATATACATAGAGGTGAGACTCTTGGGATTCATTTCCCAGTCTCTCCTCAAATTCCTTATTTTCTATTTACATTATTATACAATTTCAGCCAATCCCTTAGGATTAGATGTCAACATTCCCCACCTTAATCTGAAGTGATTTTGGTGAGTCCAAGCATCATTCTAAATTTTTCAAACTTTTCTCTTCCAAGCGTTTTGGTGAAGATGTTTTTAATCTTCTCATTTGTGGAACAATGACGTAGATGGATTGTCTTGGCCTCAACATGATGTCGAATCATATGGTATTTTGTATTGATGTGCTTCATTCGATAATGTAACTTTGGGTTCTTGGCCAAATTTATTACGGAAGTGTTATCAATCATGAGTGGATTTGAATGCATTTGTTTCATCTACAAATATTCCAGGATTTTCCTGAGCCACACAATTTCCATTGTCGCTTCAGTTGTTGCCACATATTCTTCCTCAGTTGTGGAATTTGTTGGAACTAATTGTTTGCGTGATCTCCAGGAGACAACTCCTAATCCAAGTCTCATAATATAACCTGAAGTATATACCTCAGTGTATTTATCTCCATCAAAGTCTGAATCAGAGTATCCAATCAAGTTGAAGTCGCCCAACTGTGTATACTTGAGTCCAAAGTCTTGAGTCCCTTTCAAGTAATTTATAACTCTTTTTGTAGCAGACCAATGTCCCTCACAAGGCTTTTTCATAAACCTAGAGAGGATTGCAAAAATGAATGAGATGTGTGGTCTAGTAGTATTCAGGTAGATGAGACTTCCTACAAGTTGTCTATACTTCGTTACATCCTCAAATTATTTCCCTTCAATGGATGTGAGCTTCGTCTTTTGTTCCATTGGAGTGGTCAAAGGATTGCACTCAGCCATGCCAAACCTGTTTAATAGATCTCCAATGTACTTCTTCTAAGAGATGAATATAAACTTATGATGTTGAGTCACTTCAATAACAAGACAATAGTGAACATAGCCCAAATAATTCTTTTCAAAACCTTTCCTCAATTCCTTCTTTATGGATGCAATATAACTCTCATTGTTCCCTGTCATAAAAATATCATCTACATACACCACAAGATATATAATTGTTTTTCAAACTTTCTTGATAAACAAAGTTGCATCATCAAGATCATAAAATATGATTCTTATTTAACTTCTCATACCAGGCTCGTGGTGCTTGCTTGAGGCCATACAAGGATTTTACAAGCTTGCATACTTTGTGTTCTTGGACCTTCACAACAAATCCTTCTGGTTGGAACATAAAAACATTATCCTTTAGATCTTCATTCAGGGAAGAAGTTTTTACATCCATCTAATGGACTTTCCAACCATTCTGAACCGTTAAGGCAAATATTTTCTGGATGGTAGCCCATTTTGTTGTGGGGGGGGGGGGGGGAGTCTCCTCATAATAGACCTCTTCTTTCAATGCAAAACCTTTTGCCACAAACCTAGCTTTGTGCTTGTCAAGTGAGCCATAAACTTTGTACTTGTTCTTGTAGACCCACATGCAACCAATAGATGTGGTTACAAATTGAGGATCAACCAGCTTCCAAGTTCCATTATTTATCAAGGCATCATATTCCTTTTTCATTGCTTCATTCCATTCATCATGAGAAGCAACTTCTTTGAAGGAAGTTGGTTCAAGATCTATAAACAAATTCAGTTCGTAATTATAAGAAAAATCCATATCAATAGGTGAATCATAATCATCTACATCACCTCAATTTTTCTTGGTGGAACTTCTTGTTCCTATCTTCCCAACCTCATTGGGACGAACATTTCCAAGTGTCTTTGTCAGCCATTTTTTAGGACCTTTCTGAGATGACCCAGGCTGCTCATTTGATTGAGTTGGGATTGAATCAAGATTCAGTCTCCCAATTATATCAATCACATCACTCAAAGTGTCATTCGTGGTTGGTTCTTCATGTGGGGGAGAGAGTGATTCGAAAGATGATTCCACGGATTGATTCAGTATAGAAGTCCCCCCTTCAAGATGTGGAATTTTATTATCAAATTGTTTAAATGATTTTTCATGTGCGAAACTATCCAAGCAATCAAATTGCTACTCAACAACATTGTCAGTCTTGGAAGATTCAAGAAATATGACATCTCTAGATACTACAAACTTCTTATTAACTTCATCATAGAGACGATATCCTTTGGAGGTATTGGAGTACCCCCAGAAGATACATTTTCGAATTCTTGCACCAAGTTTATTTCTTTTCTCTTTAGGTATCAAAGCATAACAGGTGGAACCAAAGACCCTAAGATGCTTTACCAAAGGAATGTGGCCATGCCACATTTCATAAGGAGTTTTATTTCTAAATGCATTAGAAGGACACCTATTCTTTATATACACAACACATAGAACCGCATCATCCAAAAACATCAATTTTACTTTCTTGAAAAATAGCATGGAACAAACCATGTTTAAAATTTTCTTGTTCATTCTTTCAGCTAGACCGTTCCGTTGGGGATTATAAGACACGGTTGTTTGATGTTTGATCCCATGTTGGCGAAGATAGTTTTCAAATTTGAAGTGTAATTTTTTCCATTATCAGTGCATAATTATCCAATATGAGTTTGTGCATCATTTTCAATCCATGCATGAAAATTATTGAATGTTTGAAAAGCATCATATTTGTTCTTCAATAAGTAAACCCAACACATTCTTGTGTAGTCATCAATAAATGTCATCATATATTTATTTCCATTTGTGGTAGGAACAAGCGTGGGGCCACATAAATCTGAATGAATAATCTCAACTTTTCTTTGTTCTCTGGAATGTGAATCATGAAAGGACAGTTTGCTATGCTTTCATAGAATACAAGCATCACATTATTTGAGTTTCCTAGGAATTGTAGGTAGACCAGTAACACCATTTTTCTTCAAAAATCGAAGTTTTTCATAATTCAAATGTCCAAATATAGCATGCCATAAAAGACTTCATGGGAATGTATCTTCATCATAGTGAGAACTAAATGCAAAGTTTTGTGCATGAGAAGAGGTACCTTGCAACTTTAGGAGTCTTCCTTCTTCTATTCCTCTCATGACAAGTGTGTGATTTGATGCTTTTCTAACCTCAACATTTCCATCTAAAATATGAATTGAGTGTCCTTGCTGGCAGATGTGGAACAAGGATAGCAAGTTTCTCCTCAACTTTGGGAGATATAGAACCTCATGTAGAAGAAAGTCTGGAAGACCAGGCAACTTAAGCCTGATTGTGCCAAGCCCTGATGGCTTGAGTTTATATTTGTCTGCAAAGTATACTGCTCCATCAACCTTGTCAATAAATTCTTCAAAAAAATATTTTATAAAATTCATGTGGCATGTTGCTCCTGAATCTAGCAACCAATCATTTCTCCAGGAAGCAAGTGAAGCATTAAAAAAGTCTTCAATTACTCCAATATTACAATGTGCTATAACATAATGAGCGAATTCAGGTGCTTTACTTTTGTCTTTGTCATGAGTTTTACCTTTGGCTTCATTTCTTTCCTACTCAATTTTTTCCCAAGGCAACTTACATGTGGATGCATCATGCCAATATTTATTGCAATGTATGCAATGAAGATCAAATTTTTCATTTTGAGCTTGTCTACCCCCCTTGCCTCTAAAATTTATTCTTCCTCGTCCTCTTCAGCCACCTCTCCCTCTGGAAAAATCTTGAGCATGATTCTTCTCTCTATGTGAAAAACATACAGCTTCTTCAGAAGACTGAGGGGTTGTCTTCTTTCCAAATGTCTTTTCTCTTTCTGCAAACGTTTTCTCAAGGGAGTGAAAATTAATCTCCTTTAGGTTTCCACTTGCTTGCAGTGACTCGAGATAGTGTGAGTAAGTGGGATACAATGCCTTGAAATAAGCTATGAGAGATATGTCAATTTCAACACCAGTTTTTTTAATTGCATGCATGATAGATCTTACTTATGATGCTAAAGCAAGAGCATCATCATTTTTCAATTCAAGGTTGAATAGTTTAATCATTAACTGAAAAACTTCAAGTTCTGAATGTGATTCATAGAGTTCTTTAAATTTCGTCAAGGCTTCATAGCAATTTGAAAATGGTGTAATATGGCGACTCACCTATTCATTTAAATATGCTAAAATCAATGTATAGGCCTTGTTGTTTTTGTTGTCCCAAATGGAAATTTCATTTTCTGTTGTTGCCTTTGCAGGTGGATTTTCTTTGTCTCCTTCGCAAATTCCTTTCCACAACTCATTAAAAATGAGTGTGTGTTTAATATTCCTTGACCATTCAGGATAGTTCTATTTTCTTGAGAGAACGACTCCCACAATGGATATGAGTGAGTGTATTTTGTAAAAAAAATTGGGTTTCCACTGTAAAAAAAACAATTACGGTGCTAAAAGAGAATTTGCATTTTTTTTTTTTTTTAAATCTTGTAAAAAATTTAGTTAAAAAAAACAGAGGTATTAACTGGGGGAGGATTTAACTAGAGAAAATTTTATCTGGGGGGAGGTATTAGCTGGGGTAGGTCTTGCTTGGGGGAGGGTCCGACTGGGGGAGGTGGTGGTGTTATGAGCCATGTAGGCCACAGTGACATAGGAGGGTGAGAGTGCTAAGAGGTGGCAAGTGGGGTGGGAAGGGTCGGGCACCAACAGGGAGCACCAACGAAAGGGAGGGAGACGAAGGGCAGAGAGCCATAGGGGCGAAGGAGAGGTGTGAAGGGTCGTCACAGGGGTGCCACAGGCCGGTTGAGAGTGGCATGACTGTGGGTCGTGGGGAGGAGAGAGTCGACGAAGTGTGGCCCGAGCACTGTAGTGGAGAGGCCAGAGCTTTGTAGTGTGTAGGGGGAGCATCGGATCTGGGAAGAGTCGAGAGAGGGAACCGACGGAGGAAGTGGAGGAGGCCATGGGCCAGAGGAAGTAGGTAGGAACTGACAGGCCTAGAGATATAGGTGTGGTTGATGGTGCAGGAGCAAGGAGCTACGGGAGCACTAAAGGTTCGAATGTGCGCAGTGGGGAGGCGTAATGGGTGCTAACAACCGGCTTCGCGCGGGAGTTAAAAAATCTGCATTAAAAAAAAAAAAAAGAGAAGCTTGGGCCAGAGAGGAGAAGGCACAGTAAGAGAAGCACATTATTATTATTTTTAATACATAGAACGCACGGTAAGAGAAGGAACGTAGGCCAGAGAGGAGAATGTGTAGTGCGCAAGGGAAAAGAATAGTGGGCAAGGGGACAATTCTGCCAAGAGTAAGCAGAGAGGGAGTTACAAGGGCATAAATGTCGAGAATAGAGTTGGATCTGAAACCATGTTAGGTCACAGGCGAGGAGATAACTCCACCAAAAAAATAAATTGCATTGATTAAGGATGCATGTGAATATATAAATGGAGGTGAGACTCTTGGGATTCATTTTCCAGTGTCTCCTCAACTTCCTTATTTTATATTTACATTATTATACCATTTCTCCCAATCCCTTAGGATTAGGTGTCAATAGTACCCATTGTCAAAGAACCTTAATTTTCTATTAAAAGGTTATGGGTTCAATTCTCTCAACTCTCTTGTGGTCAAAGAAATGTTCAATTCACTTCACATTTAGTAATCAGTCAAAATTATGCTTTAATTAATTGGCTCCACATAGAGGGGGTTGTGAATGGGGCCAACGTTGAAATTTTTTGAGTTTGTGCTTGTATCCACTGAAATTTGACATGGTTATAGTAGATGCATGCATTGACAATATGGTAGGGTTCCCATAATCAAATTTGACTCACACAAAGAATTGAAAACATCTATATCTATATCTATATATAGATATAGATATATATATCTATATATAGATATAGATATAGATATATATATATATATATATATATATATATATATATATATATATATATATATATATATATATATATATATATATATATAACAAAAATGTCAAGGAGATTAATTTATTTATTATTTTTTATTGGCCTTATCATGGTATGTATTTAGTTATGTCAAGGGTCAGCTCAATTGGTCAAGTACCCATTGTCAAAGCAACTTAAATTTTTATTGAGAGGTCAGGGGTTCAATTCTCTAGATGCTCTCGGGGTTAGGAAAATGTTCAATTTACTTCAAATTTAGCAACCAATGGCAATTGTGCTTTAATTAGTTGACCCCACAAAAAGGGGGTTGTGAATGAGGCCAACGATGAAATTTTTTCAGTTTTTGTTTGTATGCACTGAAATTTGACATGGTTATAGTAGATGCATGCACGGACAATATGGGAGGGTTCCAAGAATCAATATGAATCACACAAAGAATTCGACAAAATTATAACATAAATGTTAAGGAGATGAAATTATTTATTATTTTTTATTGTCCTTATCATGGTATGTATTTAGCCCCATTGAGGGTTAGCTCAATTGGTCAAGTACCCATTTTCAAAGCACCTTGATTTCTTATTGAGAGGTCACGAATTCAACTCTTTTGATGCTCTCGGGGTGAGGAAAATGTTCAATTCACTTGAAATTTCGAAATCAGTGGAAATTATGCTTTAAATAATTGACCCATCATAGAGGGTGTTGTGAATGGGGCCAATGTTGAATTTTTTTTAGTTTGTACTTGTAAGCACTGAAATTTGGCATGGTTATAGTAGATGCATGCAATGACAGCATGGGAGGGTTCTGAGACACAAATATGACTCACAGAAATAATTCGACAAAATTATAACATAAATGTAAACAAGATGAAAAAAAAAATTATTTTTTATTTTCCTTATCATGATATGTATTTAGCCTCGTCGAGGGCTAGCTCAATTAGTCAAGTACCCATCATCAAAGCAACTTAATTTTCTATTGAGAGGTCACGAGTTCAATTCTCTTGATGCTCTCAGGGTTAGGAAAATTTTCAATTCACTTAAACATTTATCAATCGGTATAAATTATGATTTAATTAATTAACCCCGCATAGAGGGGGTTGTGAATAGGGCCAACATTGAAATTTTTTCATTTTGTGCTTGTATGCACTGAAATTTGACATGGTTATGATAGATGCATGTGTGACGATATGGGAGAATTTTGAGACTCAAATGTGAGTCTTTCTCTACTATAGAGGGTGATTATAAATAGACATAATAATGTGGGTAGAAAGATCTGATCGTAGAAGAAAAAATCCTAGAAACTAATAGAAGAAACATCATCACATGGCTGCCTTGAATCTTAAATTTCTTCATTCTCAATATAACGAAACACTAAAACAAGATTGAAGATTAATGTCTATGATGAGATTTAACAACAAGAATTTTGTTAGCCCTCTTATCCTAATCTTCCTTCATGGAATCAATCAATTAAAAATTGGTTTCCATTAACAATTCAAATCAACTTAAACACATATCAACCCTATTAGAAAAATTAAATAACATTATTTAAACTTTCATTTCATTTATTAATAAAACATTAACAAGCATATTATAATTTATGCCAAATTTGGAAGGATAGATAGCGCTTTACAATTGTTTCACATAATGAATGTATGAGATATAATTTCATTGACTACATTAATCACATGATGTTCCAAAAACGGACATGGTGAAGAGTCATTTGAAGCAATTTTTTTAGATTCGATAAATAAACAAGAAATCAAAGCAATTCATGTTTATGATAGTTCTCCCAGTATGTTATTTGTTTGGAATATTGGGAAAAGCAACAATATATTATTTCCCATGTAGTTAAAATTGTATTTGGTATTTGATTCTTTAATGGGAAGTTTTCTCATTAACTTATGGGAATATAAAGTATGTATATAGTATATTACAAAAAATTTAAGAAATGTTGACTAACTTACATTTTGACTTAGAAAGTTGACTAATTTTGATTGTCAGTTTTAGTTGACAAAATCAACCAGCCCTTCCAAAATATGTTCAAAATTTTGTGGTAGAATGTTTGGTTTTCTAATAGAACATAATAGAGAAAATTATGACATCAAGTATTTTAGAACCATTGACCACATCAAGTTACCATTAGGAAGGGGTCCCAATGGAATTTATCATAGGTTTTCCAAATTTTGAAGGAAAAATGACATCGTGGTGGTGGTGAGTAGACCCACAAGGCATGCCCATTTATGTGCACTTTCTTACCCCTTTAAAGCAAGCATAGTAGTCACTACATTCATAGAATTAGTTTAGAAGCTACACGGAACCCTAGAGATTATAACGGGTGATAGGTATGCAATTTTCACCTAGACTGCTTGTTTTCTTATGTGTGTAGTCAACTAACTCACAACTTCATTGAAAAAAAAATTGAGATTGTCCCTTAGGCAACAAAAAAGGATAATTAATTATGATGCAAGTACTATAACCTCTATATGGTTTTGCAAAGGATTGTTGGTATGGCCTTAATATTCAAGTTGCCTCAATATTCACATGTACATATAGTATTCCATGTTTCTTGTTTAAAGAACGTCATCTATGACAAAATCCCTTTTTAATCTACATTAAAGCTTTGCATTCTAGAGCCTAAAACAATCCTTGAAACATGGATTAGGAAACTACAAAACTAAGGAATTAGTGAGTATCTCATCAAATGGAAGAGCCTACATGTAGAATATACCACTTTGGAAGATGAATTTTTCACTTAAAATCATCCTCACCTAGTCATTCATTGAGATAAACACTTATTTGAAGGGGTGATTCATGTTAAACCCCTAAATCCCCTAAATCCTGGACCATTTCATTGTTATTATTATATTATTGTTGACATTATCAGTCGAAGAGACTCGTTATTTGTAATTGTATACTTTATATCATTATATACCAAGGAGGTATATATTTATAAATAAAAGTATAAATAAAAAAACTTTATTTAGATTTAAATTATTTTTCCCCAGAGAAAATCGTAATTTTCATTATGTAGTTGAAAATTACATGTTAAGCATGCCCTATACACATATCAAAAAGATTTGTTGATAGATAATTATTCGGCCACAAAAAATGTAACATGCACCATATACATCCATAAATAGTGCAAGAGGACTAATTATGAGATACATCAACTAATAAAAAAACAACATTTGTTGTACAGCACCAAAAATCATCCCTCAATAAAAAATAATCCCTTAGTGAAATCAGTCATTATTTTCTGAGAGAACAAAATATTTCTTCGTGTTTAAATCATTATGGAAGAGCAGCATATCAAAGAGGCTCAATAAAAGGTTTGCGATAGTAAGTGTAATCCTCTTTTCCAACATGTTCCATTATTTTCCAAATACCTTGATCTTGTTGCGCACCCTCCTTGGAAAGTCCATCAAAAATTGTATTTATTTCCCTGTAAATATGTTAACAAGATATTTGAACAAAAATTCTTTTTAGAAAAAGAGGATGGGGCTGAGCGTGCGCACATGATAGAGAGATTGTTGATTGAAATAGCTTATAATTATAAGTGAGTCACCATACACATTTAGTTGTCAGCATTCTTTCTCAATAACAAGGAAAAGGAGGAGCTTTAAGCTGAAGAGTTCGGAAAAATTATTTGACCGTTGACCAAAACCACTTTTCAATTTAGAGTTATTTTCGTTGAGATAAATAATTGATCCTCCACCACACATTCATACTTCTTGTGATGAATTGTTAAAATAATCCCATGGCCTATTTTTTTCAATCTACTCCTTAATGATGGTTATGGTTCTGGAATGACCTTCCTTGGCCAGAATGAGATCGTAAATAGCAAGAATTTGGTCGACTGTTCACTCGAGAATGAAATGTATGGCATTAAAAAATTGATTGTTTCTACCAACTAGATCCCCAAACGAATGATTGGGGGAAGGTTCTTCATATTTGCAGGGGAAGGTTCTTCATATTGGCAGGGGAAACTGAATTCCATCAGGTGGACCATGCTGAGATGAAAGAGTCTCCTTACCATGTGAAACTGATAGATAACTCATTACACACCAGTTTCCAAACTTAGTGATCGGGAAAGATAAGAAAAGATGATAAACTGATAATAAACTGACTATTTCGTTGTTTTTCATAGTGTACACCAGGATGGCCCAGCAAATTTTCGTTTCATGATATTGTCTCCTGTTGGGATTTTATTCTCCAAATGGCACCACTTAAAAAGCCTTTCTTTTATTGGGAAATTTATTCTCCATAATGATTTCCACCACCCCATGGGATTGCCAGGTTCTTTATTCGATTTTATGAATAGATAGCTTTCCTTTGGTAAGTATTCCCCATAATGGGAGTGCGACCACATCAGTTCATCATCTCTCTCTTATAATATAACATGTGATGAGTTTAAATCCCTTACATAGTTTTGCCATGGAGGCCATTCTTGAGGTAAGTTTAGGGCCAGGGGAGACATCTACCCTTGCGCCCATAAAGATGTGTTTTCAAGGTCAGCCACCTGGTCAAGGTCAGCCACCTGGTTAAGAGTTTTCCTTCCATGAGTTTCCAATTATTCCACCATTGCATGGGGAAACCAATATTCTTCCCCCACAACCTAACCAACAACATTAACCAATTTGAACCTTCTCTCCATTACCTATCCTCCATAACATACCACTGTCGATAATATGGAACGAACCAATTACCACCATACAGACATTGATACATTCAATATGATTTTTTGACGGAGTTTGATAGAGTATTCCAGATATGTTGGGTAAATAAATTTCCTATATACCACCTATGTCCGCATGTTTTCTCAGGAGATCATAAGCCAACCTGATTTTGTTGCCAAGGCCCGTGAGAAGAAGAAAATATTTTTTTAGACCCTAGCCTCCCCATTTCTTGGGGAGAGCGATTATTTCCCAGCTAACCCATGAAAAGGCCTTGCCTTGCTTCGCCCCCTTCGATAGAAATATACTTCAACTCTTTCAGATCAGAGTTAAGATTCCTTTTCGGATCCAGACAAAGACATCCAAAAAACCCGAATTTCCTCCAATACTGATTTTATGAGCACTATCCTTCTGGTACATGATAACCATTTGTAACTCCAAACTTTTAACCTTTTCTCGATTTTTTCCAAGAGCCACATTCAATCTACTTTTTTTTTTTTTTTTTTTTTTTTTCTGGTTTTAGGTGAAAACCTAGGTATTTCAGCCCTATCAAAATTCCTCGATCTAAATGGAAAAAGGGAATGAGCGTACTCAATTTCATCCCTGGAACATCCAGCACATGCCATATTGAATTTTTATACATTTAATTCCATACTCATAGCCTTATAGAATAGGGAAAGAGTTTCATGAATTTTATTATTGTCTCTTCTAGAGCCTTCACTGAACAAAAAAAACATTGCCCACAAAGAGGAGGTGAGCTAGGGCAAATTCACCTACAGCTATCACCCATTTTAAGTCGCTTCTTCTCTTTGCCTCACCTAAAACTCTATTGACCTATTCTACAATTAGAAGAAAAAGGAGGGGAGATAATGGGCATCCCTGTCATAGTCATCTTTCAATATGAAAAAATTGAGATGTCACCCCATTGATTAAAACTACAAAAGAAACTAAGGTAATATATCAAAACAAAGATCTGTTGATAACAATTTAATATACATCCATCTTTCCCTATCATAAGGCTTTGATAGGTCTATTTTGAGAACCATCCATTTTAGTTTCTTGGAATTCAGAGTCTGCAAACCTTTTTGGGAAACCCTTATAGCTTCATGGATTTGTTTGTTTTCTAAGAAGGAAATTTCTCCTTTGATATGTTTTATGACAAGATAGTTTCAATCAGTTTGCAATAATCTTTATTATGATTTTATAGATACATTTGCACGGGGAGATTGTTCTATAGTCATTAAAATAATTAGCACCATTTTTTTTGTAATGAGTGCAATTGAAGACATCATACATTCTACCTGTCCTTTGGCTCTCCTTTATAACTTTTAACAGATTATCTCCAAGCAACTCAGAAATATATGAAAAATTCAATTAGTCATCCATCAGGACCGAGGATTTTGTCCTTTTTTAATCCTCTTATAACCGATGCAAGTTCCCCTTCAGTGACTAGTTCCCTTAATTCTTTGTTAGTTTTTTCATCAATGAATATGGGAAACCTAAATGACGTCAGTCATAGATGCTTCTCGAGGGACTTGAAATAGGGTTTGAAAATTACGAACACCCATATTTTCCAAGTCCCTAAAATTTGAAGCCCTTTACCTTGCAAGTATTTCAAAGACTAGATCATATTTATGACTATTCTGCCTTTTGAAAATTGCTGAAAAAATTTGGTCCTCTTATGTCCAACTTTTAGCCATACTGCTCTGCTTTTTAATCTCCAATTTTCCTCCTGCTCCTCCAAAATTTTGTTCTATCCATCTCTAAATCAATAATGTGTTTCTTCATTTCATTAGTCAAGTAGCCAGTAGCCTTCCAAATGGCCCAGCTCAACTTTAATTTTATTCATCACCTTTGCACCCCTTCTTTCTTTTTCCTTTTACCACTCCATAGTTCCTCGCTTTAATCAATTAAGATTGCTAGAAAAATTCATTGCATAAGAAACTACCTCCTCGCAAGGTTGTCAATTCTCTCTGACCAGAGCTCAAAGCTTTCGTCTTTCAACCATATTGAGTTAAATTTAAAGGGAGCACTCATACCACCACCCTATCTATCTAGAATTTTGGGGTGGAATAAGGATTTAAAACAATAATATATGATATATAATAATATTATTGTTAGATCTGAGACTTTTGTGATCCATAAAGTAAATAAATGTCTTTTCACATTAATCGCATCATTAATATTATTATTATTATTATTATTATTATAAGTGGTGTTAGTTCTGTTTCATTCTGAGTGTCATAAACTTTGAACACCAAGCTGGTAGTCAGGGAGTGATCCATTGAAATCGACAATTTATCGGCTCATTTGGCCTCGAATTAATTCATGAGGACCAGTTTAAGCACTCCTATGTAATTTCTCAGGGTTTCATCATTACTCCATGTTTCATGATTCGTTTTGTGATTTTTTTGTTTCCTTATTAGGTGTTTAGGTTTTTGTAGTAAAGTTGTGTGATATGGGCTATAAATGGTATTAAAAATTTTCCAACCCCAACTAGTAGGGGGGTTATTCCATGAAAGAAATGGCTAAAATGACACAATTACAGAAACATAGTCATATATTATGCACAAATGGTGTATATGCACACACACTCACACACACGGATTACAGTCAGATTACTCTATTAAATAGAGTTTCTGAGATCCAACTTATTCCTAATTTAGAGAGAGAGGTTGAGAGAATTTCTCAACCGTCACAAACCAACTTCTTAAATATGGAATGTAAGCATTAACTCCAACATCCCCCCTTAATGATTACATTACATGAAAATAACAAAATAATCAAGCTTATCAGTAGATGCTCCATCAAGTTGCCTCATAACCCTCGGAAAGGTGTAGTTGGCAAGTTGGATTCCCGAGTTCCCTTCCTCAACTCCCGAATCAAGGACCTACCGAAGTCAATTACCGGACATCATCCCAATCTGTCGCATAACCTCATTAGGAAACCACTTCCATGTCTACCACTAATGAGGGATCCTTCCCTAGATCCGCAATTGCCATACTATCTAGACAACCATCCATATTGAGCCTTACTGCCACTTGATCTTTAAGTACTGGCATCAGACACATAGCTGAACTGTTGGTTATTCTTAAAAGAGTTTAACAGGTTCACTCTCTTCATTGAATTCATCATTAGAATTGAATTGGTATTCATTTGTGGTTATATTTGCTGATTCTTTCCCTTTTAACACATCACTAGCACGACTTCTGCAATTCCACGCTATATGCCCAATTTTCCTGCAATAGTAGCATTCAATGTCACCTTTGTTTGCATTTTTCTTTCTCATCCTTGACTTTGTCCACAAGGCATTTTCTACATGAGAGTTCTCTTCTGCATCCTCCGGTTTTAGTCGCTTTTCCTCCGCAAGAAGTGCTGCAATTGTCTCTTGCAATGTTTGTTTAAACATTTGACTCAAAGTGAAAACAACATTACTATAACTTGAAGGAAGACTATTTAGTAATACAGCTTTAGCATCTTCATCCTCCACCTTAGTCCCAGCTTCACTTAATTGTCTTAAAAGAGATATTAAATTATTTACATGGCTGGACATAGATGTCTCCTCATTCATTTTCAGACTAAATAATTGCAACTTTATGGAAAATTTTGCATTTGTAGATTTTACACCAAACAACTGAGCCAAATGTTCCCATATTTCCTTTGATGTTTTAGTAAGATCTACATGATGTAATTGTGAATCAGATAGAGCAAGTCCAATAATAGACTTAGCTTTTTCATCTCTATTTTTCCATTCAAGTAACTCTTTGGCATCTGTAGGTGCTACTTCTGAACCATTCACTATTCCCCACAAGTTTTTATTCATTAATTGCAATTGTATTTTTACTTTCCATGACGGAAAATTCAAACCACTGAATTTGTCTAATACCATAAACTCCATGATAAAAGAAGACAAAATAAAATACCTTTTAAACACCGATATATCCTACCGCACTTTAAAAAAAAGAATACTTCGTGGGCCTTGTAAAATATATGTAACGATCTTCAAACATGTTGCAACTTTCTCCCTCAAACAGGCGGCTCAATGTGCCAAACAAGAAATGGTTGTGCGTCTTTAAACAATTGTGATCACATGTGAAGACGACTCCTTCCTCTTTGAGCAGGCAGAGTCTCTTATATCGAGTGGGCTTAGCTTCCAGAAATGCGGCCTCTTCCTTTTCACGGTGACAGGAAAGGTCTCTTCGGCGACAGGCAGGGTCTCTTCGATTTTCCTTATAAAAGCTCCGACTATTGAAGATTGTCCGGCATCCAAATCATTACTCTCGAGAATCTGATCCACTGTCGAATTTCCAAGCACAGCCTCTTCATTAAAATGGGGATCTGTCAACGAGAACGGGGGATGACGACGAAGAGCGCAATCAGGGATGGAATCTGCCACATGTGGGATTCACCCACCAGCCAACCATTGTCCACTCAATTCCAGTCGCCGTGATATCTATGCCGAAGAGTAACACATCCTGACACAAGCATATGTCCAGTCGCCCGTCATATGTTGTCATGCAATGAACACAGAAAACCGCAGTGAAATCTCACTAAACAAAAAACCATCCTTCACGTATCCTCATGTACTCAGATCATAGACTCACCACAGATCCACTTGAAGCTCTGATACCATGAAAGAAATGGATAAAATGACACAATTACAGAAACATAGTCATATATTATGCACAAATGGTGTATGTGCACACACACTCACACACACGGATTATAGTCAGATTACTCTATTAAATAGAGTTTCTGAGATCCAACTTATTCCTAATTTAGAGAGAGAGGTTGAGAGAATTTCTCAACCGTCACAAACCAACTTCTTAAATATGGAATGTAAGCATTAACTCCAACATTCCAGCCCCAAATAGTAAGGCTATTATTATATGAGCCGGAGCCTTTTCTTCCCATGCTGCCTTTGCCATGTTCCTTCCGCAAGGTCAACGAGTAACTAAGGTTTTCTCTACGATGATATTGCATTTTCTATAAGCTATGTATTGTATCATGATACTTAAAGCATAAGAAATTATTAAGTGTTTAGAGTAATTTCCTTTTAATTATATTTCTCAGGGTTTCATTAAGGACCTCTGACACCAAACTCATTATCGGCATGAAGAGAACTTCAATTTGTTAGTTGCAGGGCCTAAATATTTACCCCTTTATAAAGCACATAGGTATGGGTAGGACCCAATTGGTGGTACCGGGAACTCTACCTCATATGGGTTGGCTCAAGGTGATGATGAAATGCCTACTCGGTGACTATAGTTGTGACTATGGCACTTGTCAAATCGATCGAATTATTTATATATAGCTGGTGGGTTCCTGACCAGGAATGAGGAACGCTTATCGAACCGGTGGAAAAATATGCTAGCTAGTTGCTTTCCAGTTTGTCTGTGCCTAAGCCTAGTCAAATGTCTGAACATGAGTGTCTATAAGCAGCTTCATTCAAAAGAAAATCCAATTTTGGAGCATGGGAATGTGCACTAGAAAAAGAACCGCACCTCTCCAAATCAATGCCAAATCTCCAAATCTCTGTTCGTCAACTGGTTGAAAATCCACAATTTGCACTTGACTTCTCGTTCACTAATACTCTGTCTCAATTTCTGGAGGTTTTTCTTTGTTCACTGAATTAGTTTCCATTGATTTGGCACATCATCTCACTCCATACTAAATTCCTGACCTCCGAAAAGTAATCACAATGCTCTAGTAAACAATTATGGTTCTCATCACCTACTTGGTCAATGTCTCGATATTCCACAATTGTTAGGCCTCTAACTAGATACAATACTCTCCCAAACTTGCACAATGATCTCGTACAAAGATGCACCTAATGAATCTCCAACAAAAATTTAAATCTTACATTGATTTGAAAATTTATTCAACTCACAGAACCATCTGTCAATGCCATCACAAGACAAACACGATCCCCCTCGACTAGTTTTTAACCAATAAAAATACAGAAACTTTCCATATCATTAAAATCCTCTTAAACGTTTTGGGACCCTCCACGTTTCCCAAGAACTGAAAATTTATTTTATTAATCATAGGGATAACTTCTCTGATATTAAAAAGGGCATTTCACAACACAAATTGACTGGAATGGATTTGATTCTCCATGGGTTGACTCCATTTCCAATGCCTTTACTTCGTAATTGATCTGGCATATCTTCAATAAATTAGAAATAAAGTTCCACATTCCTTCCTTAATTATATTCCAAATCCACCATTGAAATAGTGTGCCTTCACCACCAACAACCTCCTTAACTCCAATTAGAAATAGTGATTCCTTGTGTGGCTTCACCACCAACAACCTCCTTAACTCCAATTAGAAATAGTGATTCCTAGTGTGGCTTCACTGCCAACAACCTCCTTAACTTTGTCACAATCACTCACTAGCACAAACATTCCATGAGGTCCATTTTATTTCCAAATGACAACTTCTTTATTTTCAGCAATCACAACAAATACGTGTCCCCAAATTCCACAACAAAGTTATTTTCTTATCAGAACCATAGTGCTTTCCTTTATGTAATAAATAGGTGTTCCATTGAATATACTAGCTAAGTGCAACAAGTCCATTGGCATCAATTGATACATTATATCCCAAAACATGTATAGCATCAATATATTTCTATGCAATAGCTAAATCATCATGAGCTACAACACAACAAGGGGATGGCACTAAATTGTTGAAATAATCAACCATCTTCCCCTCTCCTAAAAGTATCAATGCATCCAACATGCATGCATCTCTAAGTGATATGTTTGAATTTGAGTATCCACGGCTATATAAACCAATTAAGGTTTCAAGATTCTTGCAACAACATGTGTGTTTAAGCTTAAGGAATATATGGACATAATGTATCTCTAAGTGATATGTTTGAATTTGAATATCCATGGCTATATAAACCAATTAAGGTTTCAAGATTTTTGCAACAACATGTGTGTTTAAGCTTAAGGAATATATGGACATACCATGACATAGTGAACAATAGGATTTATGGAAGGATTCTTGAGACAACAATGACATAGTAGATGTTTTTTCAGTTTTTTCAACCATGGTTCTTCTATGTTGTGGTTTCAATTGCATTCATATGTTAGCTATGGTTCTTAAAAATTATGCCACTCTATCTAATTCCAGGTTTAATCCATTAAATTTTTTGTTTAAATATTATGATTCTATATCTTCCTAAAAGTTGAATTCAATGAAGCAGAAAGAAAAGACAACAAACGGAGGAAGACAAATATTGTTGGCATCCTATGTTATTGCAGAAATTGATTTTTGGCATTTGATATAATTATTTCTTGGTATTTATCTTTTGACATTTGATATAGTAAATCTCATATTTGTCTCATATTATTTTAAGATAGTTAATGGCATGGAGGATGGATTTATGTAAAAGTATATCAATAATGTGCTTTAATTTTCTAGATATAAGCTATGTAAAATATTTTGAAAACAAGTTGAAATTTTAGAAAGATTGTTCAGGTGAGGATATAAAGAGTAAAAATCCAAAGATGAATGTTGAGGAAAGAGAGGAAATGTCAAAAGAGATGTTGTAAAAAATGATAATAATTAAGATTAAATTAAATATGAATATTTTTTAAATTGTAATGATAAATTTGTATTAATAAAAAATCTTTAGCCAGAACAAACAATTGGAGTGCACCATAATGAATGCTACAAGGAAAATTGCTTCAATGGTTCTAAAAATAAACTGGAAAATTACCATCCTCCACCCAATTAAAAGATATAGGGGGAATATCCAATACTAAACATACGGCTTCTTGAGTGTAGTACGAGATTCATGCAAACTGCTTGAACAAGATGATACAAAAACAAAAAAATTCTAAGATTTCAGTGAGACCAAACCCCCACCATATCCACGAGAGGAAAAAGAGCATTCGGCACCATATTTTGGGGGATTCTTTCTTTCATATTTTATACTTCTTGTTAAAGGATGGGAGGAACATGGATTTTTTTTTGAAACATCTAAATAGGAACGAGAAAAAGAGAAAATATTAACCACCTCCTCTTCCTCTATTCCCACTTGTTTCTAAAACAATCTTTTTTCATTTTCCCTAGATAGAACCTCTTCCTCAATGGATGAATTGATTTTCTATGTTTTCACTTGATCTAGATGACACCTCTTATACAATTGTTTCTTTTACTTCCTTGAAACTTGTTTCAATGCTCCTTACTCTTCATTTTTTAGAAGATGGAGTTGGGATAGAATGAAGCTAAGATGTTAGAGCATCAGGACAATTTTTTGCAAAGTTCCCATACTCATGGAAATATTTTCATTTAAAAGGAACTTGCTCATAGTACAAGGCCTAAAGATGGCTCCAACCGTCTAAGTGAAGTTGAATTGCCTCAGAGAGTCCTTTTGCAAAACCCATTTCAACACAAATTTTGGCATAAGAGAAGATATTCTCCTTGGTATATGAGAAAGTGATATAGCACGCAGACTTGTCTGCAATGGATTTAAAAATGTCAGCACCCTTGTAAATAATGGGAAAATGTTGTAATCTAATCTGAATATGCACAAAATAAATTTTCATGTTTGGATTAAAATCTAAAATCTAGTGGGTGAGAAACATTCTCCGAGAGCCCATGAAATAGGGCATGGATCTAAATATTACATCCCTATCATCTCGCCTTTAACTTTTTTCACTAGTACAAAGTGTAAATAGGACCATGTTCTACCGAATTGTTAGAGATTCATTCCAAAATAAAGCTATAATTAGGCCAATGGTTGGTACCAATCATCCTATTTTCCTTAAGGGTCTTAACATTATTTTTTGTTTAAGAAGAAAATTTAAATCCAAGAGAAGGAATTACATCCACCCTTTTGGAAAATATGTTTGGTTCAAGACATTTCTAACTCACTAAACCACATGCAATAGCAGTCCCATTGAATAATTATAGGAAATCTAAAAATAAACTACTATATAGTAATGAAATCTTGAACCTCGACCACTTACTTACATCAATCAAGATCTAGAGCAAGGAGGAGAAACTTGTGTAACTCAAGGAAACATGCGATAAATATGACCTAACCCTAGCTAGCAAGAGGTTCAAATGAATGACAAGATCTTTAGCTAAAAGTAACATGAAGTAATCGAAAACCCTAGAAACCAATCTAAAGGAGGTAATGGGAATCTTACAAACCAAGTCAGGGTGATGGCACAATCCCCTTTGCACTATTATTGCTGGATCTATTTTCACTATTACACTAGGAAAAACACCACCTAGTGCACCAAGGTAAATTACATTTTCATTTCAATACTTTTAATTTTCTTCGAGGATTAAATTCTAAATGATCTCTGAGCTACCAAATCTATGATGAACCATATTGTGAGTCAATGATGTTCTCTTCGATTACTTCCAATTAGATAACCACCTTGAAGTATCTTAAGAGTTCTTTGGACATAAATAAGTTTCATGTTACAAGCCATCAATTCTGTAATTTCTTCTCTCATTTGGTGGATTGTAGGTACAACCAAACATGTACTTTCAGAACTCTCTTCGTCAGGTGAGGGAAGTTTAATTAGAGTGGAGGAAAGTCAGAGATATATTACAGTTAACAAACATAGATTAATTAGAGGTGACAAGATCAGAAGAAAATTCTTTAGACGCATGGAATTTTTTCTTTCTCAAGGAGGGTCATGATAATATGACACTGAGAACATAAACGACATCGAGGTGCCCTTGAGGTACAAAAATATAGTGAAACAATGGGTAACAAGGACCTTCCTCAATTAAACACTAATTGTTGTCTCAGTTAGACGATATATTGCATTTCTCCATCATCGTTACATGGTTTGGGGCTTTTTTCCATATATCATATAAAGTTTTGTTACGGTGGATTAAATGAATTGATGGAGTATGTCAAACCCTATTACAATTACAACGATTGGATGTGGTTGGTCCAATATAAACGAAGTCTGCGGAGATACGGAGTTGTTGCAAGTTATATACAACTAAGAGACAATGATAAAAATAAAGGAGCCTCTATTTATATTGACGAAAGGCCAAAAGCATCAAGGAATATTGTCGGGTTTATAAATAGTACACAACCCGAGACAACAAATAAGCAACCCAATTGCATATTTGAAGGACGTGAAGGAAACTGTGTATTTGTATGCACAAAAAAATAAATAGTTACAAGAGAAGAGTTTTTAATCAATTACAACTTGAATTGAATAGATACATTAGACATTGTTATTATGGGGGTGATACGTATCAAAATACATGTCCAACGAACATCATATGACTAACTTATCAAAAAGTTATACCTATTGTCGTTTTGCAATTTTGAGGGGTAAATAAATGAATCTATGGCTATATTTTTTATAAGAATGTGTATATATGATCCAACTAACCAAAGTCCATATTTGGTCTTCATCTGATTTATTAAGCCAAAAATATATTATAATGTGGCAGGTTGATCATGGAAAAGCACCAACAGAGTCCAAACAAGTAAATTATTAACAATTTTGATTTACATTGAATGTGAAATTGATTATTTGTTTAAATAATTGAAACAACTTTTCTTTTGTTGAAATATGTAGTCTCGGGGAAATGACCACGATGATCATGATTAGTTTGACAAGGATAGTTGTTCGATTCTCCCAACCCAATCGAAACAATCTAAAAGCATGTTGTTAAAGTGAACAAAGAACTTGTTCATTTGATTCGCATTAGAGATAACTCCTGAGATTAAACATAGGTTGGAGATCCTAAACGAATATCTTCAAATATATCATGTAATAACCATATTTTAAAGTGATTTTTTTATTTCATAAGTTGAATTATGAAAGTTTGTTTTGTGACTTTTACATTATCTAATCGACAATATAAAAAATAAAAAATAAAAAATAAAAAAAAAAAAATTAAAAAAAAAAAAAATTTAAAAAAAAAAAAAAAATCTTACTTCTATAGGATTATTTAGCAGATACACCACAACATCAAACCACCACGAGCCAACATATACCTATGAGGCTACTCTCTTCTCCACCTTCCAGTGTTCATAGTCCTAGTAGTCATACTAGGTCCACACATTTGGCTCTGACCCATGAGCACACGCCCCAAAGGAAAACATACAGCCAACTTCTAGAGGTGGTAACAGAGGTGACCCTATTGATGACATAAGGGTTTGTTTCCTGGATCTTCGTGTGTTACCAGCATGGGTACAATTTTGTGCACATCTTTGGTGAATGACAAAAAAATTCCAATAAAAATGCCAAAAATCCCACGTAATTTTTAATGTTTTAATCGTTTCATGTTGTCTATCTCAAACCTAAATCATCTATATTATTATTATCAAACTAATGATCGTATCTTTTTGCGTGTAGGAAAAAAATTATTTTACAAAGACATTAATGGAAAATCGTTGTTGATTTTTGGGCCCACCATATGCACAGGGTAGAAATCACAAAATTCTAACTTGAAGAAAGATCTTATAGAATACCTTAAAGGTCTCTTTAGGGTAAATACCTTCAATAAGAGTGTGGTCACCTACACAGTCGACAACTATTTAAAATATATTTGAGACATGTATAGGTGTCACTTGGAAAATAACTCTAGGTATGAGCATCCACTCATGATTCCTGTGAGGGAATGGAAGGACCTCATCATCAACGCAAAGGAGAATAAACTGAGAAAAGAAATAAAAACAACATTAGGTGCACCAAGATAAATTACATTTTCAATTCAATACTTTTAATTTTCTTCAGTTTTAAATAAAATTGTGGTATATAACATACTTGAAAATTTTCATAGGCTCCATGACACTTCGAAAGCTAGCAAGGCGAGGCTTGAGAAGCATGGGAAAAAAAAAAAGGCTAGGGTGGCTATTCGAAGTTACATGCACAAGTTGTAAGTACCCAAACATCTTAACGACATTATTTATTATATCACCTTCTAACTGTCTAGTAATTATGTTGGCCAATAAAAAAAAGCAATACTATTATGCATTGGAGAGCAATGAGTTAAGAACCCAAGCCACAAAGGAATACTTTCGGCTTGGTTTCAAGTTCGAATATCAAGCTATTGTTGGTCACCGAATAATAATGGGACAAACTCCAAGATCCAGTTTGAAGGACACAGTAGATAAAAATCAATCCACACTAACCTTTCATTATTTATAAAATACAATTATGTTTGATATCGTCCATAAATTTAATGTGTTTCTTTATTTTAAGTAAGGGAGCAACAATATTAATGAGCAATTCATTGATACTGGACTGCAGCCAGAACATTGTCATGCTCTTGCGCAGCCCTATCACAATGGGGTGCAACCCCATGATATTTCTTCAGATGAGGCCACAGCAATAATCTTACGCTTGTGCATATAAATTATACGACATTAATTTATGATTGTGTGCTTATAATTTTTTTTCTTTGAATGGCAGAGCATGTTGTACATGAGGATCCTCTACCAGAAGAGGAGCACAGGACAACCATTCCAACGGTGTCAACTAGTGCATCACGTAAATAATTACATTGCAAAGGTATTTTTTAGTATTAATGAACTACGTCAATGATATTACCTTTGAATGATTCTTTGAGTCGTTGGGTAGCCTCGCCTTTTATTCATTTATAAAGAGGATTACAATTAAAAACATTTAATCGCAAATGGGGTATTAATTAGAACCTTTCTTGTTTCAACTCCAAAGCATGTAGAGGATGAGGCTAGACAAAAAACTACCATGCATGCCCCCACTACTCAAGGAGGTAACGAACACTCTAATTTTATTTTTATTAATAAAATACTTTTAATAATAATAACAAAAAATGTATAAATTTGACATTTCTTTCTTGTTGTAGTTGATCATTCGCCCCTCTTGCAACTACCTCCATGTTGTGAGTACAGGAACAGGTTGTCAAGAAAGTTTCGAGAGGCCATAAAAACTGAAGGGGAAGTAGAAATTGATGTTCCCCTTTCTCAATACATGTCAAAAAGAAATGAAAAATAAATGTTTGAACTAGTTATATAACTAGAAACATCACGTATGATATTCTGAAAACATATTTTTTAAGATAAAAAATTTTGAGATGAAGTAAATTATGTCTATGATTAATGAGTGAATGAATGTTATGTGTTAATGAATGATTGCTATATGTTTATTTATGTACAAAACGAGATATGTTTCTTTATGATTTTTTTTTTGTTAATGTTTATGCATGAATCTTAAAGTGTTTCTTTCAACTATTTTCTAGTAGATAGATTGGGTATCGGGGAATTGAGAATGATGTGTGGGGGGGGGAGAGGGGGTGGGCATAAGATCTTCCACCTTCACATGATTTTCCATATTCACAAGAGAATAAATTAGGATTCGAATAATCTTGGAGAAAACCTCCCTCTATCCAACATAGAAACAACAAATTCAATGTTAGCTTCCTTGTTTCTCTCTCAAATCGAGGGAGGTTTGCTCCGAGGTTAGACTAGGGCCAATAAATTATTCTTGAAACCAAGAGGAGCTCACTTAGTTGTTCATGTATTCAAGTATTTTTAATTATTATTTAGTCATACAAAAAATTTATTAATTTATTTTATTATTTTTTTGATTCTTTAAGTGTGGGTTGAATCAATAGAACAATTGGCATTCATCTTTGTGTGAGGGCCAAGGAGGGGTTGGAGTAAGAAGCTACGATACCTTCAATTGGGACTCAAGGTAAAAAAAACTTGGTTGATGTAATGTGGCTCTTGTTATGGATATATATCTATATGATTTTCCCCTTCATTATCTTGTGTATTCGGTATTTTGTTGCAAAAAAAATGGTAGATCTAATATTCCTTGAGTAGATCAGGTTATATATAAGAGTAGTTAATATTCCTATTGCTTTAAATGGTTTCATATTGGTTTTATTTTTCTCTTGTGTGTACGAAGAAAGTGCTAGGAGATGGATATGGATCTTTGGGGCAATATCAGTCAGAATTATGTAAGGAAAACTATGAAATAAAGGTTATGGGCCATATTCTCCATTAAAGGTTATGGTCCATATTCTCCATTCCCTTAGCATGCATTAGTATTTATTACATTCTATATAGTGAAAAATTGCATTGTAGTATCAATCATTTTCATTTGGAGAATTGGAGCATAGTGAATTTTCATTTCCATAACCAGAATACTTCAATTCCCCTTTCAGGAGAACTAGTGCAACATTAAATATGTGTGAATTTTGTTTAGCCTTAATTTTCAATATCCAATCCTCTATTCCTACCTTATCCAAAAAACCAAATTGCTACGCAGTGGTTAAATCCATTTGGACATATTCTTCTCTTGAAATTTATCCTCTTGACTTATCCAATTTACCAGTTATCCTCTCTCCTTGTCCCTATGGGATTGAAACAAGCTATAGCTAAAGAGCTAGTGAAATTCCTTTGGGAAGGAGGCAAAAAAATCAACAATAATTTTCATTTACTTAATTGGTGAATAGTGAGAGCCCAAAAATATCATGGAGGGATAGTAATAAAAGACCCTTTTTCGATCAACCAAGCCTTAGGAGCTGAACTCATATGGATATTGGTTATCAAGAAAGTTGACAAGTGAAAAAAATAAATCCATAACAATGCCTCTAGAGACTAACACCATTGTTTGGATTACACTCATTGGCCCTCTAATGGTTTACAAATTTGTAAGTTTCTCTAGGCATACTCTCCTCCCATTCAAGAGAAGCTCTAATGGAATTTGGGTACTGTGAAATACATTATTATTTGGAATGATAGTGTAACAGGAAGGCCCCCTATCTCTTTTGTCCCTCCCTTCCTTCCTTTGAAATCATGTCTTCATGACCACGGAGAATCCTCCTTTTATGACATATCTTATTGATCCCTCCCATCTAGAATATGGAATTTTGGAATTTGGGAGAAGTTACTAGACAACTTCATATTTGTCTTCCCTCTTTCTTCTCTACTCTCCAAGGATGTGCTCCAAGGCCCTTATTTGAGGAAGATTATAGGAGTTGGGTTACACAAAATTATACTGAAATGAAAAAATAATAATAATAATAATAATAAATAAATAAATAAATTTTTTAAAAAATTAATAAATAAAATTAAAATTAATAAACTATATATATATATATATATATATATATATATATATGTATATATATATATATAATAAAAATTAAAAACAAAAGATTAAAATAAATAAATATGAATAAATAATTAAATATAAATAAATAAAATCTCTGATGCCCTCTAAATCATGTGTGTAGAGATAAATATGGCACACTAATGTTCTTCCAAAATTGAATATATTATGTTGGAAATTGGCTCATGGCAAGATTCTTATTGTAGAAAATTGAAGTAAAAGAGGTATGAACATCCCCTCCAAGTGTGTCCTCTATCTTCTTTCAAGAGAATCCCCACAAGCTTGGTAGTTTTCTTTGGAGGGACTTTACCATAGAGTAACATATCCTTCCTCTCCTTATCTTCTTAATAGATCAGTCAAAGCTTACAAAGGATCATTTCACAACAAAGCTCTTGTCTAAAGATCTTGGGCTACCATTCGTAAATATGTAAGCTGGAAAATTTGGCTCGTCAAACATTGATCTATATTCCATGATGTAAAATTTAATGTAGGGAAAATAGCCACAATGGCCTTTTCTCTCTTGGTAGAGCAACTAAATACCTAAAAAATTAAACTTACTACTCCTCACATTATGGAAAACATAAAATATGAATGGTTCCAATATCTTCATATTCAAATATCAAAGGCAACACACTCTATTGTAAAATCATCTTTATAGCTTCATATTTCCCCTCTTGAGTTTTATCAATGTAAATAAAAGTAGAATGCGTTCTATTTTTTGATGAAGATAAAAAAATCATGATCTTTGTGAATCTATCTAGGAGTCATTCCTGACTTTCCACAGATATTGGTACAATGACATCCATCAAACTTTTGGCCTTCCTACTCCCTCTGAACTAGGATCTCTTCCAAGCATCAAGTAAAATTATAGATGCAATTTCTCCCTCCATAAATCATTGTCCCTCAGAGAATCCTCTTGCCACTAATTTTTTCTTCATTCTTACAATACTTCCACCTATTTCTAGAGCATTGTAAGCCTTCACAATATACCTTCAATCTTCACTAGGAAGCCAAGGAAGAATTATTATAACCTAGTAAAAGAAAATACAAGAGGCTAACTAATAGAAAAATAATAATAGTCAAGAAAGAGAGATATAAAGTACTTATATTTTGAGGAATGTAGGGAATTTGTCAGCTCCCTCTGGATCATTGCCTTCTTTGTAGAAATCATATAAATCCATTTTCATACTCATTATACTTGTCCTCCTAATGAATATGTTTCTTTCCTTTCCTTCATGAGCTTGGGTTTCTTCTTTTACTAGACACGTCAACTTTCAATACTTAAGCTCTAGCTCTAGGGTTTTGTTCACAAACCCTAGGGATTTCTTAATCATATCCTTCAAGATTTGTTTAGGGTTACAAACCCTAATACTATCATATCTTCCAAGAAGTTATTACACTTTAGCACAAGTGTTATAACTCTTCTCTTCTTAGCTCCCTCTGTTTCTGGAGCAACTTTCATGATTCCAAACAATTTTATCATGTCTCAAACATTTGAAGTAAACATTATGCCATATATTGTTCTAGCAATAGCTTCAACAACATATTCCATCTATCATAGTTATAATAGTACAATACAAGTCATCCTTTGCATATTTGACAAGAACCCTTACTCAGTCATAAAAGATAATTCAAGGTACATAGCATTAAAGTCTGCAGCTTCAAATCAATACTTCTTCTTTTGAACACATATCTTACATTATCATGCAACTAAGGTTCGTACTTCAATCCAAATGATCTTGACATGCCTTATCTTGCCTTTAGTTCTTATTTGAACCATAATCCATATTCAAATATGTGATGTTGTCATTACTTCTTGAAGCTACAGATTAGCAAGTGCATGTTCTACATCCATTGATTAATATTGATTAAAAACCTTAACCAAGACATACTTTTTATGCATTATAGGGTTTACATACCTTAAGGAAAAATGAATGCCATCAAATATTTCATGTGCAACATTTCTTGTCATAGTCAATATAGATCGTGACAGCTTCCCAAATCCGCATGCAATTGTATTGATCGTGACCGAGTGTCCAAAACCATGAGAGAGAAAAAAAATGTTCCATAGAGTCTTCATGCCTCTGCATATGTGATTGGTTTATCAACAAGGTGATTTTCGCTTCAATTATCATGTCATAGTACTTGAATTTGTTTTATCAAGGGATCCTTAATATGTAATAGTGAAGTGTTAATAATGTTATAAACAATGAACTCATTGTTCATTTCATTTTTTACTGTATAGATCTGCAAAATAGTAGACTTTAACATGATCATTCAACCATCCCTGCATTGATTGTACTTAAATTGCTAGGATAAATTAATAGTTTGCATGAAAGCCTTATGTGAAGGAGTCCTTTGTTTGTATTGACATAATTGTTGTCAAGCTTTGAGTTATAAATTACTTTTGTATCATAGATAGTGATAACATTCATTCTAAAATGTCACTTAAGAGCATAGAACACTTATTCATTTATTTAGGTGAAAAGGAATGGATCTCAAATTCCTCCCTTTTCTCTTGAGGTATACTTCCAAAACCATTTATGAACCCTTGTTTCCGTTTTTATTTCCAAACTTCTTTTTCCACTTGTATTGTCTCGGATCAATGAGTATACTTCTCAGTCAAAACCATTAATTTATCCATCCTGCTTCTTTAAAACAGCCTCCCTTTAATCATGTGACTTGGTCTAAGTATTTTTGTCCCTCTGAATTTTGTAATACAACTTTTACTTTAAAGTTAATTAATGATATTTTGCAAATAAACTTCAGAAGAGGACAATTTCGTTGAGTTTTTTGTTAACTGAGGCACTTTAGTCATAGGTTTGTTTTGTGGCATAATCCTAAGGTTATTTGACCCTATAACAGATGGAATGAGGCTATAACTTTAATTTTTTGGCCTTCTAAAACTCATACTGAGGCCTCTTTCAGTCCCTTCTAGACCTACTCGCACTAAGGCCTACTCAGATTGTTTTCACATAATTATTTTCCATACTCAAAACTTCATGCTTAAGGCTTAATCCTTCTTAAAACCATAATTGGACTTAGGATGAGGGCCTCCTTTTAATCACATCCAAAATTCAAAATAGGACTCCATTCCTCCTTCATACCTAGTCTAGACAAAACTTTCCTTTTATTCAAGTCCCTTTAGTGGTTTCTCTTTAACCATGTTATTTAACCACTTATAAAATATTACATGGTCATGTCATAATGTGTGACATATTTCATTAATGAACATATGGAGTCCAAATTTCCAAAATATGAATCACAAATTCTATTTCATCTTTGATATTTTTTTGCATTCAAATCTGTATATGGAGAACGGTGTACCACTGAGAAGAAAACAAACCCTTTTACGGTCCATGATTCCTCTAGAACAAATTTCGAGGGGAAACTGTTATGAAATTTAACCATGCTACCAATTGGCATACTAGTGTTATCCATAGACAGCAAGAATTAAACCAACAGATAGCATGAATGAGAGTGCTACCTAACATCAACCGTAATTGGGATGGCTATATTGTAAGGATGATTTCAAGAAAATTTTAAGGATTTTAGATTTTTCTAGTAAATAAAAGAAGAGATGTTTTTCTTACATTGTTATTTCTCCTATTAATTGAAAAAAGAAACACTTTAAAAATTAAACAAAAAGTGCAAAGGCACTATCTCTATGAAATGTATCAAACAAGAAACACTCTTTAAACTGTGAGAAGTTATAGCTACTTGTTGGGATCAGCCCAACTTGGCCTAGATTTTGATGAAAAATCTACATTTTGAGGAGCGGAGTGTGAAGTGGACCGCGTAGCGGAGCATGTTAGATATACTGCGCAGTGTCTTAGGGGCTTCAGGGTGGGTCGAAGCCCCTCCTTTTTGTAATGGGTTTCGGGTTATAATTGATTTTTTTGTGGAGTCCATGGTATTTGGACCATGGTATTTTTTCAATGTAATATTATATAAAGGGATGTAACGTTATGTTTTGAGATGTCATCAATAGATATCAAATGTAATTTCTATGGTTAAGGGGAAATCTTTGTAATCAATAGTTTGTAGTGAAGAGAAGGCTCTGCAGCTGAGTGCACAAAGACCTTGGAAGAGCCTGCACCTTAGTATGCAGACCACCTACAGTTGTGTGCGCAGGTCGGAGAGCTTATTGTAATCGAATATCCATCTTAATAAAGAAGCAATTTTTGGGATGATATTATGTGTTTTATGTCTTTTTGTACCTATTTTCTTAATATTTGTTATTGTGAAGTAGTTATTACACTTATATGTTAGATCAGCACAGTATTGGTATATGACGTGATGTTATGTGATTAAGAGAATGTTGCGAAGTAATTTATGAAGTTGTAAGGTAGAAAACATAAGAATACCACATCGTGCAGTCCCTCAAGGCTACAAAAACTTGGTTTTGCAACCACCCATAGTCACTTCGGATGAGACTATGATCTGCTTGCAGGTCGTTTCCGAAAGGTTCAGTGATTAAGGGTTTTGTTGGTGTGCAGTAAAGATAGAACCTGGGTCAAGCCCAAACAAGCCAACAAATGGTTTTGTTGTCAGGACCAAGATCTCTTTGAGGAATATGTGGATGTGGAACCCGTCAAAGAAGGAAATTCAAGATTGGATAGTCTAGAAGGAGCGAGAATTTGCAGGTCAAGAGAATAGAAACCCTCGTTTGACATCTGAGGCTTGGTTGCAGAGGTATCTCTTCACAGAGTAGTACGAAATTTTCTTCGGATCATTTCCTAGTGAATTGTATGAGTGGTTATCCAAGTTTACTGAAAGGAAGGATTTCTTTTAGAACGACAAACCTACAGTGTGGAATCATGAGCTAATATAGTGACTCAAAGGCACTAACAACAAGATCTCAAGAGATGTTGATTTATGCATTGATAGCATATTGGGAGGTTTCACTACTGAGTTCGTAGTAGACTCGACTATGTCCTATAGCGAAGCAGAGCGAATATTTTTCAAAGGACCGCAAGGTAAGTACTTGAAATATTTGAAACTCTAGATTAAGATGATTATGTGTGAAAAGGGGGTTTTACAAATACAATCAGATTGCTAGTTTACTTATGTTTGGAGGAAGAAGTAAAGTTGAGCAAGAAATCGATACAATGCAAAGTGGAAAAAGGTATAGAGTAGATACCAGAAAGAGATATTGCAAAGAAGACCCAAAGACCTTCATAGAGACTGATTATAGTCCTCTACTGAGTGAATCTAAAGGCATAAAATAATAAAACTATCTAAGAAACTTCGCAGTATACCCCTTTCCATCTTGAGAGTTTGTCAAAGCCATAATCCGGTAGAAATCAGGGTGTTGGTGGTTTCCCTACCACCCCTACCCTTCCTATCCCCCATCCCCCTCCCCCGCCCCCTTTCACCCTAAAGAGAGGTATGGTTGATGATATTAAGCTACATGTTTTCATAGGAGTTATATTAGAGAATCCATAACACTTTTGGTTTCTAGCCGAATTTGTATGGCATCCAAGCAGATCAATGACAAAGATATAAGGAAGGCGCAGCTCATTACGACGTTGCGAGATAGATCATTGACATGGTACATGAAGTATTCGACTAATCAAGGAAGATTTTGAGGAGGTGGAGCTAGTTGAGGACGTGGACAGCTCAGTTTCTATAACTGTGACCAGGAAGGTAATTTTGCAAGAGATTTCCAAAATCCCACTACGACATCTAAGTATTGTAAGTCCTTTGATCATGTAATTGAATACTTTCTTGTGCTTATGCAAAAAATGCAAGAAAAAAGGAATCACCATCCCACACAGAACATCCAAATGATTATTTCTGAAAAGAGAACCGATGAACCATACATTAATATTGTCACTAGAAGTGGAGTTGTGACTGAAAGTGATAAAGCAGATGAAAATAAGGAATTTGAAAATCTAGGCACATGGGTTAGAAATAATGAGGAGAAATTTATTATTTTCGATGATCTCAAAGAAAAGAAAGTATTTATGGAAGTGAAGCGAAGTTTTATGGATGCGAGAGATTCAACTTCTACTGCACATCTAGGGCTTGGTAACAGCGACATGACATTAGTTCCGAAAGAGAACCAAGCCAAGACACATGATCGAGCTCTGACACAGAATTTAGCAGATCAAGTAAGTATTTTGAGATATTTTTTGCAGACTTGTATGAATTTACTAAGAGATCATAAGTCTGTATAAGAGCTTCAATATTTGATAGAGTCCTGTTCATCAAAAGAAGCATCGCAAAGTGAGATGCACATAGTTAATAATGTACATCAATAGAAGAGAACTGGCAAAGAAATGAGACTTAGTGCGCATATAGGAGAATATGAAATGGGTCAAGTTATTCTGGATTTGGAATTTGATGCTAATGTCTTGACAAAATAGACATGGGAATTAATGGGTAATCCGAAGTTGCAATGGTCAAATATTCAGCTAAGATTGGAAAATCAACAAAAGATCTTTCCTATGGGAAGATTACCAGGTGTCATAGTAGATGTTGATGGAGTTCGCATTGTTGTTGATTTTTAAGTAATATAAATTGTTTATGAGAGTAATCCTTACCCTGCTTTGCTTGGAATTGATTGGGAAATGGAAAATATGGCCATAATCAATCTGAAGAAGAAACAAATGATATTTGAAGGAAACAATATGAGGGTGATTGTTCCCTTAGATCCATCAGGAGGAGTAAGATATAGAGAACCCATCAAAGAAGAATACATCGCAGATGACATAGATAACATATATCAATTAACAGCTAAGGAATAATATTATATTAACCCTACTATAGATGGAAAGTTGAATTGGGATCATGATATTTCTTGCACGTCAGATTCAGAAGAAGAATTGGAAAATTGGAATAAAAAGTTGCATGAAGTATCTACAAAGCCCTATGAAAGACTGACAAAAGTAGTTCATCATTTGAACTATGAGGTATGCAACCTACGTTCTTATGATGGTTTGGGAAATGTAGATACTTTTCTTACTGCTTATGAAGAACAAGTGCCAGAAAACCAAATATTTTAAACTTTGGATATAGCCTTGAGAGTTACCCATGCTCAACGGCAGGCACACATAAGAAGAATATAGGAGATTGGTAGGTATGTCGAAGATTAATGTGGATAAGGTTTGGACAAGTAGAAACAGAAATGCAGAAGAAATATGATGGTGAAAGTTATCCAAGATAGCATGTCCAGCTATGCGTTACAGAATGGAAGGAGATTCCACAGCAGGAATGGGTACATGGATCTGTTCACACATTGGGGACAATCCCTAAGAATTGGTACCTAAAAATAGAACTGCGACATGGTACTATGAATTGGGAAAACTTGGTTGATGGATTTATTCTAACATTTAGCTTTGAATATGAACGGTTGGGCATAGATTCAGCCCTTCAAGTAGTAAAAGAGAAGATATTTGAGGGTGTAACCACACTGACATGGAAGCAACATAATTGGGTTGTGCGGATAGAGTATGCACTGGAGTGTTATAACATTATTGCGGAGGAAGAAGAAGATCCTCACAACATCAACATAACAGAATCAGAAGGACACCGTGAAGTACAATGACCTAAGATAGAGATACCAGACATAACAAAGCCATTGAATACCAAGAAGGTCAATATAGGATCATAAGAAGAGCCCAAGTTTGCAACAGTATGAGATTACTGGGATGAGGAGACAGTCAATAAAGTTACAGAGCTACTCCATAAATATCAGGAACTGTTTCCCACTAAAATTTCAGATATGAAGGGAATGTTAGGAGATCTAAGGGTCGTGAAGATTCCCCTGAAGCTTGATGTGAAGCTAGTCAAGTAGAAACCTTTCAGGTTGAACCCAAACTACAAGGAGAAATTGAAGCTGGAAATTGATAAGATGATAACAGTGGGATTATTGAACTTGTCAAAGAGTCGAAATGGGTAATTCCTATGGTGGTGCAGGAAAACAAGATTCAAGGAGAGATTAGGATCTGTGTTGACCTAAGGAAGTTGAACGATGCATGTTTACATGATCCTTTTCCTACCTCTTTCAGAAATGAAGTACTAGAGAATGTAGAAGGTCTGGAATCCTATTCATTCACATATGGTTTCTCAGGTTATCATCATATCATAATTGCACCTGAAGATCAACATAAGACCACATTTTCTACAAAATGGGGATTATATCAGTATATAGTAATGCCTTTTGGATTGAAGAATTCCCCTACAATATTTTCTAGAGTGGTGGTCGCAGCTTTTAAGGAGTACATTCACAAGTTTTTGGAAGTATACTTTGATGACTTGACAGTATTTGGATTTTTGAACAAACATGTAGGAAGTTTGAGGCTTATGCTCGACACTTGCAGACAATATCAGATCTCTTTGAATTTGAAGAAGTGCATATTTTGTGTACATTTTGGTATATTTTTGTGGCATATTGTTTGTAAGCAAGGATTGACGGTGGACCCTGCTAAGATTATTGTCATTGTGAACTTGGATCCACCTAAGACAGTAAGACAATTGTGCACTGCTTTGGGACATACAAGGTATTACATAAATTTCATTAAGGGGTATGCGTAGATCACTACGCCCATGGAGAAATTGTTGAAGAAGGATGTAACTTTTCAATGGGATGAAGAATGCTAGAAGAGCCTCGACATACTAAAAGATAAGATGGTAACTTCGCCTATATTAGTATTCCTTGATTGGAATAAGGAGATTCATGTGCATATGGATGCCTCTTGCATAGCTTTGGGAGTGATATTGGCACAGCCTGGAGAAGGAGAAATTGATCATCATATATCTTTCGCAAGTAGGAAGTTACCTAAAGCTGATAAGAAATAAAACACCACAGAAAGAGAAGGATTAGCTACGGTGTATGTGTTGCAGACTTTCAGACATTATTTGCTAGGATCACATTTTAATATGTTTACAGATCATTCTGCATTGAAGTATTTGGTTAATAAGCATGTCCTAGGAGGGACGATTTGCATATGGTTATTATTATTTCAGGAGTATGACTTTGAAGTTGTTGTTAAACCAGGAATGTTGAATGTAGGACCTGACCATCTATCAAGATTGGAAACAAGAGAAGAACCAACCAACATATAAGACAATCTCCCTGATGTGCAGTTATTTTCAATCAAAGTAGAAGATGACCATTTTGGAGAAATTATCCAGTTTTTGACCACGGGGATGGTCCTTTAGAGTATACTATGCAGCAGAAGAAAGAATTGGTGGTAAAGGATGTTGATTTTTCATTAATAGCAGGATAATTATATAACATGGGACCAGATGAGATATTGTGCAGATATGTTCCTGAACATGAAAAATCGGTGATTTTAGCAGAATCTCATGGAGGCGCATCTGGTGGACATTATGGACGTAAATCTACTCATAAAAGGTTTTGAGAGCAGGATTGTGGTGGCCTAAAATACATAAGGATGCAAAGGAGTATTGTATAGCATGTGATATGTGTCAAAGAGTAGGGAATCCTTCTCAAAGGGATGAGATGCTATTACTCGCACAAGTGAAATTATATCCTTTTGATAAATGGGCTATTGATTTTTTTGGACCTATCAATCTGCCTTGGAAGAAGACTGGTGCGAGGTACATAAAAATTGTGACTAGTTATCTGACACGATGGGCTGAAGCACAACTAGTAAGGAACTGCAGCGAAGTTTATTTTTGAATACATATTGTCTAGATTTGGGTGTCTGAAGCTCTTGGTGAGTGACCACGGATTGCATTTTTTGAATAAGACTATTGAAGCAATTACTGAGGAGTTCCAAGTATATCATGTGAAGAGTACTCCTTATCACCCTTAGGCCAATGGAATAATGGAGGAATTTAACAAGATTTTGGAGAATGAACTCACTAAAGTATGCAATGTGAATAGAGATGATTGGGACCTCAGAATTCCAGTTGTATTAAGGGATTATAGTACCACATGCAAGAATTTGACAGCACAGGCACCCTTTAGATTGGTGTATGGGAAAGAAGTTGTGATGCCCGTGGAGTATATTGTGCCCAACTTGAGGACTCCAACCTTCACAGATATGGAAGACCCTGAAACAATGGAGGAAAGAATGCCACAGTTGATTGCCTTGGAAGAAGACAGATTTGTAGTAGGATTCCATTAGTAGGTGCAGAAGGAAAGAGAAAATTCTTGGCATGACAGACATATCAAGCAGAAGTAGTTCAAGGTAGGAGACCTTGTCCTCCTTTATGATAGTAATTTTGTGAAATTTCCATGGAAGTTCAAGATGCATTGGTTGGGCCCATGTATTATCAAGCATATAACGAATGGAGGTGCAGTTCAATTGGAGAATTTGAATGGAGAATTGATTCATGGAAGGGTAAATGGCAGTAGGTTGAAGTTGTATAGGGATGACCCTGCCCCTACAACTTCTCTTTGAAGAATAAAGGATGAATTCTTAGTGCCACCTGCAGTTGAAAGTGGGCACTGCACTATTAACTACTCTGTAGATAGAGCTTCGACATGGAAGATACTCTACTACAATCTGGATTATGTCGAAGATCATAGGAGTCACGTCATACGAATGATTATGCATTTTAATATGAACGTGTCAAAGTTCACGGGAAAAATACGAATGTTAAAAGAGAAACTTTTTGTTGGAGGAGCGGAAAGTTGAATTTGTGGAGACAAATTGGCAAAGATCCAGTGCTGGATATGCAGTTAATGAGAAATATCTAAGCAATATATGAGCTAATGATGAGGTTAGAAGTTCAATATAACTATGAAAATCCGCGTCCCACCGTGATTGTGGCATTTTGTTGCCTGAGAACTTAGAAATCGCTAAGTGTTTAGAAATTGCAAAATTTGTGCGACTGTATGAACAACGAAGAATTCATTCGCACCTTTGAAGAGAAAGGTCTAGCCGGACTCACGGAAGCCACATCACCGTTTAGTACACCTGCAGCATTTCCCCTCTCACAGCTGAAACCCCTGTGGAAGAAAAAATCCAAGGATCAGAGAACAAAACACAAGCAGGATAAGAAACCCATCAAGTTGCAGCTAGAACTTTAACCAGTCAGATATAGTGAAGAGGAAGGCGATCAGGAATACATGGAAACAAAGAGCGCAACACTTCCATCCCCTCTTCCACCATACATGCCACCTAGGAAACCTAATGCAAAACCATTCAAGGATTCAAAGGATGTGAATTTTGGCACATTTACAACGTTGTTAACAGAGAGTGATATTTGAAGGAGAATTATTGGGAAAGATTCTGCAGTTGAAGATCACAGACTATGACTTCAACGATAGAAGCTGGACCACTATCCGGAGAGTGGTGTGACAAGATTAGAGTCGCATCGGTGGGTAAAAGGATTAGAGTAGTCTGGATTACTGAATATGTTGAATGTGTCGCACTTCGGTAGAAGTACACCTAGCACAGCATTTGTAAGATCTTTGCTCAAGTTGGTGCATGGTGGATGCCTCTCGATGGGAAAGAGGATCCCCATTGATTAAATTATGATCTGGAGAATCACTAGGTTTCCCTATCAAGGATGAGACCTCGCATAAGAGTTTGTGGGCAAAGATCAGGACAAAATAGTAGCTCAGAACATGAAGGAGAATTTTTGGATAGCGAAAGTCAAGCAAGGCTATGACATCAATTTGATTAGTGACCAAGGAGTCTTCTTCACAAAACACATTTAGCTGGGAAGATTACTGGGAAGTGTCGATAAAATGAATTCCCTGCAACAGTAGTATCACTGGTTGCGTAGTGTAACAATGGGGTCCAATACAACTGGGTTGAATACCTTTGCAAGGAGTTCTTGGATGACTATCGTGAAGTCCAGGATAAAGGTACAACCTTTCACTATGCATGGTTGATCTTGATCATAGCAATGCTAGCATGGAAAGAAGCTTGCAAGGACCAACGAAGGAAAATTCCTCAAAAGCAAATAGAAGAGCTAAGGAAGGAAGACAAAATTTTGATGGAGAGAACTCAACCATGGTAGGATGAGGCTCTCCAGTTGTCGTAGGAAGTAGATGGGAAGCTCCAGGAGCTTCGACAATAGGAAGAGGTAGCATTGAAGAAGAATGTAGGACCATTCACAGAGGCAGTATTGGAATAAGTCCGCAATCAGGATAAGCAGGTCGCAGAGGTGCTGCAGAAGTTCAACAGTGCCTATAACAGGCTCGCAGCAAAAATCAAAGGCAAAACAGCTGAGTGACTCGAGACGAGTCACATGTGAGTGTTGGGGGCTGGTTGTGCGCAACCCAACTTGGCCTATATTTTGATGAAAACTCTGCATTTTGAGGAGCAGAGTGTGAAGTGGACCGTGCAACGATATATCGCGCATTATCTTAGGGGCTTTGGGGTGGGTCGAAGCCCCTTCTTTTTGTAACAGGTTTTAGGTTATAATTTCTTGTTTTGTGGAGTACATGGTATTTGGACCATGGTATTTTTTCAATGTAATATTATATAAAGGGATGTAATGCTATTTTTTGAGAGATCATCAATAGAGATCAAATGTAAGTTCTATGTTTAAGGGCAAGTCTTTGTAATCAGTAGTTTGTAGCGAAGGGAAGGCTTTGCAGCTGAGTGTGTAGAGACCTTGGAAGAGTCTACAGCTTAGTGCACAGACCACCTGCAGTTGTGTGCGCAAGTCGGAGATCTTATTGTAATCAAAGCTCCATCTTAATAAAGAAGCAATTTTTGGGATGATATTATGTGTTTTATGTACCCATTTTCTTAATATTTGTTATTGTGAACTAGTTATTACAATTATATGTTAGATCATCGCAGTATTGGTATATGATGTGATGTTATGTGATTAAGTGAATGTTACAAAGTAATTTATGAAGTTGTAAGGTATAAAACATAAGAATACCACGGCGTGCATCCCCTCAAGGTTGATCAGTGCAGTATTGGTATATGGCGTGATGTTATGTGATTAAGTGAATGTTGCAAAGTAATTTATGTTGTTGTAAGTTAGAAAAAATAATAATACCACATTGTGCATCCCCTCAAGTCTGCAAAAACCTGGTTCTGCAACCACCCATAGTCACTTCGGGTGAGACTGTGAATTGCTTGCACGTCGTTTTCGAAAGGGCGAGTGATCAAGGTTTTTGTTGGTGCACAGTAAATATCAAACCTAGGTCAAGCCCAAACAAGCCAACACTACTTGGAGGTTGTTAAAGGATTCGGTACTTGAAATTTCAATGTTACCAAAAATTCGTATAAAAATCCATTTTTCTTCTCCATATTTCTATACTAGTTCTTGCAAGTTATTAACCTAGTAGGTGCATTTGAGCATAAAATTTCTCAAGGTTGTGTGATGTGACCAATAAATGTTGGAGATTCTCATTACATTTTTTATTATAAATATGTATTATTTATAAGGCATTGGTAATAAAGTAGGATTACATATTTTATAGTACTAGCAAAGATATTTTTTTGAATATGTTCAAGGAAAACCCATCTAAATGAGTTGAATATGCTCTTATTTATTTAAAAAGGAATTGTTTTTTTACAATCAAGTTCCAATCAAATAATTTTGTCTACTTATAGCAACTATAAATATTGTGTAAATTACATGATAAGCCACATGCCGAGTGGAATGTCATGACATTAAGTTGTGACTAGGGAAAACATTCATAGATTAGGGTTCTCCAATAATCAATAAATATGATGAAAATGAATAAGATGGACTTATAGCAACCCACTCTAATGAAAAAAATTCAAATATAATTACCACACCAAAAACTCCCTCCCTTGAAATCACATGTGGGCAAAGATATTTTTGAATATATATATATATATATATATATGGGCGGAAATGTGAAGCTGGGTTACACTTTTGTGAGAATTGGGGGTTGAAAATTTTTTTCGGCAATAGTTCGGCTGAAAATTTTATAAATTTCAGCCGAACTCGTGATTCCGTTTAGACTGACGGCACGTCGACGGCGCGGGCAAACAGAATTTTTGCCACAGATATATATATATATATATATATATATATATGTTGTATCACTAGTCTTACGATGGAAGTTACAACGATTGTCAATGTTGACGATATAGCACATCCATCACAAAAAATAGGTAGTCATCAATCTACCAATGCTAATTGTTACATTGGTCTTTCGATGATTTGTTTCATCAAAGTATGCATGCTTTCATTACATACTAACCACCTTTATCATCGATCATGTGACACCAAAAGACCCCTACATCTGTCGGTATTCCGAAAACATGGTTTCGTCAAATCATGTATGCTTTTGGAAATAGACCAACTCCTTCTTCTGTTAGTCATATGATGACCATAAGACCATCCTCTCATCACTTTTTTGACTAATATCAAGCATCAGAATTACAAAAATTTTGAAAAACATTAATAATATGACTGTACCATGTTCCATGTTTAGTGAAACCTATTTTTGTCATCATAATGTCAAAATGTCTTCGCAAGAACAACAAATGGCTGTAAAAAATTGGGTCATTTTATAGTAGTGCTACTTCGGGTTATCTTCTTGAACTACAACAACATTCCTCAATGCTTCCCCAGCTTTGTTAGCAATATGTTCCTCTTCATCCATCTTCCTTTCCATTATGTTGGAATTTCTTGGATACCCCCAAGCCTTATATATATTGAGTACATACAATCATCATGAGATGTTATCTTGAAATTTTCAACAAGAAATCTAATCATACATATTCTATATTTTGATATATTTTTTCAAGGGATTAAGGTTTTTCATCATGAGTTCCCCCATTTTTCAACACATCTACTCTTCTTGTGGTCTTCTTTATGATATTACATATTTTCCATATACGATACCAATTCACGTGCAATATAGGTCTAACTATGTGTAAACAGTTATTAGTATTCAAACTTAGAATTTTCTTGCTACAATGGTTTATAAATTGTTTCCTTGCTCTTTCACATTAACATCATTTTTCTTATCCTTTTTCTTTCCCACTGCTTATGCAATGGTATTTGTCTTCAAATCCTACTCATTCCCAAATTTATGGTGTCTCGTCTAGTACATATCTCATAACTCAACAACTCACATGTGTTAGGATCAATTTCATTTACAGTCATTAATATTTCCATAGGGGTCTTGAATTCCACAGAATAAGTTGAATTTCAACAAGAAAGATTCCAAATAAATACTTATTTGCATAATTGTCCTTTGCTCCATCAAGCTTCCATAGGTAACAAGTTCCTCTCACCGCTTACATCAAATGCACCCATCCACACTCTTGATCTAGTGAGTGTGTGGCAAGTCTCCTCTTCTTAGCAGTCACTTCCCATTTTGGGTTCAAGCAATCCCTTTCCTCGACGATCTATTTGACCGATGTTTTCCTTCGTAGGAATATTGAAGGAATTGTTAGAGTCTTATAGCCATGACATCTTATTAGCTTTCTCCTTACATAGTTTACTTGTCTTAGGGTCCATTGTTACTTCAATGGCCTTGTCCAGAGGCTCTCTACTTCAAAACTTTATTTCACGACATTCATTTTACATGATATATACTTCATAAAATGTTCAATCACAAATTTATTTGCTAAACCTTCTTCATACATAAGCCATGTCTCACAAACATGAGATTCTTCTCATAGTTCTTAGTTGTTTGAAGGGGTGATATTTTCAGCTTCCATTATGGGATTTCACTCCATGCCTTTCCTAACACACTCTATCTGCAAATCTACATTTATATTTAGCAACACACTCTACCTGTAAATCTACATTTATATTTAGCCAACAATATTATTTTTTATTCCATAGAATTCTTTCAACATATTACTTACAACAACTACTAAATTTATCCTTGGGAACCATTCACATAGTCAAATCAGCAAATCAATCAGTTAATCATTTCAATTATGTTATACATTAATAAAAGAAGAAAATCATCACATTACCGGCCACTTAATATCATCTTAACCATTTTAGAAATTTATACAACAATCGGGCATTTTTTGTTAATAAATAAAATTGCTCATAGTTGAGAGTTTCATAGTTACTCTCCCTGCCAAGATATCCATCTTAGGATTTTATTAGTAACCAATCCTCCCAATTTACTCTCTTTGAAAGTGATAATTCACACCACTAACTTCAATAATAAACAATTCTTTAGAATATTATGAATGTTGATTTTCATGACAATTAGTCCCTCTATAATGTGTCCTTGTACAAGCAAACATAATTTCTACACATACATATTATTAAATTATTAAATTTTAAGAATTCATGGTCATATCAAATATTATCTTAGCACCTTAATACTCTATTAATTATTTCATGACAAACATGCATTTACACATTAGGATAGTCGCAATTCACATCCACGTGCCCTACTAGCACTCTTAGAATCATTCATATCATTAAAGGTAATATTTAACCTTGAAGGAATACGTATTATTCCTTCAAATTACTTGTTCTTGTAGTATGGTTGAATCCCATACTTACATGGTTGCCATCACCATATATAATTAGTTGATCCTTCTTCAAGGAGTCCATTTGGCCTCTCCACTATCCTCTCATTCTCGTGTCATTGTCCTCAAGGTCTTTTGTATGACTGAAGGCACTTCTGTTCTTTTCAAATCTCATTTCTAGTAATGTATATTTAATGTTAATTTTTTAGAGCAACTTGCACCTTCACTTTTTCGCACAATCTCATTCATAAATTAGCCATTAAGCAAATTAGTTAAAACATGCACTATTGATATTTTCTAGTTTGGTCGCAAGTTTTATTTTATGCATTTATTAATTTCCAATACTTTTCAATAATCATTCAAGCATCCTCAAGCTCAAGTTATTTCATAATTCGATGTACACCCTAGTCAAATATACTTTGACTAATTTTAAATATTCAAAAGATGCCCTCTATATTTACTCAGTAAGGGCACTCACCACCACAAAAATTGTTAAAGTTTTTTTAAGGTTGGTTATCACCTCATAAACGAGAAAGTTTTCTAAATAGTCGAGGACAACCCTTCTCATTGCACACTTGCGCAAATGTATTTCCGCAATTATACATTATATAAACATAATTAATTATCGTCAATCCGCATATCTCTATTATGGACTTTCCTTCTAGTCTCTAATCATATTAGAGAGCTTTTTTCATTGCTCCCTCACTTCTTTTCACCACCAGGTGGGTGACTCAACCTTCTTCAATTCTCAAGTTATCTTCTTGCAATTGGTTACACTAGCCAACTTCAAACATGCTTCTTTTCTTTCGATATATACTGCTACTATGAGGGATTTTGTCTATTACTTTTCCACCATTGCATAAACCTCATACATGTTTTTGGATACTTTATCCACCGCGGTATCTTCTTGAAATTGAACATTTTCCTACCATTGGGTTGTTTATAAGGACAATCATGAAGCGGGTGCTCCATTCACACCCCCATCATATCAAGGATTTTTTCTTTTGATTATTCATCCATTCTTATGCTGGTATAGAAGTCACATTCTCCCCTTGAATGGAATACCTTCAATGATGTATATTTTTTCTTGGAAAATTGAACTCAGCACTCTTTCCCAATGGCTTATATCATGATAATTTGAACCCTTCTCTGTTGATCTAAAATTTGTCCTTCTTCTTCCAAAACTTGTGGGGATTCACCTTAGTCCCTAATTTCTTGTAGCAATATTTGGCCTTTTGGATGTTGATACCAAGTGTCTTGGGTTCATCAAACTTGATTTGATCTTTTAAGGATTATGAAAACGCATTGAGAAAACATTGTACTCTCATATCCTCATATTTAATAAATGGAATGTGTCTAAAAATATCTATAAATTTGTTAGCATAGTCTTCTAGGGCAAGGTATCCCAATTTGAGTTCATGGAACTCCCTAATCTTCCCATCATAGTGCCTCTCCACATCTCTAGAAAATGGCCCATGTTGCAACAACCTTTGCATGCATGACAAGATTTGTAATGTGATTGCATTAAGCTTCATCTAGTTCTTTTGTTCTCTAAGGAATTTCTCATTATCAACCCCATAATTCTAAAGTTGAACCCTTAGGATTCTCATTGTTCTACCAATCCTGGGGAAGTTTCTATAACTCTCCTCTCATCTAAGTCATCACTCTTGATTCACGAAGTTGCCTCCATGTTGTATTGTACTACTCTAATGGTAGTTTTTATTTCATTGTTGTGTGTCTTTTTGTGTGATGAAACAACACACCAATGTTAGTTTAAGAAAATAAAAGAGATTTTCAGTATATTTAATTTCTTTAGTCACATATGCATTGGAATATAATAGCTCGAAATTGAAGTCGTGCTTTAATTGCAATTAACACTTGGATATTTATTATATTTCAATTAGTAAAATAAACTTTCAATGATGCAATCAATCTAATTTAACATTTTATCATGGCAGTCATTTATTTTAACTAACCACAGTCATTCACTTCAAGGCACACTACCTTGCCATCCAAGAGAGGTGTCTAGCCTATTCATATCTACACACATGCAATTGTATTATTTGCATTTTTCAACCTTTGATTATACTCTTTTTTATTTCAATATGGTCGTCAATCATAAGAGTCCACACTACTCCAAACAACATTCCTCAAGGAACCATTTCTAAAACATGTTTCTCTTTCAACATAACACTTTTTTCACATAGTTGTTTCACATCAAGCAACAAATATTTTATTCAAGGTTAAATCTAGGTAGTATTATTGCTACCAAAACATTAGTAACTCATCTATCTTACACAATTTCACTTCTCTAATATATCTCTAGCCCTTTAGGCCTAGTCTTTGAACCTTTTTTAGCCACTACAACACCACCCAAATTTTGAGCCTAACAAACAAATATTGGATCCCCCTATGCTTTTCAAGGTCAAACAGGTATGTTTATAGCTTGAACCGGTTAAATTTTTCAAGAATCAGTTAAACCCTGAGGTTGCTCAGTGTGTATATCCGACTTGATTCATCTTGGTTATTGTCCTTGGAATGCATTAGGATTTGTGAAGTCATTGTTTAATGATGGATCCTCAAGCTTCACACTCTCTATGTTATGTTATGCAAATTGTAGGCATAATCCTTGTCACGAGCGATACTTCACTACCAAACTCATTCCTTAATTTACAGCCTCGTGCTTGAATTCACTTAAGTATTTCATAGCATTCATAGTCACCACAATTGCACTACACGTACATGCTAGTTTCGATCATTGAGGTGGTTCGTATAATTTAAGAAAAATGATTGTTTATCTTTTGAACTCGATTCTTTAAAACATATATCATATAATGAGCTCATTTTCAAAAGAATTTGCAATATCACCTCAAAGTCTCTTTTGTTGTTTTATAAAGTTCACCTATCTATATTTGCATTCTCCATCATTTATTGTGCATTCCATCCTTTCACATGTAAATTTATAAAAGTGTAAAAGCTTTAGGTTGAAAATTTAAAAATCCGTTACAACATGGAGTGAATGAACTAATAAGAAATGATGTAATGATTTTGATTTTCGTGTAGGTAAATGGACAATTTTCACACTTATTACAATGCATACATTCTCTTTCATTGCATATTGGTGGGGTTTTGTTAAATTCGAAAAAGGGACATCACTTATGTGTCTCATGAAGAAAGAAATTTATTTCTTCCGTATAGACTTCGTGTTCTTTGAAGCTTGGTATCCTATATAAAGAAAGTTATTTCTTCCGCATAGACTTCATGTTCTTTGAAGCTTGGTATCCTATATTGAAGACATGATTTCAATGGATAAGCTAATGCTTTAAAGAAACACAATATCATATAAATTTTATGATGGTGGCTAGAATCGAAGAGATGGTTGTGCATTTGACACACCACTAGATGGAACGAGAGGATATGTCCAACGATGATTCGAGATATATTCATTAAATGTAGTAGTGGAAACATTCTACAACGTTGGCGCACCACATAAAAAATGTTGAAGACAGAAACTACATAAGGAATGTGTGCGACGTGTGTCATATTAGGGTGATAATATGCAATATATGTCAGCCCTTGAAAGTGTGATAAGGATGCATCTAAAGGCCATTACTAAGTGGTATATCAATCATTGAAGGAATCATCACATTGAAAGTGATCATGTGACATCATTGTATGTTGAAAGCGTTAAAGACATACAAGAAACAAAGAAAAACTCAACGCCAATGAAATTTTGAGCCTAACAATCAAATATTGGATCCCCCTATGCTTTTCAAGGTCAAACAGGTATGTTTATAGCTTGAACCAGTTAAATTTTTCAAGGATCGATTAAACCCTGAGGCTGCTCATTATGTATATCCGGCTTGATTCATCTTGGTTATTGTCCTTGGAATGCATTAGGGTTTGTGAAGTCACTGCTTAATGATGGATCCTCAAGCTTCACACTCTCTATGTTATGTTATGCAAATTGTAGGCATAATCCTTGTCACAAGCGATACTTCACTACCAAACTCATTCCTTAATTTACAACCTCGTGCTTGAATTCACTTGGGTATTTCATAGCATTCATAGTCACCAGAATTGCACCACACGTACATGCTAGTTTCGATCATTAAGGTGGTTCATATCATTTAAGAAAAATGACTATTTATCTTTTGAACTAGATTCTTTAAAACATATATCATATAATGAGCTCATTTTCAAAAGGAGTCTAATATTTGCAAAATCACTTAAAAGTCTCTTTTTTCTGTTTTATAAAGTCCATCTATCTATGTTTGCATTCTCCATCATTTATTCTGCATTCCATCCTTTCACATGTAAATTTATAAAAGTGTAAAGCTTTAGGTTGAAAATTTAAGAATCCATTCAGTACAACATGGAGTGAATGAACTAATAAGAAATGATGTTGATTTTCTTGTAGGTAAATGGACAATTTTCACAATTATTACAACGCATACATTCTCTTTCATTGCATATTGGTGGGGTTTAGTTAAATTCGAAAAAGGGACATCACTTATGTGTCTCGTGAAGAAAGAAATTTATTTCTTCCGCATAGACTTCGTGTTCTTTGAAGCTTGGTATCCTATAAAAAGAAAGTTATTTCCTCCGCATAGACTTCATGTTCTTTGAAGCTTGGTATCCTATTTTGAAGACATGATTTCAATGGATAAACTAATGCTTTAAAGAAACACAATATATCATATAAATTTTATGATGGTGGCTAGAATCAAAGAGATAGTTGTGCATTTGACACACCACTAGATGGAACGAGAGGATATGTCAAACGATGATTCGAGAGTTATTCATTAATTGTAGTTGTGGAAACATACTACAACGTTTGCGCACCACATAAAAAATGTTGAAGACAGAAACTACACAAGGAATGTGTGCGACGTGTGTCATATTAGGGTGATAATATGCGGTATATGTCAGCCCTTGAAAGTGTGATAAGGATGCATCTAAAGGCCATTACTAAGTGGTATATCAATCATTGAAGGAATCATCACATTGAAAGTGATCATGTGACATCATTGTATGTTGAAAGCGTTAAAGACATACAAGAAACGATGAAAAACTCAACGCCAATGAAACTACATCAAACGCACCAGAAATTTGAGCGCATTTTAATAATGTGATCAAACCAGAGACGTTGTAAAAGGATAAATATTAGTCAAAATACGTTGGAAAGATAACATAAAAGGTGATGAAAGGTAATTCCAATGTAAACTCTGTGGACACTTGGCAATGGAAGAATGTTGCAGTAGAGGTTATTGAAACACCACGAAGGAGAATACAACTTGTGATAACAATGCTCGAGGAAGTGCATGGTAATTATAACGTACTAAAGAAAATGCTAGAGTGATCATCGCAAAATAATTATAATGCATCATAATTTTCATAGTTCGGTGAGGCAATAATACCTCTTATCTCTAACATTGGTGATTGCTGCAATGTGACTACCATATTGCAAAAAAATCATTGTGGCGTGTTTCCACGGTAGATTTGTCCCTCTTTCCCCTAAAAATGGTGATTGCGACCCTGAGTAGTTAAATGGCAAAACATTGGCGGCAGAGAATTAATGATAAAGACCAACCCAATATTGTAACACTAGGGGATATGATAAATCCATGGAGATAAGAAATATAAGCGATATTGTCTCTTCATTGGTTGCATGGATATCAGAAATATAACCGATATTGTAGCACAAGGGGATATGATCATAAATCCATGCAACCAACGTTATATTGAAGAATATCTTAACAATATAATAAGAATCAATGTTGTCAAAGATACATTTGTTCATGCATGCAGAGGCTATTGTAAACATGCGATAGTAGGTGGCACAATGACATCGCACTAACAAAGCTATGGTTCCCATGATTTTAATTTCGTTTGACTGTTCCCATGATATTTTTAAACCAAGGAAATTTTTAATTCACATTACAATTGTGCATGATGGGTTTCTGCTGTTGCTCTCGTAAAATGGCTTGAAACTCAAGCATATGGGAGCGATTGAACAACTTGATCGATTGAAGTTGAAATTAGAACATCAAAACCTCATTTCATTTTTATCCAAATATGTTGTTGTATTAGATTTAGGAAAAATCTGAAAATGGCATAACAAAAATATGGCAACTTATAGTCTACGTTGAATGAAGGGATCGATAAATTGCATATTTAAAGTTTTAAATATGATTTTATTGAAAACTGAGCGGAACATTGCTTATATACCTTGATTATTTTAATGGTTTTAGTAGAGAAATAAACTGCAGAAATATATGAAGATGATTGGAACGGTAGATTTACTGGGAAAATTGAAAAAAAATATTTGATTTAGGTTTATAATAATTTGCAAGGCTGTTAAAAAGTATATAGAAGGTGTAGTTAAGTACATACCATAGAGTCATTAAAGCCCTCCACCACTGCTATCGATTAATTGATAAAAACACAACTTAAAAAGATGAGTATACCTGCGCACCCACTTGTCCCATGCTCCACCCAACCCAGAATCCAGCGGAACATGCTCAACTGAATCCAGCGGCAAAGGTCACAGGAGTAGAGACAGTATAGAAAGAAGGTAGGGACGTAGGAGTAGAGACATCAAAGAAAGAAGGCAGGGACACATATTCCGTCAAGCTCTGAAATAGACAATTAAATCTCCATCAATCTCTTCAGAGAGGTTCATCCTTCAAATACAAATAAAAAACATTCTTGAAATATTTATACCTCCAAGTTATTATTACTGAAAAATGTCGATGTCCAGCTTCCTTCGCTCGGCCAGATTCACCAGATTGATACCCAATGGCTTAACTTCTCTTCATACAGGTAAGAGTAAACCAGTGGCAGTAAGAGTAAACCAATAGCAGTAGTTGAAGTTCAAATCAGATTTTATTATTAACCCTATATTTTTTGCAAGCCTCATGGTGAAGGCTCTACACCCCTTCACCAAAAGGGTGAAATCATGAAATCAGCACCTGTGACACAGTGCAGTAGAAGACACAAGTTGCATACCAACCAAGGCAGGGGAAGGTAACTAACAAGGTTCTTTCTCCCATCTCAGTAAAAAAAGAAAAAGAAAAAGAAAAAAGCACCGCTTGCAAAATCTTACACTTCTTTTTCTGAACAATGACCAATATTTTGTTTTTAAATAAGTTATTGGTATAGTCAAGTCGAATCCTTGCTTCCCCTGCTATGACTACCTTATCTATGGGGCTTGCCTTCATAGGTCATATGAAAGCTATGAATTCTTAGTTTGACTACCTTATCTATAGGGATTGCCTACATAGGCCATATGAAAGTTGTGAATCATCTATGGGGATTGCTTGCATAGGCTATATGAAACTTTGAATTCTCAGTAAGGAAAAATTCATCTTAGTATGACTACCTTATCTATAGGCCTTGCCTGCATAGGCATAGGCCATATGAAAGCTATGCATTCTCAATGAAGAAAAATTCATCTTATGTTTGTTAAAACTAATTTCATATATTTCATATTTCATATTGTGTTTGGAGGCAAGTGGCTAGAAGTTGTGAGACGGTGGTACTGAGGTGGCTAGAAGTTGAGAGGCAATGGTACCTGTGAGGTGGAAACTAAATAGTTAGTGGTGGTGAGGTGATGGAAACTTTGCATAAAACACCAATTATTTAACATAATTTTTATATTACATAAAATAAAACAAGTTGTCACCAAATTTTCTGAACTTTGCACTTTAGATAAAATGTAACTTGTAACTGCATTTCTACATTGGGATAAGTGATGCTTGGAGATATCTTTTTCCTTCGTTAAAAATTTGAAGGATGAAAATTGTCATTCTAAAAAATTGGTTAACGGGTGATAACCAGAGAAAAAATTTGGTTAATCCTTTTTTTCAGCCAAAAACCTTCGTTAAAAATTTGATGGATGAAAATTGTCATTCTAAAACTTTAGTTAAAGGGTGATAATTGGAGAAAAAATTTGGTCAACGGATGGATTAATGGAGCGTCAACGATATACCGATGTCCTACTACAGGCAGGGACTAATAATGGAAGAAAGTTAGGGAATATCACCATTGCATGTTGCAATGATAGGAAATAAAACTATATAGAGAAAAGATGTGATGAGCATGAATGTGCCAGAGGTTACTTCAGGATGAAATTCATGTGCACACCATTAGACTCACACAAAACCAAGAGTGCATGGTGCAAGAATAGGTGCAAGGATTTATGCGATATTACACTACGAAGCGATGGCGTGTTAATGTCATCCCACTCACACATTACCAAGAAGTGATGGTGCGTTAATGCCATCGCACTCACACATTACCAAGAATCAAGCTATCCTTCCCTATTGTTAAAATTCATGTCTATGTAATGTCTTCTCACACATAAAACCTACAACGTGTTTGTGTCGATTTGTAACAGTCCTCGTTATAAATCCATGCACAACAAGAAAAACTCTCTTTTAGCATCATAAGTTAGCACCACTTATGTTATGTGGTATTAATATGGTGTAAATGTTTATATATCATATGAAAAATGAAGTATATCACCATAAATTAGCACCACTTACGTTATGTGGTGTTAATGTGGTGTAAATGTTTATGTATCATATTAAAAATGAAGTATATAATCACCATATTTGATGGACAAGTTAGCACCATTCTTACTATGTGGTGTTAAAATGGAGTAAATTTTATTAATCTTATTGGAAGTGAGTATATCACCATATATTTAAAGAAGTGGTGTATGCTATATTGTCAAGTTCTATAAAGTAGGGTAGTTAACTTTGTGTTTGCCATGTTGGCATGTACAAGTGGATTTATTTATGTGAATTGCCACCATAACTATAAAAATAAAAATAAAAATAAAAAAAATAAAAAATAAAAATTACAAATTACAAATATTTATATTATGAATATATAAATTAGAACTAAACTCATAAATATTTATTTTATAATATTTATTTGTTTGTCATGTTTACATGTAAAACTAAAATTCATTTATGTAAGTTTGCATCATAAATACAACAAATTCAAAGTAATTGTTTTCTAAATAATTAATTTCAATTATTTACTTTTTATATTATTCACATGAGAAAATAAATACACAAAACCATAATACATAATTATTTATTTTATGAATAATCCAATTAAGATACATATTTTTATATTATTGTGATTTCAAAATAAAATAAGGGTGAATTCTATGGATTTGGGTTACTCTTTTTTGGAAGAACTTTTGTTCCAAAGGTTGAAAATGTATCTTTGTGAGGGTATTTTTTAAGCCCTCCATCAAGCTTTTAAAAGGTCCATCTAGGACTAAATAAAACCCTCAATTAAACTATATAGCTCCATCGTGCTATGGAGCTTGATGGAGACACATAGCTTGATATAGCTATAATATGTACATGTGCCATTAAACTTTGCTTCAACTTAATGATAGTGTTTTATGGGCTCATGGCATTGAGAATCCAATAGTATTGCACATGGTATAGTATGGTTTGCATTTTTATATTATACTTAGTATATTTTTTATTATTTCATTACATATATGTATGTATTTAATTTTAGAATTTGTTATTGTTATTAATTTTATACATTTTATAGTGTTCATTTTTTTTCTAAGCTTGGTAGGACTCCTTTTTCATTCATTTTATAAACAACAAACAACTATATTTACCAGTTTGGTGGTCTCAACCCGCCCTGAGCGGGGAACCAAGTCTATTGGCCACCTGATGGCGTGGTATGCCATCCAAAAAAATAAGGTTTTGAGTCTATCATACCAAGCAAACAAATCCTGGATACTCACACATATAGATTTTTTCATAGATTGACTAACATATTTACTGGACACTTGAAATTTAAATGTTAGCCGCATATAAATACTAAGCAAAAAGGCAGATTAAAACAGTCATGAACTACTCAGCCTCGTTTGGAACCGAGGCTGACTCCACTGGTGCCAGATCCTGAACCGAGGTACCAGCCTACTCAAAAGGCTTGGAAATACACGGGAGGTGGTAGTCAATACACTTAAGGCACCTATGCCATTTCCTCAGCTGGAACTTGATCTTATCAAACTCACTCTTGTAGTCTGGGATGTCTTTGGCTAATGTCACCAGGCTCATAGAGATCTGCTCCAAGGCTTTGCCAAGGATGCTCTTCATAGACCAATAAAGATACAGTGTCTTCTTGAATCATGTTAGTCTCCCTCTTGTTTGTCCCAGATCTGGTATTAAACCTCTTCATTCCTTAGTATCCATCTATGTCTTTGCATGTCTATTTATGTTAGCTTCCCATTTTTCAATGAGCTTTTCAATTTCCTCTGATGTGTTCTCATGGTATGCTTTCGTTGCCTCTTGGATCACATCGATTTCAGGCCTCCGTCCTCTCAGCTTGCTCGGGGGTGAGCTGGGTTCGGCTTCTACCGCCTTCCCTTTATCATTTGGGCCAGTGCCTCACACTGCAGGGCTCTCAGAATGGTCGTGAGCTGCAGGACTCTTGGAGCATGCCATCCCATAGTCTTTGACTAGGTTTCCGGGTAGGTGACCTATCCACACAATCAAACAGAGGCATAATTCCATATAATGAAAACGATCAAAGGTCCATGTGTCCCAATTATCAAAATAAAGGTGACTCGGGGGCCTCTTCCCAGGACTTCTCCCCTACTCGTCCCTCTGCGAACCCATCGCCTTCATACCCTGCCCAATTTCTGCCACCCCCTGTCCCTGACGGTCATGTGCACCCCAGCAATTATCCCCATAACCCAAAGAGTTCCCACCTTCCTTCAATCTCCTGACCTCCCTTCTGGTGTCCTCTCTCTTGTCATACCTCCCACCCTCAAAATTGACAGAGGAGGCATCGTTGCCCATTGCTCGGGCCTGGGTGGAATTCCCTCTCCCATTCCCCATGCGCACTGAGCCCAAGTAGCTCAAGGTGGTATAAACCAGCAAAGCTTCTGAACTAAACACAACCCAAGACTGCTCCTTAACTCTATACCCTTGCAGGATTGACTGACCCCTCACCATTCCTTCTTGTGGGAATCCCTTACCCGACAGACTCGCACTTGGGTGCATGCTGAGGCCATGCCCAATTCCTGCTCTGACACAGAGACAGAGACCCAAAAGAACGCCAACCTTCCCCCAACCAACATCGAAATGGTTATGCTCTCCCCTACCAAACAAAATACTATACTAATCCAGCTTAATCCCCTTATACTCCCATAGAGACCGACCCAAATCATAAAACATAAACATGGCATGAACAAGAGAGAGGAAACCAAGCACATACCCAAGTTTTTTCATGGTGGAAGTGCAATGGAGGTTTTTTATCCCATTGTCACACCTACACCAAAGTCTTTCGTAATAACAAAACTCCCACGCCTTCCTCCACCCTGTTTTAAGCTCCATGCGCAGGCCTCTGTCCTGCCACCTCACCTCATGTTGCATGCGACAGTATAGCCTGCCGCCCTTGCCACTCATGTGGAAGGTAGTGGGCTTCAACCCCAACACCACTACCATTAACACTGGTGGGAGGGTCTATCTTCTTCGTTACACCTTGATCGGGGAGTTGATTCAGGGAACTATGGGTGAGCTCTGCCCTCCGACTTGTCCTGCTCTTTGATGCTCTGCAGCTTATTACATGGTTCTTCCCCGAGATTATGAGGCCTACTTAATTCAATAGGTTCATTCGGGTGAGCGCAACCACAATTTTCCAGGAGGTTAGCTGCTCTATTTCCTTCCCTCCTTACATGGGTGATAATGATATAACCAAATTTCTTGATTGTATTCTCCAATCCCTACACATGCGAAGAAGTACGCCATATCTGGCTTAGTTTTTACCACTTCGTTCCTTAATTAAGTTTTTTGAGAGTGTTTGTAACCAACTGAGAGTATCCTTCGATTACAAGCTTTCTGTACCCTAGCCAAATGGCCAAGAGGAGACCATGGTGCACTCCTACGAATTATGCTTCATTTTTGTTGGCAAAGCCACAAGAGTTAACATATATGAATCTTGTTGTGCCTTGATGATCTCAAAAAATCCCTCCAACTCCTGCTTGCCCTGGATTGCCTTTCGAGGCTCCATCAAAGTTGAGTTTGATGAATCCTTCTAGAGGAGGTTTGAAGATCTTGGTAGTGTCCCCTATGTTAGGGATATCTTTCCAAGAAGCTGGGGAGACCATGCTAGGCGCTAGGTGGAGGCCCTGGAGAATTCTTGCTTCTTGAGGAGCCATTTGCCAATCATCTGGCATCCATTTCTCCGAGAGGATGCACTAGTAGAAAATTATGAAATTAGTGACTAAGTGACTAAAAATTTTAGTCACCACAATTATTTCAAGTGAATTACTACTAAATTTGATCAATTTTAAGTGACCAAACTAAAAATGACTAATTCAGTCTAGGGTTAAAATATACGACTAGATGATATTATTGTACCATCTAGCGCGCGCTCTGACAAGTCGAGTGCGGGTTGACCTACCTGCAACCTCTCAGTCACCATGGCATTAGGAGGAGTACCCCAGGCTTCCCTTCCTCCTCCTCCAGAATTCCTTGCATTCAAGAAACTGATAGCAGCCAATAGCAAGCGCCCTCTGACTAAATCTTAGCAAAATTTCGTGAAGGAGTTAGATGACATCCCGTCAGTGGCCCTTCCAATCGAAGAAACTTGTCGATTTGCATTGAAACTAGCTGAAAGAGGGCTCATTTGATATTTTACTGGCCTCTAGCCCTCTCCCAAAATTTTGGAAGACTAGATGTAGAGGAACTGGATTCCTTTAGTCTCGGAAGGCATCAAAAGCCACTTCGTAGGAAAAGGGTACTTTTTTTTGTTATTGAGAATGTGGAAGACAAAAGCCTCATCTTCAGAAACGGCCCATATTTAATAGGTCCTAAGGGACTATACTTAAATAAATGAACCCCTGACTTTTATCCCACTCAAGATGTGCCTTCAATTGTTCTAGTGTGGGTACACCTCCCACATCTCCCACTGCATTGTTGGAACCAGAAGTCTCTCCAAACCATTGGCAATACTATCGGAAAGTATATTGATCAAGCAGTGAGAAAATATCAATACTCATGCGCATGTATGTGTCGAGGTGGATTTGGAATTTGGGCTACCTAAAGATATCAAACTAACAGTTGCTGACTAGACCAATATCCAGGAGCTGGATTATGAGCAGCTTCCATTTAAATGCAGGCACTATCACGGCTATGGCCATTTTTCAAGGCACTATAAAGATAAAGCGGAAGAAGAAATTGAGAATTCAAAAGGAGAACAATGGACCCTGTTTCAAAAAATAGCCTCGACAAAAGCTAAAGGAAAATGAGTCACAAAAGGGACCAAACTATCAATAGTAGGGAAGACTCTTGGGGCACAGATATATGTTCCCCCATCATTTTTCAAGGCACTATAAAGATAAAGCGGAAGAAGAAATTGAGAATTCAAAAGGAGAACAATGGACCCTGTTTCAAAAAATAGCCTCGACAAAAGCTAAAGGAAAATGAGTCACAAAAGGGACCAAACTATCAATAGTAGGGAAGACTCTTGGGGCACAGATATATGTTCCCCCATCGGTTGAAGCCGAAAAACCTATTGAATAGCTCAACACTCTTGTAGACCCCTTAGTAACAACTTTGGAAACCATAGAATAGTAGAATACTTCCCCCTCCTTGGGAAAAGGTAATGAAGAAACATCCCCCTCTGGAGTAATCCTAGGTACCTCCTCTCCACCCTCATATGCTGAAATGATCAGAAAGAAGCGATTGGAAAACTCTTGCTCCTGAGGGGATCAAAACTTTGAGAGGTCTTCTAAAAGAGTGGGAAGAAAATCACATAAAGAAGCCAGGGAAGAAGAAGAAGAACGGAAAAAAACTCAAGGAAGTCAATCCATAATTGAAATGTCCATCGAGAGAAATACCAGAACAAGGCCTCCCAAGGGAGGAGCTACCAACCCCTCCAACAATAAATAATGAAATTAGTCTCTTGGAATTGCAGAGGCTTGGGGAACCCTATGAAAGCTAAAGCTATCAAAGATCTACTAAAGATAGAAACTAATGAAATCCTCATGCTCCAAGAGACTAAAATCTAAGGGGACACCCTTATTGACATCAAAAAATTGAAATGGAAGAAAAATGCAGGGAAGGTCGTAAGTGCAAGGGGCCCCTCAGGTGGAATTTCCACTCTGTGGTCGGAGGAACAATTTCATTTGGAGAACTCCTTCGAGACCCAGCACTGGATTTTCACCAAGCTAAGGCGCTCTAAAATTAAGTTAACCTTTTCTCTTTTTAATCTTTATGTTCATGTGGTGTACGCTGAAAAGAGAGATTGTTGGAAATCTCTTTCTGAATTTTTAGACCTTCACTCTCCCAAGAACATCATAATAGCCGAAGACCTAAATATTGTCCTCGACATGAAAGAAAAGAGAGGAGGTAGTAGCAGTAGGGACCAAATGCTCCCCAAGGTGGAAGACCTTGTACTCCAATGGGATCTCTTGGACTTTAAACCAACGACAGGACTATTCACTTGGTCCAACAACAAATTAGGGGAAGACCACATCTCTGCTCGCCTTGACTGGTTTCTTGTATAGAGTTCGTTATTGTTGGAACAAAGGCTAATTTCCTCCAAAATACTTCCTAAGCTAACCTCTGATCACAATCCAATCTTGTTCCTCTTGGAAGAGGAAGAAAAATTGGGCCCAATCCTGTTCTGGTTCAGCCCTCTCTGGAGTGAGAGAGATGGGTTTCTCGACACTGTTCGCTTGGCTTGGTCCAAATCTGTCATAGGATCCCCAAGCTTTGTCTGGGAGCAAAAACTCAAGGCTACAAAAAAAGCACTGAAAGAGTGGATCAGAAAGCCCACAAATACCCCAACCAATCAAAAAAAATAAATAGTCCAGCTGTTGGAAGACCTGCAAATGGAAATGGAAAAAAGAGACAACACCTCTATGGAGCTTAAAAAGGAACAGATTGCACAAAGAAACTCTTATCGCTCTTTCCTTACAAAAGAAGAATATTGGAGGATTAAGTCCTGCAGCCTGTGGCTAAAAGCTGGAGACTGAAATACTTCCTTCTTCCATCGACAGTATAGAGCTCGCCTCTCATGCAATCACATCTCAGAAATCACCACTCCTGAAGGGTTGGTCTACAAAGGTTTCGACAATATCAAAGCAGCTGCAGAGTCTCACTTCCAAAATCTATATAGAAAATAGAATGATAGCAGTGAAGAGGACACAAAGGACTTCCTCTCTCACATCCCCTCCCTTGTCAAGGGAGAATACAATACTAACCTCGTGAAGCCTTTCTCTGATGAAGAAATCTGCAAATTCATATGATCAATGGAACCAAATAAGGCCCCTGGGCCTGATGGTTTCTCAATCCATTTCTACAGAATTTTTTGGGACATTATCAAATTTTATCTTCTGAGAATGATCGAAGGTTTCCAGAATAAAGCTAAGGTGGGGGGTGGCAACAATTCCACCTTCTTAGCCTTAATACCTAAAGAGGTGAACCTCGGATCCTTTGAAATATTCAGGCCCATCTCCCTTTTCAATGCTTCGTAAAAAATCATCGCCAATATCCTAGCCAACAGAATCAAGCCATTGCTAGGTAATCTCATCTCCCCCTCTCAAGGTGGGTTTTTCAAAGGTAGACACTGTTGAATTCTTAGTTAAACTGAGAGGGGGGGGTGAATCAGTTTAACACATACATGAGCTTTTTAAATTTTTTCATCAGCTTATTTGCAGCTTACTTTTATAACCAACCTTAGTATCTTAATAAGTTGCAGCAAGTATTAAATTAATGTGACATCAAACTTATTATGAGAACAACAAGCATTAAGCAGATTTGGTAGATCATTTCAGCACATAAACAACACAGATAGAGACAACAGATATAAGTGGAAACCCATAAAGGGATAAAACCACATCTTATTATTGTTGTGATGCAAAGGAAAGCTCCAACTCCCTCTCACCAATGTTTTTCTGCAGGCACCGACCTACAGGAGGCACGTACCAACCTCAATTCTGCAAGCTACAACTTGCAAGGAAGCTCCAACTCCCTTCAATTTTCTGCAGGCACCAACCTACAGGAGGCTCCAACCTCAGTCAGCTACAACTGACAGCTATCAAGCTTCAACTTGATAGGGAAGCTCCAACTTCCTCAATTTATCAAACGGAATGTTTGCTAATTTACCTGAGATATCAGCTCTGTTCTGTAGCATCTCTTTCTTCTCTTCTCTTCCTTATCTTCTCTGCCTCAATATTCTATACTCTGCATTCTCTATCTTTACTCTCTCTAACCCCTCCATGCATATCAAGGTGATATTACTTATAGATATTTCCTTATGACTATTTGTTTTCCTCTAGGAATTCGAAATGGATAGTCATACCTCTTGATTTTCTACCTTCTCATTTCTTTTCAGCTCACTCAGAAAAATATAACTGTAGGTACTAACTTTAATATTACAGTGGGAATGTTATTCTCTTCCGGAGACTTGCCAATGCATCACAAACAATAAAAATCAAAATCATTTACATTCAATTACAATGAAAACTCCAGCTCACTCATTCAGCCTCTTGGCTTGCTACGCATTTGTCTTTTCTTTGACTGTGTCTTTGTCCCTTTCGGCTCTGTTTGTTTCCTTGTTCTCTGTCGCAGGGTAACAGCCATATGCCATACATATGTAACTGTGCTTTTTATATCATGCTAATTGATTCTCGGCATTATACAAATAATTTTTTTTAACTTGTTCCCTTACTGTCCCACTTGTTGAACTTGTTCTATCATTCGATGCAATGCATTACTGTCCACATATTGGAAATATGTATGTATTGTTTTGTATATACATATATGTGCCGTGGTGCTTTCCTTTCCTTTTTAACTTTGGATTAATTAACTTGGAGCAAAACTGTTCTTAGTCTTATCTTTGGATGGACCCCACATGCTAGCTATACTCCACTCGTGTATTTCAATCGCAATCGCAACATTCATAATACTCCTGCGATTTGGTCTTTTGATTTCCACCGATGCGATGAATTTCTTTTCGAGTTCTTCCGATTGCGATTAATCGCAATCGCAATCTTTTAATATAGTGCTCCGACGTTTTGCTTCTTTCCGATGCGATTGACCACTGTTCATTTAAATGTGCCGATGCGATTAGGTCGGAACTCAATCGCCCATCGGGTCCGGAACTCAATCGCAATCGCAATTTGCAGTTGTATGTTCCAATATACTTATGCTTCGATGCTCCAATGCGATTGGGTGACGTTCCCACTAGCTATCACATCTCCGGAACTTAAACATATATAAATCTTTGTTTAAACCATATCGGGTCTGGAACTTCAATCGCAATCGTAACTTCTATTGTCATGCTTCACTGCCACACTTTTCTCCGATGCGATGTAACACTGTTATGCGGCAACTTAAACATGTATTAATCATGATTTATAGACCCATCAAGTCCAGGCTTCAATCGCAATCGTAACTTTCTGTTCATATGATCCGCTGTCACCTTTTTCGATGCGATTGATAAGGGTCCCACCATATGGTACTTTGCCTTTGATAGAACCTTTGGTTCTTTAGATCTTGCGCTATATATATATATATATATATATATATATATATATATATATATATATATATATATATATATATATATATATATATGCCTTGGACCGTTGTGTATAAGGCGCAACATAAATAAGGCGCTGCATATATATAGGAGTCTGCTTCCGCTTTAATGTATCCTCCAGCTGGGGTAATGTTTCTCGGAATAAGGTTTATATATATCCTCCAGCTTGGGTAACGATTCTCGGAATTTTATGTAAGGGGGGTCCCACCTTATGATACTTCGTATATAGTACGCTGCACATATATATATATATATGCTTTGTTTCTTGAAAAAAAGACTATACTTATATAAAGTGTTGCATATATATATATGTATGTATGTGTACTTTTTCGTCTGCTTTTAGTGAATCTTCCAAATAGGATAGTGATTCTCTAATTTGTTTGGATAACGACTTCGCTCCCGCCTCCGCCTTCGCCGTGCCTCTCGTTGCTCGACCTTTTCATTTCGTCGCTCGCTTTTCCTCGCTCCGCCTGTTGTGCCTTCCGCTCGCTTCACAAGCTGATCTACTTCTCAACGTAAAGACACCCTCGCTCTCCGTAAACATGCCCGCCGTCTTTGTCGTCGTCCTTCGCCATTCCCTTATATCTGTCGCCTTCTTTGCCATCAATGAAAATATTTCCAATAATCTCCCCCTTTGGCATTGATGGAAATACACTTTCTCTGTGGCAATACACTTTCTTTTTTTGCCTTTTAGGATCCTTTCTCCTGTTGCTTTCTCTTCCTCCCCCTTTGACATCAATGGCAAGGGGTTTCACATCTCGTAGTGTAGATTTTTTCCTTTAATTCTTTGATCTTGAGGACCTGTTTCATGCTTCCTTTGCTCGCTGATCTCCCCCTCGAATGATATTTTAGTTTTTGTTCTCCCCCTGAAACTGTGCTCTCTCTTCATATCAAAGAGTAGCATCTACAGTTACTACCCCTAATCTATTCCTCAAATATTCAAATGGTTCTCTAGCAAGCGGTTTGGTAAATATATCTGTTGTCTGTTCTTTTGATGGTACATACTCCAGTTTTACTATCTTCTGAGCCACTTGTTCTTGGAGAAAATGATACTTGATTGGGATATGTTTAGTTTTTGAGTGAAGCACAAGATTTTTAGATATACTTATAGCACTTGTATTATCACATTTGATTGAGATAGTTTCATCAATGCTTACCTTCATGTCTTGGAGGGTTTGCTTCATCCACATGACTTGTGTACAACATGTTGCTGCTGCTATATATTATGCTTCTGTTGTAGACAGAGAGATAGACGTTTGTTTCTTTCTTAACCATGCCACCAGACTTTCTCCTAAATAGAATGCACCTCCACTTGTGCTTTTCTTGTCATCCACACAGCTGGCCCAATCTGCATCTGTGTATGCTGTCAAAGTGAATTTTTTTCCTTTAGGATACCAAAGTCCATACTGAGTTGTTCCTTGTAGATATCTAAATATTCTTTTGACTGCCAGAAGGTGATTTTGTTTAGGTGCTACTTGATATCTAGCCACTAGTCCTACTGCTAGCATGATGGCTGGTCTTGATGTTGTCATATACAGCAGCTTCCTATCATGGATCTGTAGAGTTTTTGATCTATATCAGCAGATCCATCATCAGCACACAGCTTGCATCCCGTGATCATGGGAGTTGACACAGGTTTGCAGTCCTCCATTTTGAACTTTTTCAACATTTCTTTTAAGTATTTTTCCTGTGAGATGAATGTGCCTATGTTCTTTTGCTGAATTTGAAGTCCTAAGTAGAAACTGAGTTCTCCAATCATGGACATCTCAAACTCTGATTTCATCTTCTCAGCAAACCCTTTTTCTAGTTCATCTCTGTTGCTTCCAAACATAATGTCATCAACATATACTACAACAATCAGGAGTTCATTTTCATGGGCTTTTATGTATAGATTGTTGTCTACTCCCCCTCTCTTAAAGCCTTGTTTTTGCAAATATTTATCCAGTCTTGAGTACCAAGCACGAGGAGCCTGTTTCAGTCCATATAGAGCCTTCTTCAGTCTGCACACATAGTATTCTTTGTCTGTTAAAGAGAAACCTTCTGGTTGTTCCATGTAGACTTCTTCTTCTAGATCTCCATTCAGAAAAGAAGATTTTACATCCATTTGATATACCTTGAAGTCTTGATAGCATGCAAAGGCCAGAAACATTCTGATGGCTTCCATTCTGGCTACAGGGGAAAATGTTTCATCGAAATCAAGTCCTTCGATTTGTGAATATCCTTTGCAGACAAGTCTGGCTTTATTCTTGATTACCTGTCCTTCCTCATTCATTTTATTTTTGAATACCCATTTTGAGCCTATGACATTTTTCCCAGTGGGTCTAGGAACTAGTTCCCAGGTATTTTTTTTCTCAATTTGGTCTAATTCTTCATTCATAGCATTCACCCAATACTTGTCCTTGCTAGCTTCTTCAAATATCTTGGGCTCTATTTGAGATAACATGGCTATGTATACCTCTTTTGTCTGTTCAGTTAGTTGCCTTCTTGTTTGGACCCCTGCCCTCTTGTCTCCAATGATCTGATCTTCAGGATGATTCTTCTAAGTGTATCTTGAGGGGGCTTTCGAGCTCAGCTCTGCATCTTCTGTTGTCTTGCTTGTTTCATCATCATTTTGGTTTTCTTCTTCATGGTTGTCTGATGGGCTACAGCACTCTGTATCTCCTGTATTGTTTGGAAGTTCTTCATCAAATCTCACATCAATACTTTCTACTATTTTTCGAAGAGTCTTGTTGTAGCACCTGTACCCTTTAATTTTGGAAGCATATCCTAGAAAAATCCCTTCATCTGCTCTTGCATCAAATTTCCCAAGATTTTCATCATTATTCTTTATATAACACTGGAATCCAAAAATTCTAAAATGTTTGATTGAAGCTGGCTTTCCATGCCATAGTTCATAGGGAGTCTTGTCACTGCTTGGCCTTAAGTGAGCTTTATTAAGGATATGCACCGTTGTATGTATTGCTTCTGCCCAGAAGATTTGAGGAATATTACTCTCTTGCATCATGGCTCTGGCAATTTGTTGAACAGATCTGTTTTGTCTCTCTGCTACTCCATTCTTCTGAGGTGTCCCTGCAATAGTAAATTGTTGATTTATGCCATATTCATTACATAGATATGCAAAGTTATAATCTGTGAATTCACCTCCTCTGTCTGATCTAATGCATTTTAATTTGCATCCTGTTTGATTTTCTACTAATGCTTTGAATATCTTAAATTTTTCCAGAGCTTCCGATTTATTCTTGAGGAATGCCACCCATGTCATTCTGGAGAATTCATCGATTATCAGCATGAAGTAAGATTCTCCACTTGGAGTTTTAGTTCTTGCAGGTCCACACTGGTCCATGTGCACAAGCTAGAGTGGTCTTCTTTTTGATAACTCATCTTTCGCTTTGAATGACGTGCGGGTCTGTTTGCCCAATTGACAAGATTTGCATATCGTATTAGAAGGCCTTTTTATTTCTGGCATGTCTCTGACAGCTTTCTTCTTGCTTAGTCTGATAATGTGATCGAAGCTGAGATGTCCTAACCTTTTATGCCATAACCATGACTCCTCTAGTTTGCTAAGATGACATGCTTCATCTTCCTCTTTCACAATGTCAACATTACTTTCTGTTCGAACTCCTTTGAGCAGAGTCTTACCTGTGGTACTTGATCTGACTTCACAATCTTGTGTTCTAAAAATAACTTCACAGCCTTTATCACACATTTGACTGACACTTAGCAAATTTGCTTTTAGCCCATCTACAAATAATACATCTTGGGCCTTTCCTCTGCCATTGTCTAGGCTGACTGAGCCTTTTCCTTTTATTTTTCCTGATTTATCATTGCCAAAAGTGACATTGCTAGATTTCTTTTCATCAAGAGTTATAAACTTGTTTCTGTCTCCAGTCATATGTTTTGAGCAGCCACTGTCCAAATACCACTGGCTTTTCAAGTCTTGAGCAATTAGATCCAAGTCACATTTACTCACCTTCTTTATCCACTGGAAGCACCCTTTTGTTTGGTATCTTTTGTGAGGTGAAGAACTACTTCTTCTGAGAGGACATTTGGAAGGCATATGTCCAACTTGATTGCATACACAGCATTTGATCATAATTTTTGCAGAATTGTGAGTATGAACAAAATTTCTTTGATTCATAAATCTCCTTGAGGTGTTGAACATCAATCTTTGTCCATACTTTATACATTCAATGATATTATGGCCAAATTCCTTACAATAAAAATAGTAACCGTACAAACTATTTGCATACCTGATGTAAGGTTGTCTTCTCCATTGGTTTGTTTGAGACAGTCTCTTCACTGTTTGCATCTTTTGCTGGTTTGAATTACTCCTCCTTGCATGAAAATATGCAGCAATGTGTCCCGGCTTGTGGCAGACATAACAGGTGACATTCTTCATAGGAGGGAAGAATCTCCTTTGATGGCTTCCAAATTTAACATACTCAGGGGCAAATGATCCTTTTTCTGTTGTCTTAGTATGTATTGCATTCTTTGTTACTAGAGGTTTCTTCTGATCTCTATCTTCCTCATTACATGTTTCTTCTTTTGCGGGAATTGTTTGAGTTGCTTCATCATTCTTCTTTTCTTTAACAAAAATAATCTCTTTGTTTTCCTTTTCTTTGCTTTTACTTGATTCTCCTTCATATCCTATTTATGTTTTTATCATAGGAGATCTTTGAGCATCCAGAATTTCGTTCAACTTACTACAGCTTGTTGTTTGAGAGTAATTTGTAGATACTTTCCTCTGAGAATTTTCTAATTTCTTCCTCAGACATACAACTTCTTCCTCCAGCTTCTCTTGTTCTCGAGTTTTATCCTTGATTTGTTGAAGTAACATGTCTTCTATTTTCTTGGCTTCTTCAAGCTCTACCTTCAGTTTCATAAGGGCTTCTAAATTCTTCTCTTCTCTTACATACTTGAGGAGAATGTCCTTTTTTTCTGCATTTCAATTTGAGTCTGTCAATCTCCTCCAGAGCACTTCTTAGCTCCCCCTCAAGGTCGACTTCACCTTCTTCTTCTTCATCTTCTAGCAGGAGTCCTTCAAGTTCTTCAATGGCCATCAGTAAAAACTCAGAGGTTCCTTCTTCACTTGAGGGTTCATCTGAATCTTCAAATGTACTGCTATCTTGTTGAGCATAGAGGGATTTTCTGCTGAACTTCTTTCCTTTCTGCCAGTTCTTTGCTGCATTTTTCTTTGATTCTTGGGCCTGACTCCTTACTTTCTTGTGAGGACACTTAGCTGCATAGTGTCCAACTCTTTCATAGTTAAAACATTTGAAAGGAAGTTTACCTTTGTATTTATCTGAGCCTCTATCCAGTTTCTTGACAAATTTTGCTTCTTCTTCATCCGAGCAAGAGCATATGTCTTCCTCTTCTTCTTTCTTCTTTTATGTTTTAAAGGCTGCCTCCCTCGTACTTGGCTTCTTCTGTGGGAGCCTCATCTCATATGCTATTAGATTTCCAAGTAGTTGGTTCATGGTCAAGGTCTCCCAATCAGTTGTTTCTTCTATTGCAGACACCTTGGGATTAAACCTGGATGGAAGAGATCTTAGAATCTTTTGCACAATTATACTTTCTGGCATGGTTTCTCCAAGAGCTTTCATATTTTTAACAATTTCTGCAACTTTTAGAAAGAAGCTAGCAATGTCTTCATCATCATTCATTTTTAAGTTCCCAAACTGGGCTCTATAGATTTGAAGCTTGGTAGTCTTTACCTTCTTGTCTCCCTCATGGATGTTCTCTAGAGTATCCCACATCTCTTTGGCAGTGTCTTTGTGCATTACTTTGATAAAATCTACTTCACACAGTCCATTTAAGATGGCATTCATGGCTTTTCCGTTAGCTACAAAATCTTGTTAGGTTTCTTTCTCTGCGTCAGTTGCCTTTGGGGCATATCATAATTCCACAGCAGCCCAAACTTCTATTCCTAGAGACATTATGTATGTCCTCATTCTGATTTTCCAGAAAGCATAATTTGCACCTGTAAAGAAAGGGGCTTTATTGGTTGAGCATCCTTCTTTACTAGCCATCCTGAGAACCTAGGATCTCCTTTCAGTTGTTAAACTGGTACAAAGGAACCGACTTTGATACCAATTGTTGAATTCTTAGTTAAACTGAGAGGGGGGCGGGGGGGGATCCGTTTAACACATACATGATATTTTTTAAAAATTTCATCAGCTTATTTGCAGCTTAATTTTATAACCAACCTTAGTATCTTAATAAGTTGCAGCAATTATTAAATTAATGTGACATCAAACTTATTATGAGAACAGCAATCATTAAGCAGATTTGGTAAATCATTTCAGCACATAGACAACACAGATAGAGACAGTAGATATAAGTGGAAACCCATAAGGGAGAAAACCACATCTTATTATTTTTGTGATGCAAAGGCAAGCTCCAACTCCCTCTCACCACTTTTTTTCTACAGGCACCGACCTACAAGAGGCACCAACCTCAATTCTGCAAGCTACAACTTGCAAGGAAGCTCCAACTCCCTTCAATTTTCTGCAGGCACCAACCTACAGGAGGCTCCAACCTCAGTTAGCTACAACTGACAGCTATCAAGCTTCAACTTGATAGGGATGCTCCAACTTCCTGAATTTATCAAATAGAATGTTTGTTGATTTACCTCAGATATCAGCTCTGTTCTGTAGCATCTCTTTCTGCTCTTCTCTTCCTTATCTTCTCTGCCTCAATCTTCTATACTCTGCATTCTCTATCTTTTCTCTCTCTCTCTTTTCTATGCATATCAAGGTGATATTACTTATAGATATTTCCGGATGACTGTTTGTTTTCCTGTAGGAATTCGAAATGGATAGTCATACCTCTTGATTTTATACCTTCTCATTTCTTTTCAGCTCACTCAGAAAAATATAATTGTAGGTACTAACTTTAATATTACAGTGGGAATTTTTTTCTCTTCCAGAGACTTGCCAATGCATCACAAACAATAAAAAACAAAATCATTTACATTCAATTACAATGAAAACTCCAGCTTACTCATTCGGCCTCTTGGCTCGCTGCGCATTTGTCTTTTCTTTGACTGTGTCTTTGTCCCTTTCGACTCTATTTGTTTCCTTGTTCACTGTCGCAGGGTAACGGCCATATGCCATACATATCTAACTGTGCTTTTTATATCATGCTAATTGATTCTCGGCATTATACAAATAATAAAATGTTTTAACTTGTTCCCTTACGGTCCCACTTGCTGAACTTGTTCTATCATCCGATGCGATGCATTACTATCCACATATTGGAAATATGTATGTATTGTTTTGTATATACATATATGTGCCGCGGTGCTTTCCTTTCCTCTTTAACTTTGGATAATTAACTTGGAGCAAAATTGTTCTTAGTCTTATCTGATGGACCCTACATGCCTATACTCCACTCGTATTTCAATCGCGAATCACAACATTCATGGCCACTCATGCATTTGTCTTTTGATTTCCTCGGGCCATTGCTTTTAGCGAATTGCTTTTCGAAATTTATGATTGCGACAATCGCACCTAATATTTTAATATAGTGCCCGATTTTGTAAATCTTCCCGATGCGATTGACCATCAAGTTATTTAAATGTGCCGTATGCAATTAGGTCGGAACTCAATCGCTTCATCGGATCCCGGAATCAATCAACTCGCACTTGCGCTTGTATCTTCCGATATACTTATGTCTGGCTGCTCGATGTGATTGGGTGAGGGTCCCACTAGCTATCAAATCTCTGAACTTAAACATATATAAACGTTGTTAAACCATATCGGGTCCGGAACTTCAATCGCAATCGCAACTTCTATTGTCATGCTTCACTGCCACACTTTTCTCCGATGCGATGTAACACTGTTATGCCATAACTTAAACATTTATTAATCATGATTTATAGACCCATCAGGTCCGGGCTTCAATCGCAATCGCAACTTTCTGTTCATATGATCCGCTGTCACCTTTTTCGATGCGATTGATAAGGGTCCCACCATATGGTACTTTGCCTTTGATAGAACCTTTGGTTCTTTAGATCTTGCGCTACATATATATATATATATATATATATATGCCTTGGACCGTTGTGTATAAGGTGCAACATAAATAAGGCGCTGCATATATATAGGAGACTGCTTCCACTTTAATGTATCCTCCAGCTGGGTTAATGTTTCTCAGAATAAGGTTTATATATATCCTCCAGCTTGGGTAATGATTCTCGGAATTTTATGTAGGGGGGGTCCCACCTTATGATACTTCATATATAGTGCGCTGCACATATAAATATATGCTTTTCTCTTTGAAAAAAAAACACTTTACTTATATAAAGTGCTGCATATATATATATATATATATGTGTGTGTGTGTGTGTGTGTGTGTGTGTGTGTGTGTGTGTGTGTTCTTTGCCGCTTCAGTCTTTAGTGAATCTTCCAGCGGGGATAATGATTCTCGGAATTTGTTTGATAACGGCTCTGCCTCCGCCTCTGCCTTTCTGCCTCTGCCTTCATTGTGCCTCTGCTGCTCGACCTTTTCATCTGCTACCTCTGCCTTTCTGCCTCCACCTTCACTGTGCCTCTGCTGCTCTGCCTCTGCCTCTAGTGCTCAACGTAAATATTACCTGCTCTCTGTAAATATTACCTGTTGTCTTCTGCTGCTGTCCTTCACCTGTCTCTGCATCTGCTGCCTTCTTTGCCATCAATGACAATATTTCCAACAGACACATCCTAGATAATGTCATACAGGTACAAGAAGCAATGCATTCCAGCCATCAACGGAAGGAGCAAGGGATGTTGATCAAGCTTAACATGGCAAATGCCTTTGACAGGGTTAACCTCTCGTTCCTCTACAAATTCCTTCTTACATTTTGGTTCTCCTCTGATTTCATCAACCTGATCATAGCATGCACAGATAAGCCTTGGATTGCCCCGCTTGTCAATGGTAGACTTGTCAATTACTTTCAAGCTTCGAGGGGATTAAGGCAGGGATACCCTGTAGAAATTATACAACGTGCATGTATATCTTGGATTCACCCAATCTAACAATGTACTAAAGTTAAATACTGAATCTCTTCTACAAATATTTTTCAGAATTAAAAACACAATCGCTAATCACATGAACATGAAGAAAGAATAATCACACACAACAGAAATAATTTTCCGCAGAAATCTTGCAGCTAAAAACCCCACTATATTCTATTGTATATTCAACATGGATCATGAAACAATTACATAAAAAACTATTCTCACAAGATCCCTCCAATATTCAACTAATTGTCTCACACTTTCATATGAAAAACAGACCAACACATAACCAATTCTCAGCCTCTAGACAGCCTGCCTGCCTTGCGCAATCCCTGATGGTATAGATTCCTAAAAGATAGGAATTATTGCCTTCCTTGACTGCACAAGTATCATGGGAACTCCAATGGGTGTTTGGTTGCATTTCTGCAACCCAATAATCCTACAACTGATAGTCAACTTCCCTTTCACCTAGAACTCAATTGGGCCTCCACTGGATCCGACATGCATGCAGCTAATAATAATAAATCCTCAGTTGCATGTGAGATCACTGATTGTGAATTAATTAATATTTAATTAGCTTGATATATCACTAGTGTATCTTCAGTTATAACTAGGACAATGTAGTTTAACTCACTTAACTGAGTTAAACTATTTACAGCTTGCATTAACTAATGCACCACTGCACTTTGAACTCTGTTACAACTAGAATTATTATGCATGCCTCACCAACTACCTCTAACTCAAAATCCACTAGCTAACTGAATTTATCACTTTCAGTTAACTGATTCAAGTCCACATTGAGAATTTATCCTAAACAAGAGCCTTCGAAGGCTTAAGTACATACTATTAAATTTCTCCTCTACCAATTTTTTTACATACTCAGAGGTTCAAATAAGGAAGCAGACAACAACGCAAACAAAGGTTGCCTCCTCCCGCAAGGAGCCTTTAACCAAAATGATGAATCCCCTTCTCAAATCCTAATTCCTTTAATTTGTAATTAAGACCCGCATGTCATGGAAGCTGGATTGAAGCTAAGTATTGATGGTTTTTTCGACCCAGCCCAATTTTCAGCTAGACATGACAAAAGAGCATAATGTTTTCAACAAATTGCTGGTGGGTAAGAGGGAGATCATTGCCCCAGAGCTTAAGACCACAAATCTTGAGATTACTAGATTCCTTCTTTAGGAGTCTGCCAAGGCCTTCATCAGCCAGAATAAATAAGAATGGGGACAAAGGATATCCTTGTCTTAGCCCCCAAGTATGGTTAAAATATTTGGTGGGGGAACCATTTAGGAGAATGGAATAGATAGGAGAGGAAACCATAGTCTGGATCCATCAGATCGATCTCTGATAAAACCCATAGGCTTGAAGGACTTTGGTGAGGAAGGTCCAACTTATGCAGTCATAGGCTTTAGACAAATCTAGTTTGATCATCATCCCCGAGATTTTCATATGCTTCAAGGAGTGAATTGCTTCCTGGGAGGTAATAAAACCATCTAGGATTTGACGGCCCTTTACAAAACCAGTTTGTTCAGATGATATGAGGGAAGGCAGCAAAGGTTTAAGGTGCTTAACCATAATAGTTACAATGATCTTGTATATGACATTACATAAAGAAATTGGGAAAAATCCTTGGGGATCCTCCGATTTAGCAGATTTAGGAATCAACGTTATAAAAGTAGCATTGAGACTCGGACATGTCTTTTGGTGTCGGCTTGACTCCTCCACCACTTCCAAAATGTCTTGTCATATGAATTTCCATGCAGCTTGGAATAATTCCACATTGAAACCATCAGGGCCTGGGGCTTTGTTTTTTGGCATACCTTTTACCACCTCCAGTGTGACCACCCGGATAAGGCCAAGGTTTTGATCTTTGGTAATGAGGCGCAGACTTTTTTGGGTGATTCTATGGATTGCCTCAGATAAATCTAGCTTCGGTTCAAAGAGAAAGGTATGAAAGTGATGTACAACCAGTTCTTCCATGTCCTTGTGACAGACTATTCTGTCTTCAGCCTCATTTTTTAGTGAGAAGATCATGTTAGGTTGTCTTTGTTTGACCATTTCTTTATGGAAGAAGCATGTGTTCTTCTCTCCTTCCCTCAACCAATTGACTCCAGATTTATGCTTCCAGAGTATCTCCTCTTGTTTTCTACATTATTCTGTTTGAATTATGAGTCTTCCCTCTTCTTCTACTAGAATTTTTTATCTGCTCTCTGTGATAATCTGCAATTGGACAGTCTCTATCTTCTTCTTTAACTCCTCCTGGTCTTTTAAGATGTTTCCAAAGTCCTCTTTGTTCCACGTATTGATCATTTGCTTGATCTCTTTTAGCTTGATTTGGGATGTATGCATAATATTTCCTCTCACCACTTCGTTTTTCTTCCACCATTCTTCAAGTTGCCCCAACATCTTAGGGTCTCAGAGCCAAAATGCTTCAAATATGAAGGGATTATTTCTTGGTCCTGTTTTGAGGTCGATTTCCAGTCATACTGACCAGTGTTCCGAGCCCATTCCGAGGAGAATGGAGGTTTCCATGTATATGTATCTAGAGACGTCCTCTTTCGAGACCAAGAACCGATCCAATCTGGATGCAATCTGATTTTGACCTCCTCTCGGATTGTTCCAGGTGAAGGTTCCGTTGTTGGTTTGTAGGTCCACTATTTTGAGCTCCGATATTTCATCCCTGAACATATCCATATCTAGGTCATGTTGGAAAATTCTTCCTTTCTTCTCTTCGAGGGACGTTATCATGTTAAATTCCCCTCCTACTATCCATAATTCTTACTGAAATTCTCTTCTCATACTAGCCAGGTTGTGGAGGAAGGCCTCTTTCTCCCCTAGGGTATGAGGCCCATAAACCCCAGTAAGGAGAACCCAATCACTAGATCTTATGTGTCTAAAGCGCCCTGTAAGAATTCAGGGACTACTTACTCAATCCTCAAAGACAACTTATGTCGAGTTCCACAAAATGGTTAGACCTCCCACACTCCCTCTAGAGTCAAATGAAATCACTTTATATACTAGCTTGAAACTTCGAACTATTGCTTTGAGCTTGGCTTCATGGATATTGGTTTCCTGGATTATCATAATGTTGGCCTTGTATTTCCTTAGTCGCTCCTTCAAATACCATTGTTTTCCTTTACTATTAAGGCCACGAATATTATCCATATCATTTCCCTCCATATGATTCTTATTGGGCTGACATCACCTTAATGTCATGCCCATCAAAATCATCCATTGGTTTCTATGGTTGGCTTGTAAAAAACCTACAAGAAAGGATTCCTCGAGGGGGATATGAGTATATTCACTTCCACTTGATTGAATTTTTTAGTTGTATGGCATCATGTTGATGTCACTAACTGTTGACACTTTTAATTGACCTTTCCTCCTGGTTGATGTCACCATCTCATCAGGTCCAACTATCAGAACTTTTCAATGGAGGGAGGCAAAAGATTCCGCGAAGGGAATTTTTTATGGAACTTCTTTGATGCCTTTCTATACTTTAACCCCCTAACAAAAATAAATTTTAAAGAATACATAATTGGGTCTAAATTAACATGGAGGAAGTGTATATACCAACCCTTCTAATTCAAGGTCATTATTTTTTTGTTCCACTTACTTTTCCTTCTTGAGAGTATTTCCCTAGAGGAAGGGTCGACTAACCCTCCCTTGGAATATTTCTGAAGGATTATAATATTTTATATCATTATCATGGTTGAAGGGTTGGTTGACCCTTATAAGTGATCCATATCCTTAGTGATACTATCATAGAGGAATGTTTGGTTGATTTTTCCTCTAGACTATGAAAGTGGAAAATACCATATTTTCATAAGGGTTAGCCAACAATTCCTCTTTCTCATATTTTTCAATAAAATACTATCTTGGTGGAAGGGTCAACTGACGCTTCATGTTTCAATAGACCATTCCTTTATGTGAATAATACTACCCTAGAGGAAGTGCTAATCAACCCTTCCTATACATGAATCATTTCCAAAATTTCATATTTGATGAAGGCTTGATCAATGCTTCCAATTCATTTTCCTCCCTGAGGGTATTGTTATAGATGACAGGTTACCTAACCCTTACTTGGAATACTTCTCTATGGCTATATCCTTTGAGGTAACTATAGTGGAGGAAGGGTCAACCAAATTTTTAAAGTGATCCACCTCCTTATTCATACTATCATGAAGGAATCATTGACTGATGCTTCTTCTGTATGACATGTGAGGTGAATAAAATATTTGAGGAAGGGTCAGTTAACAATTCCTCTTTCTCATATTCATTAATAAAATACTATCCTAACGGAAGTGTGAGTTATCCCTTCCAAGTGATACACAACCTTGATCACACTACCTTGGGGGAATGGTCAATCAATCTTTCATCTACATGAATAACATCCAAAATACCATATTTCAGCAAAGGGCAGCTAATCCTTCCACTTGATATACCTCCTTGAGAGTATAGCCTTGGAAGAATGGTTGGTTGAACCTAGGCTCAAATATACTTATGTAAATTTGAAAAACCTTTATTATATGGTAATGATGTCAATATGATAACACGCCACATCAATGTAAAGACAAATAAATTTAGTAGAATAGAATATAATAAGGCTAAGTTTATGATTAATCTTTAGGTGAAATGAGTTTTACTTTTTTAGGAATGTATATAGATTTCCTTCACTGAAACTAATTTTTGAAGCTAAGTTGCATGGAGAGAAACTATTTCAGTGTTTCTTAAACCACCAGACCAATCATACTTATTTCCAACAAACAAACAAACAAAATATGTTGACACATTGCTTAACAACAAATTATTAAAGAATGAGTATTTAACATGAGGATTGAGAAAATTAAAATAAGAGGAAATCATACCCTCATAAAGAGATTTTGGCAAAACCATTCTTCAATCATTATTAGATTTAATTTTTTTTATAAATTAATAAATGAATTAATTTAAAATATAAATTAATAAATTAATATAAAAATTAACAATTAGTAATGAAGGTAAAAATAACAATTAAATATTAAGTCCCACTACTTCCCTCCATTTCCCTCCATTTCCAATCTTTTCCCTCCATTTTTTTCCCTCCATTTTTTGTTGGGAAACATATAAATATTCACACTTTAATATTCATCTCCATTTTTAATTGGATCTATGCTTTTGGGCTTGATGACGGGTATCTCTGGTCTTCCAATTTGGTGATGGTATCGACTCCTAGTCTCGTCTTCTCGTCTCGCCTTCCACGCTTGGTGACAGGTACTCTCCTGATGAAAATGATTCTTTTTGGATTTTGTATTCTCCTGTTTTTTTTCCACCGACATAGACCAAGGCATTCTCTTGTTTTTTTTCCACATATTGCTGATACTTACATTCTTTTACATGTTTCTTTTGGATAGATCCCTCGTGGTTTCAGTAACCTGTGAAATTATGTTTAGGTAATTATTTCACTCTACATTTATTTAATAGCATGTGCCTACCCTTAGCCTCTATAAAGTACATATATATATTTTCTTCTCAAAGCCTTTTATCTAGTACCGTACCTTTATAAAGACCATTTTTACCTTTTCTCCTTGTAACCTAGCCTAAACCATTAGATGTAGTCATTAGAGAGTTTGGTAGAATGATGAAACTTGCACATCAATCAGCCCATCCTCATTTCTGGTTAGGTAAGGAGATAAAATTTACAAATTAGTATATTATGACTAATATCTTATGACTTGTCCCTTGACAATTTTTTTATGCTTTAATTTAGAAAGAAAACTCTTGTAGGCTTGCCTAACAGCTAGCATAGCACAATCACGATGACCACATTCCAAAAATAATCAATTTTATATTCAATATTAAAATTAGCACTGACCTAGACTCGTTAAAACTTGAAATATATATAGATAAAAGTTAATTTGTAAGCTATAAAAGGTAGTATTGCCGTGTTTGCGATTAGGACTTTTTGTCGATGACATTCGCCATCTTGATTGGGTATTCATCAAAACAATATTCATTAATTTTTCACCTGCAATCGCTGACAACCTCTTGTGTGAACTTGTTGTCAGAGGGGATAAACGGCATGGAATATCACTCAAGCAGATGATTCCCACATTTTTGGTGTCATGGGGTTTCGTTTCTACTTTATTTCTAATTTTTAGTTTTATTTTTAAAAATCTTGGTCGTTCTCAATGAAAATGTCATTTTGGTCTAGATCTCCGTTGAAAATGCAGGATAGAGTACAGAATGGGGATGGCTAGGCTTCGACCTCGAGATGGGTTACCAACAGTGTCAATGGGTCGCACAATTTCATAATACAGGGTTATTCTCTGGCCAAGGGCATGGGAGTTGGAATGTACGTTTCCAGCGACAATTTCACTGTGGGAGGTTATTAGTGGGCCATTTATTTCTACCCTGATGGAGAGAGTGCAGAGCAGAATTCGCCTTATGTTTCGGCCTCCATAGCGTTGGTCAGTGAGACCACGGACATTCGTGTTGTATGTGAATTGGCGTTGGTGTGTCAAAGCGAGAAGGGAAATAACAAGACGCGCCACACTCATTTGGGCCCGGGGTTGGAGAGAGGACTTGGAATTTTAAGCATCGAGGAAGCATATGGGGTTCCAAACGGTTCACAGGGACGAGGATTACCACAAGCCATAGAAACGAGCCATAGAAGCTTAACCTAGCCTATCACAAGCAACCAGTACATTCCAAATCTTGAGGTAGGAAACTAATAGCTCCTACACGTTGGCTGCACGTTACTTCTTAGCGCTTAGTATATGTCTGCATTTGATGATGATTTACGGGTTCAAACAAACAATTACGCTTTCCCCTAACGTATTAGTTGTGAAGAATGGTATGGTACGGGATTATCTTCAATGGAACCATATGGAACATATTCAAGGATACATCTCTTCCCCTTACCCCAGTTGTGGAAAACCTAATTCCCTAGTGAGGCTCCAGTACAACTCTTCCCATTACTCCAGCTCTGGAAAACCTATTGGAGAATCGATCCCACCTGGCATCGATTTCTCTGGGAAACCCCAAGAAATTAGGAGCCAACACACTGCTCCTCACAAACCTCTTGATTCTGCAGTTCTCTCTCGGTTGAATAAATTCTCAACAATTAACAAGATTAAAAAGATGGGAATAGAGCCCAATGGCATCGATTTGTCTGCGCAAACCCAACTACTTAGGAGGCAAAACACTGGTCCTGACAAACCTCTTGATTCTGTAGTGCTCTCTCGGTTGAAGATTCTTCGGTGCTCCCTCGGTTGAAGCAATTCTCAGGAATGAACAAGATTAAAAAGATGGATCTTCGTATAAGTTGATGTTGCAGATTTATTTATGATTTTTGAATTTATTTTCTTCAATTAAAAATATAGTTCTTCCTCTAAGTTAATGTTGCAGATTTATTTATGATTTTTGAAGTTATTTTCTTCTTCATGACATTCACACTTTCTGATCTCTTTTTATTTCTCAAAGCAACTGGTTTAAATGAAATTTGAAGCATATTAGGGGCTCACCATACACCTTTTATGGCATAATTTTCCACCCCCATTGAACCTGTAAGCTAAATTTCATACCCACATATCCAAACTGCAAGGATATCATCGTTGTATAGGGTTTCGATTTCTCAATTAGCCCCCCCATTAATAATTAAATAATAATTCTAACCTACCCTTATCTCTTCTATTTACAAATTTCCAGTGCAGACTAACGACTGTAACTTCCCCTCTTACTCTATGCACTTGCAACTAATTCACTAGCGGGACAGGGGAGGTTTCATAATCAACACTGTATTCACATCTGAAAACAGAATTTTTATATCTCAAAGCAACTAGTTTACATGACATTTGAAGCATATTAGGGGCTCACCACAGACCTTTTATGGAAGAAATTTTCACCCCCATTGAACCTATAAGCTAAATTTCATACCCGCATATCCAAACTGCAGGGATGTCATCGGTATATAGGGTTTCGATTTCTAAATTAGCCTCACCATTGATAATGAAATAAGAAATCTAGCATGCCCTTATATTTTCTATTTACAAATTTCTAGTGCAGACTAACGACTGGAACTTCCCCTCTACTCTATGCACTCGCAAATAATTCACTAGTGTGACAAGGGAGGTTTCATAATCAACACTGTATGCACATCTAGAATAGGTGACTTAGAACTTAATTATAGACACCAAATTCATAAAATAGATTCCAATTAACCATTAGAGAAAACAAATTTTGATGTTGTTCACAGTTCGCTACAAACATAGAATGATTTCACCCCACTTTGAGCTTTTGGGACATGAAACCAATGCTCCATAAGCTAATAGTGGCATATATCAAAATATGTATAAAAATAATATATACTGAGACAAAATTCGGTCCATGAAAAACATATGAGCCAATACTCTACCTACCACAATTCAACTTACTACACCACAAGATTGCAGCTATGATCAAATAGAATAATCATCTCTATGTTACAATACTCCTTTTTGTTGGTCTTGTTCATGGCTGTCGTGAACATCTTCAACAGAGTTTCTTAGATAGCTTAAAACTCTAACACAACTTAGTTTTTGCATAGATATAGGTATATAGATATACTAATAGTAATAGACATATATAGAAATATGGATATAATTGGGTTTTTTCTGCACTGAAATCTCAACCCTAGGTTGATCATCAGCCTCCATGATGAAATAATATCATATAATACTTCTGGTTCACTTGTTTTGCAAGGGAATTGGGCTAGTGGGAACTGCACGTTTATCTGCTCTAGTTGTATTCCTATTGCCCATCTGCTTGGGAAGAGGGCCGTAGTGGCTGAGACTAGACTTCCCTGAACTAAAATCCTTGCTAGAGGGTTTAAAGAAACGAGAGACAATTTTATGATCTTTATTCTTCCTTTCTGCATGAAAAAAGGCAGACTACCTATTTGTTGATGCAAAACATATTAAACTGGAGAGCATAATCAGGATCATTATCACCAATATATGGCTTCTTTTATGGCAAAAAATTATGTATCTAGAATCTGTTTTCTATCATTTAAGATATTTTTTTTGTTGTTTCTTTAAGTTCCACTTATTAGCTCTATAGTTAAACTTTCCAAGAACTCTTCAGAATCATTACAATGTTCCTGTTACATTGAACATGAGGGCAGTGAGGTGGCTCTTCATGGTAGTTTCCACGATTTGGTTTTCAATCACTGCTCCAAATATGATGCCCACCAAATAGATCCAAAAATATAAGCTCCACAAACCAATGTCCTCAATAAATCTACCCTCCAAAATTCAAAGAGTCTTCAAAAATGCTTGGTGATTTTTCAATCAAACTCCAAACTATCTTTAATGATGCCTCAAGGTGTCTTCAATGAATTTCCAAATTCTGCACTATTCAATGCTTCAATTTTCTCCAAAAATATTAAATGCTTCCCTGTCCAATCTTATTCAAATTTGAGGTCTGCATCATTGACTACACATGCCTGAATGTCTCCACAGTTTCTTATAGGTGTTGGACTGTATATAAGTGTTATTATTATAGCCTTATGGATCCAACATAGGTTATCACAAAAGATTAGAAAACTTTCATAACGTGTTCAAGTCACTGTGTGCATATGTAGGTACCAGATCCTTCAACTGGTCTTTCCACGGGAAAGGTTATCCTCCACTAAGCCAAAAAAAAGTGTGTTAGATCACAGATCTGAAGTTTCTCACCAATTAACTGTTCACACTCTTCAAATTGTAACTGTTATCTTTGATACAAGCTCCACAGATTTATTGTTTCATCAATCCACCACTGTTGTATTACCACAGAAATACCCTTTGAGGTTCCAAACTATGGTTGTATGGTTGGCTTGTCTGACAATAGGATTAGGTGACTTAGAGATTAATATGGCTTACCTTATGGTGAAAATTTTATGTATCTAGAATATTTTTTCTATTATTTTAGATATCGTTTTGTTGTTTCTTTAAGTTCCACTTGTTAGCTCTATAGTTAAACTTTCCAAGAATTCTTTAGAATCATTACATTGTTCATGTTACTTTGAACATGAGGGCAATGAGCTGGATATTCATGGAATTTTCCATGATTTTGTTTTCAATCACTGCTCCAAATATTATGCCCACCAAACATATCCAAAAAGATAAGCTCCACAAACCACTGTCCTCAATAAATCTTCCCTCCAAAATTCAAAGAGTCTTCAACAATTCTTGGTGATGTATCAAGCAAACTCCAAACTAGCTTTAATGATTTCTCAAGGTGTATTCAATGAATTTTCAAATTTTGCACTGTTCAATGCTTCAATTTGCTCCAAAAATATTAAATGCTTCCCTGTGTAGTCTTCTTCAAATTTGAGGTCTCCATCATTGATTGCACATGCCTGAATGATGCCTCCACACTTTCTCATAGGTGTTGGACTGTATGTAAGTGTTATTCTTATAGCCTTATGGCTCCATCACAGGTTATCACAAAATATTACAAAACTTTCATAACATGTTCAAGTCACTGTGTGCATATGTAGGTACCAGATCCTTCAACTGGTCTTTCCACAAGAAAGGCTATCCTCCACTAAGCCAAAAACAAGTGTGTTAGATCACAGATCTGAAGTTCCTCACCAATTAATTGTTCACGCTCTTCAAAGTGTAACTGTTATCTTTGATACCAGCTCCACATATTTATTGTTTCATCAATCCTCCATTGTTGTATTACTACAGAAATATCCTTTGAGATTCCAAACTATGGTTGTATGGTTGGCTTGTCTGACAACAGGAATAGGTGACTTAGATCTTAATATGGCTTCTTTTATGGTGAAATTTTTTTTATCTAGAATCTTTTTTCTATCATTTTAGATATTTTTGTTGTTTCTTAAGTTCCACTTGTTAGATCTATAGTTAAACTTTCCAAGAACTCTTTATAATCATTACACCATTCCTATTACTTTGAACATGAGGGAAGTGATGTGGCTCTTCATGGCTTTTTCCATGATTTGGCTAAGGAGGTGGAGAGCATATTTTACCATTTTATATGTCAAATTGAATGGGGAAACAAATCTGGGGTTTTGAAATATTATGAGATCTGGTAACAACACTTGGAAAATTATAAGAAACACAAAATGTCTTGTAAACCAGACATGGCAGTTTGGCTTAGATATATATGGATCACATGGATGTTAGGTTCCCTGTAGCTCTAAAACCATGGTCACCAAAATGACAGAGAAATATACATTACATTAACTGGGCTTTTAGGAGAATGATTTTTAGATTCCCCAGTGTATCCTGGGTGGCCTCTCATGTTGGCAGTTTTTTTCCTGGGAAACTACATGCAAAATGTTTATAGGGATATGCATAACTCAAGTGTGATACTCCTGCATTATACATCATTATGACTCCAAAACCAGCAGATAATTAAACATCAAATTTGAGGTTGGTCTGTAGTAAGACGGTTATTTGTAGGCATGTCTGGCCTTTGAGGAAGGGCACCTGTAGCCTTGCCATTTATGCATTCTACCTCCAATTGTTGTTCATGGACTGAATTATCTTATTGATCCATGTGTGCTTATCTAAGATTTCCCCCCTTTTGTTAGCAACTTCAAGGTATATTCTGGATGGTTCACATTCATGATTGGCCTCCATAACTTGTATGATGAGCTTTCAGGTTGCAGCACTGGAGAGGATAGACTACCTAGATATGAAGTCATTTTGTGTAAGGTCATGAAGCCAAAATGAAAATCAGTTGCGTGGTCAGGGGATGGGGGTTATTCCCTTCAAGAAAATCAGCAACATAAATTGTACAATTCTAGGCAACATGAACTGGCTTCCCACAATAATAACACGTTCATTTATTGTTTGTGCTAGCCTTTCCTTCCTTGCTTTTTTAAAGTGTAGTGAATAAGGTCTTCTCTGTGTGTGTGCCTTAGACAGGGAAAAACCACAGTCAATCATCCTTTGACCATGGATGAGTTCGTGGAGTTAGTAGACTCACGAGCAGAGTTGGAATAAAAATTGAGAGCTTTAGCAAAAACTACAAAGGCACATTGATTTTTATTTGTTGAACTATGTACAGTGTTGGCATTCAGGCCCATGTTGTTAGTCTTGTCCTCTGAATCTAGGAAGTTGTCAAATCATAAGGTACGAGCCACATTGAGCTTACACTTATGGAAATTGCAAGTCCTTTTAGGCCTAGTTGGGCTATGTGATGGATCATGACCATCATTGTCCTCAAATATCACCATGAGACTTCTTAGGCATAAATATGAGTTCCTCTTAACCAAAATCCAATGGTTCAATAGTACTCTGCTCTAGGTTCTTTGCATCACTCTAGGGATTCTCTACAAACCTTTTCATTCCACTTGATTCCCTCATCATAATAGAAATTTCTAATATCACTCTTCCTTGTTGCGCTATGTTGTTCTTGTGAGTGTATGCCAGCAGCTTCTACAATGAGAAGACCTCCAGGGATTCTTCTCTACGAATAGTACAGGATTGCATGTGGTTGGGGTATGCAATTGTAGGATATTTTTTTGCTCAACGGTGCCAAAAACACTATGCCAAACCCATTTCCATGATTAGCAAACTCAAACTATGTAATTGTCAAAACGAGTAGAAAAGTAATGAGGAAAGAGAGAGCAGAAGTTTGAAAGCTGAAGGGACCCAACTGATAATCTGTTATCAGTGGGATTTGCTGCTTTGATTGATTTTCCATCACGATTAGTGTCCTTCCATGTAAAATATAAGTGAATAAAGCTCCACCAATTTGAAAAATTAAGCTAACACTACAAGAAAAAAGCACATTGGTGAGGGTCATGCTTGTGACGGACCTTTAAGGTCCGTCACCAATGTCACATATGGTGACGGTCCTTAAAAAACCATCACTGTAAGTGTATATAGTGATGGTCCTTTATGGTCCGTCACCAAAGACATTTTCAATGACACTTTTGGTGAGGGTGGTTAAAGGCCCATCACTAATTCTCTCTTTGGTGACACTTCTAGTGACGAACTTTTAATGACCCTCACCAATGCTCTTTTTGTTACTTTTGGTGACGGTCAAAAAATGTCTGTCATCATTGATCATTAAAAAACAGTCACTGTAAGTGTATATAGTGATGGTCCTTTATGGTCCGTCACCAAAGTCATTTTCAATGACACTTTTGGTGAGGGTCGTTAAAGGCCCATCACTAATTCTCTCTTTGGTGACACTTCTAGTGGTGAACTTTTAATGACCCTCACCAATGCTTTTTTTGTTACTTTTGGTGACGGTCAAAAAATGCCCGTCATCATTGATCATTCCAATGAGTTTTTGATGACGCTATGTGCCTATTAATATTTTTTTGTCAAAAGATAATGATTTAATACAATTATTATGGAGTATTTTTTATAATATGTTCAAGGCCATAGTGGTTAGGGTCAGTCAATTTTTGTAGAAGTAATTAGTGTGTATCATTTCCCTCAAGTAATGACTAGTCGAATAGAGATTTCCTATGAGTCAACACATGATTCATATCTATTAATTTTATTATCTAGCAAATTCCCTTTAGATAGAGTTCCACTATTGTGTGTAGGAAATATATTATTTAATACATAATCAAGCTTTGACAATTCTATTAATGAGAAAGACCTAACAATCCTCAACAATCTGGGCACACCTTAAATTAATGCTTTGGCACACACTAACATTTCTTAGCACCCCACATGTCTTGGAACATCTTTGTACCTATAACATACCGCGATGACACTGACGCCCAAGCACATGGTGGCATGCGCTAGCACAACATGGAACTCTCCTAGCATGTGTTGGCATACTACATATAGTCCCTAGCATGCCCTAGAACACCTTGGTTGAATGCATTAACATACATTAGCACTTGGTACACAATGCCACTTGGCATGTAGTGGGACCTATTATTAGTGTGCCTAGCATGCCCCTTTTCAAAAAGATAAAGTCCTGACTTATTAACCCTCTTAATATTGGTTCTTCCTTTTGTTGCCTTGACACATATTGACATACCCTGGCACCTTGCGCTACAATATCCTTAGCACCTAGCATGTATTGGCATATCTTGGCACTATTAATTGGCACATGATATAATTAGCACACCCTGGAACTCCCAAGCACACTTAGGGAATTCTTGACATGCCTTGATATTCCCTAGCATGCCTTACCAATTCTTAGCATACCTTGTCACTCCCTCCTTGGCATGACAACTAACACTCATTAACACTAGTCTATGGCACACGTTCCTCATATTCATTAGCTTCCATGAATTTTTACCTAGTGCTCCCTTAATGTTTTTTCCTAGTAATCCTTAACACTCATCAACATGCATTATCACTCTCTAGCACACCTTAGCACTCTTCAAAATTCCCTTCCACTTCATAACATGCATAACACTAGTCCCTGACACATATTGGCGCTTGGCACGTGTTGGCGCTTGGAAAGTATTAGCATGTATGGAATATGTTGAGATGCCTTAGTATGATTTGGCATGGTTTAATGCACCCACACTAGTTATATTTTCTACATGGTATCAGAGCCGGAATTTTTTGGACGACGAGTTTACAGAGAATATCTGAAGATTTTGGTGTAAAATTTTCAAAAACAAATAGAATATTTTGGAATCCTTGTGAAAATCTACCCAAATGGAAAAAAAAAAATCGGTCGAATCAGAGCTCAGATGAGGGAGATATCATCGATTTAAAATCAATTCTTTTTAAAAACTTTTTGTAACGTCGGGACAATTACATTATGCGTGATTCAAGAACCTATATGTACTTGAGGTACCAGATACATGCAAATCTTTGAGGAGAAATGCAGAAGTTAGAGACTTGGTGGTTTAGAGGGAGCATAAATTACCTCTCAACATGCATTCTCATGAGAAGCAGTCTCAGAAGGTTGTGGAGTAGCTGCCACAATTGGAGAAGTAGAGAGGAGACCAAGTGGAAGCATCCACTCAAGCAGAGACCACCACGAGGGGGAAATTTTGAGCCAGATAGGAAGAGGGAGCAACCATACTCTGAGGTGTAAGGTGGGGTGATGTGTAGACATAATCCCAAGATAAGAAATTTGGGCAAGGTCCATTGAGATGGCGTGTCTCATGGATCGAACCTGGATACAAGGAGCCCACAGTACAACAGTAGTAGGAAGGATCAATTAGATTTATGTAGTCAGATGTCAACAAGACAGAAATCAGAGTGACAGATGTCAAATACTGGAGCACAAATCAAAGTTAGCAACAGTTCAAAGGGCACGGATGTAGATGTCAGTAGCAGCGCAGAGAATCCACTACTAGACATGTGCAGTAGCTAGCAGCAGCCAGAAGACTCTGATGACAGATGCATTATACTGATTCAGTTGTTCGGAGGCTATTCAGTTTCAGGATTTGCAGGTGCAAACAACACTAGAGAAGTGTAGCATGCAGAACACTCCAAAGGTACCGGATGGGGATTGATTGAATTCCTTTCTTGTTGAGAGGGAGTGTTGAAATTTGCAACAAGAAACAGTGAAATTGGCAAATAGAAAGGACAAAAAAAAATGCACCCACACCGGTGAGGAATTTTGATGTACCAGGAGTGAGGAATGTGAGGCGTCTAATTTATTTTTCCCTTAAATAAATTGGACATTAAGTTGTAATTTTGTCTCATAACAACTTGTGTCAGTTAACTAAGTCATGATGATTGAGTTAGCTCAAGAAATTCGATTGAAGGTGATCGAGGTGGATATTTGTGGCCACCCGCCTATTCCACTTGGGCCCTCGCCATTGTCTCTTTCAGTTTTTCAGTTTCCTTAATTATAGCACAATTTACTATTTTTGTCAATTTCTCAGGTCCTGAACTTCCAGAGCCGTTTTGAGGCCCCAAACAACATTTTTTGGGCATGAAAGGTTTGGAAATTTCATATAAATTGCATTAGCTGTTGTAGTCCTTGGAGAGATCTTTCTAACGAGGTATCATGTGCGTCAAACGAAGATCATATGACCAAGTTACAACCCCGGGAATTTGGCTGCCCAACTAACCCCAATGGGGCCCATAAACTCTTGGTGTTACATCTCCTCGGGTTAGGGTTTTGGTTGTTTTGGGTTTCATCTTACTTTTAAATGATAAAAAGACCTTTCATCCTTATTGTAACACGGTTCAAAGGAACATAACTATCAGTTGTATTTATAGAAAATTTCCCATGTGCAATTATAAAGTCATTGGGATGCCATGATGGATTGCGCAATCAAGGAAGGTTGATTTAATTTCTTAATTAATATGGAGATAATTCCATAGGAATTGCTTGAGCAAGGCAGGCTAAAGGAAGACTGAGAATTGGCTAAGTATTAGACGAATTTTGCCTAGATCAGCAGGAGATAATTGGCAGAGTGTTGGAGAATCTCAAGAGAGATTAAGCATTGTATTGTTTCATGATTCCTTGACTTAATACAAAATAGAGATAGATGTGTTTTGAGTAGTTGCTTTCCCCAGATACATCTTTTGTTGTGCGATTGATAATTTCTTTCTCTTACTTATATGTGATTGTGCGATCGTGTTTGTAGGAAGGATTCAATATCTTGTTTTAGTACATTACAAGATTAGATTGAATCCCGTTGGTTAGATTTTATACATGAAATAGAAGAGAGGATTGATACGATCTTGTCTTGCGGTGGTTATAAAGATAAACACAAATGGAGGATGGCTTGCACTGTAATTTAGAGCCATAGCCCTAGACTTCTCATCTTGGAGCCATAGTATGGAAAAAGTGGGCATACCAAAGAGTTGTTCAAAAATGAAGTTGTGAACAACTTGTTACCACTCAAACTAGTAGTGGACCTAAAAGGGGTTCCTAAGAGGGAAACAACTAGGACAAGGGAAACGGTGGAGGCTTAGCCCATTGTCACCACAGCGAAGGCTCCTTGCTCTTCACGAAATTTCGCCGATGGGAGGAGTCTTGGTAGTTTAGGAAGTCACTCGTATATTATAGGTCAATGAATAGGTGGGAAGTGATCCTAGAATCCCTTTCCCTAAGATAGCATATAGAGTGGGACATGCTTGCATTTTAAGCAAGGGACCTGATCTTCTAGGGAGAGAGGAGGGCCGAGATTGAAGGGTTGAGGGAGAAGAATAAGACTTATAAAGGAAGTTACCAATCCCTAAAATCCTTTCCTTTGGGAACTTGGATTCCCAAATGGTCCTCGATGAAAGGCCTTTGACACCAAATGGGACCACATGGGGCCAAGTGGACCCAACCTAGGCTCGGGGATAGAATTTAGCAACCAATGATGTTCCTATCTTGGAAAATGTGAGGGGAAAGGATTAGGCAATATTTTTTACTTCGATGGGTCAAATTGATCCTACTAGGCTCTAGCCTTGGGAACACCTATGCAAAAATTGATCCTAGAGCTAGGGCTTGAGGTATTTGAAGATTCCATCGTCGGAATTGACCCAAATTACGAGGAGAGTGAAGGCACCCACCAATGTCGGTGCCTTTAGGAGATCAAAGTTTTCCTCTGGCTATATTCTTGGGAAATTGATGCCCTAGGTGACCTGATGGGGCTAGACCTAGGGAAAAATGGAAAAAATGTGAAAAAGGGGGGGGGGGGTGGGGGAAATCATCACCCTTTTTGAGGTACTAGTGAATAATTCACTTGGGGATATGGAGTCAGGGGTGATAATGAACAATAATTCATTTTCTTGATCATGGAGGCCCAGAAAGTCAACTTCGTCCAATGTTAGAGGAAAACGAAAAGTGACCTTCAAGCATTTATACTTCATACAAGTGGTGAAAATTTATTGAGATAAAATTATTTCTAAGATATTTCATTCATCCAACAATGGCCCATACATTAAATAAGATAAATAGACACATAATTTCACATTTCCATCATGCAGCAATTAACCCTAGTTATAGTGAAATTCAATAGTATGCAACAACAACATGAATAGCGTTAAATTTTCACTCACAATGTTAGAGAGTATATCCAACCAGCTTCACATTTGCAAAAGAAAATCTCCAAGATAAAAATATCCCAAATCCATACATCAAAATGCATCCATCATCCAAAATAGTCCTCCAAGGAAAAATGTGAAGTTCTCTAAAGATAGAGAGATCCCAAATCAAGTGATGATACAAATGAATCCAATTAACTCCGAGAGATCCCAAATCAAGTGATGATACAAATTAATCCAACTAACTCCTATTTATACATTGATTAGGAGTTGATCGAATTAGCTTATGGGCCTACATTAGCCCCTAAACATAAAATATTATGCAAGTAACCATAAATTTTGGTGGCAATCCCACCAAACTATCTCATACATAGAATAATAAGCCTCATAAGAGGTCAATTGATGTCTTAGGGCCTTCTAGCTAGAGGCATACTGGGGTCCATGAGTGCCATAATGATGCATGGGGCCCATCAAAAGTGTTGGACAAGGGGGTGGCCCCTTGTTCTCCAAACATTAAACTTGTGGTGCTCTCGTTAAACTTGTGGACTGAAAGGGTTGTGCGTGGCCACCATCAACAAGTAGGTCAAGTGTTGTCTTGTTCATGATAGATTGGTTGTCAAAGGATTAACACCAATCCCTAGTTTTATTCCTTGTATCAGTGTGATTGTAAAGGGTCACGATCCATGGTACAAGAGCTCTAGCATGTTGTATTGTAGTTTGTAATATAATGAAGAAGGGTTTGCACACTAACACTCCCTGACATGCCCTGGAACTCTAGCATACCTTGGAATTTCCTAACATGTAACCTTGCTACTCCCTCCTTATCACACCTGAAACTCACGACACTCCCTATCAGACACTCTTATTCATTCATTACCAGGCATTTTGAACTAGTTCTCCCTTGTGTTTCCATGGCACTCCCTAGAACGCATTGACACGCCCTAGCATTTGGCACATCCTAGCATGTCGCCCTAGCACTCTAACATTCCTTGGCACTAACTTACATACCTTTAAACTCCCTCCTTAGCACACCTATAACTCGTTGATACTCCCTGTCACACACTCTTATTCATTCATTTCCATGCATTTGACACTAGTGCTCCCTTGTTTTTCCTTGGCACTCCCAAACAATCCGCCCTGGCATGCATTGGCAGACCCTGGCACCTGGCACATCTTGGCACATTTCCCTGGCCTCTAGCATGCCTTAACACTGCCTAGCATGCCTTGACGTCACTCCCTCCTTAGCACACCTGAAACTCACTGACACTTCCTGTCACAAACTCTTATTCATTCATTTTTAAATATAGTTTTATCTATTATGTTATGATGAATTGTCTAGTGGAATATCCATGATAGTTTACGAATCACCCCAACATATATCCTTTATGCAAGTCATATGATGATATTTCTTCACACTTATTTATCTCTAGTTGTCCCAACACAATGTAGGTCATCACCACCACCCTTGCAAAATTGAACATGATAGGCTCGTGGTCCTATCTAAGCTTGGAAGAAAAATTCAAAACTTAGTTACACAACATGATGGAAGATTATTATTATTAAGGTTTCCCATGCTTTCTAATCAATAATATCTCGTGGGATTGGAACAACAACACATTTTGTTCACGATAAATATCCATGATAGTTTACGAATCACCCTAGCATATATCCTTTATGCAAGTCATATGATGATATTTCTTCACGCTTATTTATATCTTGTCCCGACACAGTGCAGTTCATCACCACCACCCTTACAAAATTGAACATGATAGGCCTGTGGTCCTATCTAAACTTGGAAGAAAATTTCAAAACTTAGTTACACAACATCATGGAAGATTATTAAAAGGGTTTCCCATGCATTCTAATCAACAATATCTGGTGGGATTGGAATAGCAACAGATTTGTTCACAATAAATATCAATGATAGTTTACGAATCACCCCAACATCTATCCTTTATGCAAGTCATATGATGATATTTCTTCACACTTATTTATCTCTTGTCCCAACACAATGCAGGTCATCACCACCACCCTTGCAAAATTGAACATGATGGGCTCATGGTCCTATCTAAGCTTGGAAAAAAATTTCAAAACTTAGTTACACAACATCATGGAAGATTATTAAAAAGGTTTCCCATGCATTCTAATCAACAATATCTAGTGGGATTGGAACAACAACACATTTTTTTCACGAAAAATATCCATGATAGTTTACAAATCAGCCCAACATCTATCCTTTAGGCAAGTCATTTGATGATATTTCTTCACACTTATTTATCTCCTCTCCCAACACAGTGCAGGTCATGATCACCACCACCCTTGCAAAATTGAACATGATAGGCTCGTGGTCCTATCTAAAAATTGGAAGAAAATTTCAAAACATAGTTACTCAATATCATGGAAGATTATTATAAAGTTTTCCCATGCATTCTAATCAGCCATATCTAGTGGGATTGGAACAACAACACATTTTGTTCACAAGAAATTCTAACAAAGATCACAATTGAATTGATAAAAAATAGTGTTTAGAAGACAAGATTCATCCTAAACCACAAAAATAATGGATTATGGTAATTTCTCCACTCCCTCTTGGATGCCCTTGTGACTTCTTTGATGGTGTTGCACAAGTTATCCCACCTAGCTGAAAAGTGGGCGTGGTACTCTTCCTCTCCCAGTCTTATAGCGAGAAAGTAAGGTATACCCAAAGTTAAGGCTCCAACAACTGAGTTGATTCCATTTCTCTTTGTACACTTCTGGAAATTACATCCATCAAAAGAGTCAAATCCCGATAGATCATGGGGGATTAAAAAATCATGATCAATTGGGTCAATAATTCATGATAGAAAACATCTACCTACATCCCATCCTACAGGATATCATAGATTCCCCCAACTATTTGGACTAGCTATCTTTCATACACATTCTCCAGGAGCTAAACACCACAACACACAAGCTTTCAAAATAATCTCTCAAACTTCCCATCGATACATTTGTGATACTAGATTCCATCGATAGTATGGAGTATGACCAAATGATTATTCATGTCTAAGCTTGAAAAACAACCCAATGTAGATTGATGCATGCACATTCCAATCATGACAATCAATTTCTACATCTTCTCAAAAGAGAAAACAAGTAAATTTTTTCTTTGTTCACTTTACAACATAAACACCAATTTCACCCACAATGTTAAGATAAGTTGAATGATATGACCGAAAAGGTGGGAGGAGTATTTTGTGGTGTATTGAACAGGACTAGGGGACACACATGTAGCATGGATTGGTAGAAGTGGGATGTCCAAGCATGATTTAATAAGATCTATAATCCACACATTAGAGAATGAGAAGGGGGATTAAGACCTAATTTCATAGGGGCTAGGGGGCCTAGAGGGAAGGTAACAAGAGGAATTGAAAGAGGAACCCCCGATAGTGATGATAAGGGGATTAGGGGCCCCATTATAACAACGAATAAGCCATTAACCCATAACCACTAAATTCCCTATCCCTTAACCCCGAAGCCATAATCTCTTAACCCTACACTCATAACTCATAAGCCATCAACCCCTTGATGCATTAAACCTTAAGCCATTAACTCCTAACGTAGAATATATGAACCCCCTAAGCACTAACCCCTTATTCTTTTAACTCATGACCCTTAAACCTTAATCCATAACCCCTAAACACCTTAAAACCCAACCCCTTAACCCCTAACACCTAAATCCCTTAATTATTAAGCCCTTAACCCCTAAATCCCTTTCCCCCCAAGCCCTTGGCCCATAACTTTTAACCCTTGAAGCCCTTCACCACTTAGTATCCAAGGCAAAAAACAACACATCAAACCAACAAAATAACCTCTTAGGAGAATCCTTCACCTCTAACTAAGAATATTGGTACCATTTGAATTTTAGAGAACTAGGTGTTGGTCTCGAGAGTGTGTGTTTGTGGGTAATGCCCTTATTAACATGTATACCAAATGTAGAACAATTGGATAATTTTCAAAACCTCAATAAGAATTGCTCACAATATCTACACTTCATGTTGACATGGAGCTTGTAGTGCTCTCCCACATAAGGAGTTGGCAATGAATAGATCACTCACAATGATGCAACCTCTTCAACCCTAATGCACAAGGAGCTAACCCTTGATACAAATATTTTGTTTGCTAAAAAAACACAATTGTGTCAATGTAGAATACTATACACAAGAGAAAATAAAATGATATTATCCACATCAATGCTTGAAATAGCCTCATGTTTGCCATGAGTGGTGAGCCAAGGGGTGAATGTAGGGCACTATTAAAGTTACATCATGTTTAAATTTCTTTTACATCACGAGATTGTTCTCCATTAGGGTTGATGCATCATCACAAGGGAGAATAACACCTTTTTGTGGGGGAGTGATTAAAGTTGTAACATGATCAAGTGACATACACCTCCAATGTAAATGACATCATTATATGTCTGTGTCAAGTTGTTAAAGAGGTTATTTATAAACAATAAATTTAGTACTTGAACTTCATCTTTTCATGGCCTTGACACTAAGATGGATTTGTATTGGGAACACTTCATGCAAATAAGAGGGGACCTTATTTTTAAACCCTCATACACACTAGAGCACTAGATGTTGCCCTTCAGATCCCCCTTGGTGGTTTCAAAGTGGGTTTACATTAGTGTCTAGTTGAAACTAATGACATCAAGATATCCTCTTCTCAATAACATATTCTAGCTTTGCCATATACACAACATTGAGTTAGAGGATCACCTCATATGTAGATGCTCCATTTATTATGGATTCAAGGGATGTTCTATTTTCTTTTATCAAGATTTAGATGGTCGTTATATACTTTCTTTCAATACATGTCTAACTATTTTTATGAGGGAGGTCCTTGGATTTAGATCTTTATATAAGACCTTATGTGGCCTTCCCCTTTTGAACTTTTCCAAGGGGGTCACCTCCTTCCATGTTGCCTTGCCTACTTAGGGCCAAAATTGACAAGCCAATATTCAAACTTCTTCAACTATCAAATTGGTGGGGCCTCATACCTCTTATTGAACCCCTTCATGAGACATTATTTCTCCAAAGAGACTGTTGAGGATTTCCCATTGCAAATCACAGGTTAGATGTCATAGGACCTGTTACCCCACTTTCTATATGAGTTTTTAGAGGATAATTTTAAATTTTGATTGACATATCAACCCTTGTGATTCTTGTGACATTAATAATTTTCCAATTAAGATATACGAATGACTGTATAATTGGTTTGACGGCACCTTACCTTGGCCATCTAGGACACTAGGTGTAGGAAGATGTTGCTTTAGCGATCACTTTAACTTGATATATATGATCCATGTATATATCTCTAATATGTATTATTTTTATTGTGGTCACTTAAAAACTCTATTCTAACTCTTAAATGTTTTATCCATAATTCCTATGCTAAATTATTTCATAGTATTTTATAATTTTACTCATAAAAATATGTCATCTTAATAATTTAAATATATAATAGTGATTTAAGTAATTACTACACATCCTATTTTATTATACCCTTATTTCCCTTGGTCAAATTTTAATTGCATAATTTCATAGCATACTCATTCATTTTAATTACGATGTCCCGCCCTATGATTCCCGCCAGTAGAAAATCAATTATTTAATTCATAAAACTATGTAAACTACTCTGTTTCAATTTTATCACCGTGCTTTCAGGTCGGGTTTTTGATCTATCAGTTGTGCAAGTTCATTGAACGAGCTTCAAGCTCTTTTTCTGCACAAGCTTAACCCAACTCGACCCTGACATCAAATGACAAGAAAAAGAATGTATGATGAATCACTTGGCAAGCAGATTACATGGTCATG